>CM031235.1:887749840-888349840 GCA_018340775.1 Taxus wallichiana var. yunnanensis
TATCATCTCGTTGCCTTGAACCATTTTCATCTTCTTCATTGTTGGACTGCATTGAACAAACATATTAAGGGAATCAAGAGTTCCCACAATCATTTTTACAATTCTTCATCATGTCAAATAGACATGTTTTCCAACTCATATCCATTGCTTGCATTCTTCTCACAGACTTTCACTAACATGATGGACTCCATGGCTATCCCATCCTCATTATTCTTTCTATTTTCTTCTCCTTCACATGGTTGGTATTCAACCATACTCTCTTTATGTGGATTAACTTGCACTTCATCCACCTTTATTTTCTTGACATAGAAACGTACAACTCTTCTTCGTTGTCCTCGATCCTTCTTTTTCGTGCAAAAGAGAAATATGAAATTCTTTATCTTTATCTTTCAATGAAAACTCAACCTCTTCCCACTTATGGGATTCCAAAAATGCTTTCCCATCATCAAATAATGGGCCTGCTCCTTTCGATTCATAATATATCACCTCTACATCCTCATCCATGAAGATCTCTTCTTCTATGGATTGCTCATAAACCTCTATATAACCATTATATATGTAATACAAACGCAACCCATCTTGTCCTCCCTCGAGAACCTAACTTGGCTTCCATCATTTAACCCCATGGGCCTCCCCTTAACCACCATGGGCCTCCCCTTAAATAAGTCTCTATATATATAAAAACCTAACCCAACCCAAAAGTTGTATTGTCATTATATATGTAATACAAACACAATCCAACTTGTACCTCCTGAAGGGTCTTGTCTTCCCCTCCTCCCATCACAAGGGGCTTAGGCGAGGATTGGGAGTCTTCGCCCCCTCCCCCACCTCCCCCACCCCCTTCTCATTGTTATTCTGAAAATCAAAGTTGGGCTTCTCATACGAAACCCCAATCTCCTATTGTCTTTCAAGACAAATTTCTTCTCCTCACTCATATCTTTCTCCTTGTTATTTCTTGGAATAGCTTTGCCCTGCTCACATGTAAACTTCTCTTATTATTACCTTTTAAGGCAATCTTCTTCCTTCCTCTCTCAAGATTATTCAACCACTCTCCTTGCATTCTTGGGTGCAAAACCAACCCAATCAACTTGGAAACCATATCTTCCTAATTTTGCACCTTTTCTTCCCCTTTGTCTCCTCTCTTCGAGATCTTTCCAGATAAATCATTGCAACTCCATATAGCCTCTTACATGCAACCACTACACTTTTGGGGTCTTCAATACTCTCCTTCTCAAAAAGAAATTCTAACTCCAGTATCCATCTCATGAGCTCATTTGGGCTCTCTTTTCCACTAAACAAAACAACATTGGAAGTAGGTTCACTTTGATCTTTGTTGGTCTCTTTGCTTTGCTATCTTTTTCCTATCTCCAGGACATCCAATTTTCCTTGTAAGGATAACAAAATCTCCATCATCTCTTCTTCTTCACTTAATACTACAATATCTTCACTTTATGCATCTTCCATCATGTCCAATCTTGCCTAGAATTCCTTGAATATCTTAACCAAGTATTATACTCGTGGTCTTCCTTCCTTCTTGCGTGCCATATCTTCAACCAACACATGCTTCTATTTCACAACCTGCAATAAACTCAAACAAGAGTCTTTTTTATCTTCACACACTTGCAGGAATTCTCACACACCTACAACAAAACTCACTTTGACTGCATCGTATCTCTTGATACCTTCTACCCAACACCTCTTCTTTGTTGGAAGATGTCTTCCTTGTTTTCTACCCACAAAAATGTGGAAAACAACTCTCAACGGGATCCAAACCCACTTTATGATACCAATTGCGTGCAAGCACATAGGGGGTGTCCAATTAAGGACAACCTCTAATTTTGTGATGCAAGGGTTATTACTCTTCCATGGACACACATGAGCACTCCCACAACCTTGGCACAACTCAATAAACTATTCTCATTAATGAATTCATTACACAATTGATGCACACACTCTTGAGCACACTCTACCACTCACACACATGCCTCTACAGGCTTATTTCATTACAAACATGGAGAAAGAAATACCTCCATCCCACCAAACCTAACTGGTGCACATACATGTTTTAGTTTTTCTTGTCTAAAGAGTCTTTTTTTCCTTTTTTTCCTTTTTTGATGTCTCCTCCTTCCCGAGAGTCCTTCCCCCTTCATATGTTGATGTGTCCCGGGTCTCTTGAAGACCCCAAGGATCCAAGAAACACTTCCTGTAAGAATAATTATCTCAAAAATACATTACTAATGTTGATGGTTGTAGGCATTCATGTCACGTGTCTTCAAGAAAGCGCCAACATTTCTTCCGCATGACAAATTTTGTGTTGCTTAGCAAAACTCCAAAACTAAAAGTTCTAAAACAAGATTTCTTGAGAATTTTATTATCAAGGATGTTTTGTAGGATCAATTACACTATGTCAACCCAAAACCCAAAACAAAAATAAAACAAAAAACAAACATCACTCTATTTTTGGTGATGCAAGATTACTTGTATGTCATTAATACTCATGCATCACCAAGCCACCGATAAGAGACATTGTTTCTAAAAGCTCCCCGATTTCCAGACCATCCTCAATCTCAATATTGAAGATCCACCCAAAGATTCGAGCAATCAAAGAACACAAAGTGTCCACTAAAGCATGAGATGCTCTCTTGTCTCAAAGAAAGATTTTCAATGTCATATAATAATCACCTTTACGGCTTGAAGAAATTCATTGCACAAAATGTTTCGCCAAAAAGAGTTACAAAGCTTGAAAATAAGGTCAAATTAATTTGGAACTGAGAAAATTCTTCACATACACTAAGAGGGTGAAGAAAAAGGTAATTAATGACTACCTAATCAAGTGGAGAATCAAGACAATGAAAATGCAACATGCGAAGAGGACGATTTCCTATACCAAGATACAAACATCGTCAATGTTAAGGACTACACTTGTTTGAAGTAACATCTAAATAGTTTCAACATTGGGAACAATCTTGCCTTGAAGGGGAGGGCATGTTACTCCCTTAATCCTAGGTCATATATCAAGATATGTATAGTTGATATGTGGCCAACATAGTCTCATAGCATGTCAAATCATATTTCTTTATGCTTTCATATGTTTAGGAGCTCACCTTTCTGTATATTACATAACATAAGTAGGGTGTATATAGGAGGTAGTAACTAGTACTTGATCATCATATTTAGCATTTGAGTCTTATTGTAAGGTGTGGAGGTTGCCCCTGCTCAAAGTGGCTAAGTCATTTATACTTGCATATTCTAATCTTATCTCTCCATTTTAGTGTTCTATTGTTGTTATTCTTCTTATCCATCTAAGTAATTTCCTTATACAACCGATGAGAAGACGTTGATTGTGCTCCATCTCCAATATCTTGGTGCTTACATGACAAGTTTGGCTTTAAGGCTCAATTGCATGTCATTTCTAGTTTCAACAGATAATGCATCCATTAGACATCGATTTGATCGATAATGCATCCATTACAATGAGAGAATTATGACATTTTAAATCACAACATACATGCTTAAAATAAGGACCAACAAATTGTAGACTTTAATTTAAAAATACGCATTGCACTCCATATACTACATTAATCTAGCAACATTATTACTTATGGATTTTGACTCAATAATGTCTAAACAAGATTTATTCTAAACAAAAACTAATAGAAAAAAAAAAGACTAAAGTCTCTAGACCAACATTAATCACAACCTTCAAACCATAAAACAAAATGACACATATCCCATGAAATACCTATGATTTAGAATGTCGTGCCACCAATTTATATTACTTGACACTTTTTCCACAAAAGATAGTGTTTGCTTCACATTATTGACCGGGAGGAGAAGCTTCACAAAATCTCAAAGAGGTTTATGGAAAGTCACTAGAGCATGACAAGTTTATAGTCCACATTACCTTTTTGAAAGTAAATGACATTTTGACTTGGTTTGAAACCACGTGTAGGAGGTGATATTTCGGATGCAACGAGAGAAGAATCGGATACAAGGTTGGTGACTAATGCAATGAACATCTATCATCGATATGTTTGGTGGTGTTGAGCTTGAGCAATGCAAAATGAGATCGATAGAATTCATGATGTAATGTGACTCAAATTGATGTCAAATACCAATGGATTAATGTTGAACATCAAAGCAATGAACATGCATGATGCAAGAATAATGCAGGCTAAGACAAAATATGAGATATAATGACAGTGTTCAACACAAACTAGATCGGCATGGGATGGACTACGTATAGCTAGAAACTACTATAATCGGATGTGAACACTTGTCAAGGCGCCCATGAGTAGGGCATCAATTTTCGGGCTAGTAGTCTTAAGACACTTGAATGATATCAATATGCATGAAAAGATCAATTCTAGCAAGTTCTTGTAAATCAATGCATATATGAGCTTGAAAGATTGAAGAATTGATCACATGTAGAGAATATTGTTGATGCTTGAGCACCTACTAGCGTGAATCCTTGAATCTTGCACCAAAAGATATATTAGAATTTCGAGACACATGGATGTGGATAGTAAATGACACACACCTAAGTATCTCTCATAGAAAAAATAAACAAATAGAAAGACAGTCTATCTCACTTATTTAATCTACCTCAAAATAATGGTCTCAGAGTGTTTGGAATATCTAGAAAGATATGATGAATATCTAGTTTTCATGTTGTATGCGCTTTGAGTTGGTATCGAGCGATCTCTTTTGTTTACATCTAAATACTCTATCAATAAAGACTTTCCATTTCACTTCTTGTTTTATTTCTCTTTATATGGTTACATTTCTTTCTTTTCCATCTGTGAAACTAGTTTATACCTCGTAAGTCGGGCAAAGAGGCAAGCCTCCCTATTGTAAGTCGTCAAGGTGAATGCGGTTTTTTGGTAGAGGTCGATAACGTAAGACTGGTGAAAGAGTTGCTTAGAGCGTACTGGACATGGAATTCAAAGATCAAACCAAAGATACAAGGAGAACAAGTGGAGCAAAATCTTATGAGTCTCTCATATTTTTCTTTATATATTTTTGTAGATGTAAAACAAGAATATAATCCATTACCTTCATGGAAATTGCCCAAAATCCCTTATTGTGAAGTTTATGATAAATTGTCTTCTTTTCATCTTATTAATAATACTTACTACTTGAAAAATTGTGAATCTATTATTCAAGTTTCCCAGATCGATAACCATGAATATAATATATCTTAAATAGACCATGTTGATATCTCGAGCCCTTCAAAAGTAAAAAACATATAAGTTTGCTCATATAGGTTGTGTGAAAATAGGAATCACTCCTCTATTTAGGCGAGGTTTAAAAGTTTCTGTGTTATGTTGTCTTGTGAATTTAAGGTTTGAAAGTTTTAAGGATTCCTTATTAGTTGTCATACAATTGGTTTGCGTAATGGCCCAATTTCTTTTGCATTCCTTCTCAATTATCATGTTAGCATGCAAGAAGAAGATCTGCTCAAACAAGTCCTTCGTCCGCATCTCCTTGCTACTTTGCCTTCATACGAAACTAGACACATGTCCCTTAACCATCCATTATAATATTATGTTTAGATTAGTCAATACTATGTACCCTGTTGTTAAATATGGTATTACTAAAGGAAGCGACATGGTGAGTCATGCAAGTCTTGAAAGTCACAAGATTGAAATAGAACTTATATCTTGGTCCTAAATCAGAGTCCCCAAGGAATGGACATTGTCTAAAAAGATAATAGATCTAAATCAACCCAAATTGGAAAATGCTACTGCAATACATGAATCTAAATTTGATATAAGTTTGTCCTTTAAATCGAAAAGACATTTTCCTGCACTTTCTAGATCCAGATCTCTTCCAGATCGACTATTCATATTTTTTCTCACAATGAGCCCTCATCCAAAGGAAAAGAACAAACAAATGTATGTTTGTAGCCACAATAGTTTAATTCATGATCCCAACACCGACTACCTGTGGTGTAAAGATTGTGAACAAATTATCAAGCAAAACTACATTCCTTCCAATGGACCTACTATCAGCATGGCATCAAAACAAGTAGATATTCATGTATATAGTCTTCCTAGTCTTCCTTCTCTTGAGAGTAGTGAAGTTCTTTCTGCAAAAATGAAAAACATAAAGCTACTTTTAGTACCAAAGAGAACTATTGATAGATAAGTTGATCCGTCGAGAATCTTCCAAGATGATGAATTGGACCAATAAAACTATCAAAATACCATGATAGACTTAAAAGTCAAGAATCCATGTTGGCCGAAATGGAGAAAAATTTAAAGGCCATAGAATTGCATCAAAAAGAAGATATTCAATTTGTTCTTCATCTATTAAATTCTAAAGTCGAAACATTGTCTAGCTCTGTGCAAAAGTTTGATAAAAGTTTAGAGTTTGTATCTAAACATGTGTCGGTTTGTCTTGAAACCCTAGAGTTGTCTCTAGTGAAATTGTTAATATTGTTCAACCTCTTATATCCTAATATGATGATATTAAAAAGGATATATGCTCTAAGATTAGAACTAGCCACAAACTTCCAAAAATAGTTTGCACCAACAACATGAATGTGTTGTTGAAGTGAATCAAAAGATTGACCATATACAAAAAAATTGGTTTAACCGGTCTACGAAATCACACCTCGAGTGGAACAAATACTTGAGAATACTAAAAGCTTTGAATAAATAATCCCGGACTATGAATATTCTCACTATGGGACAACAAAGTGATGAGTACACACCACTCATCTAACGCCTTTATAAAGTGGGGAGATCCACCACGCTTCGATGTGACAAAAAGGTGTCACGCCAAAACTTTATTAGACTATGACAAGACTACAAAGACACATGGCAACAAGTATGCCATCATAGCTTTAACTTTACAAGATTCTTAAGGATTGAAATGGGCTTTTAGACTGTTTTCATCGTCCAATGAGCTAGATGATTCTTTTATTTCTTCAAAATACAGTCCTCTTGTATTCCGTATGTACAGTGTCCGAGATTGACGAAGTACCATCATTATTACCAGCTATGTGTCTCCTTGTGGGAAAAAGATATTGATTTGGTATCTTTAGTAAGTGTCCTAGTGTTGGAGGGTGCATATTCATTGTATGATGAAGGTAGATTTTGTGCTACAGATTGTTCATCAGGATGACTATGATGTCCCTGCACAATATTAGGCTTAACATAATATGCTTCTTAAACATACCAGGAATTTTACAATTTATTAAAATATTCCTGACAATATCAGGATGCATCGAAGAAGAGGATGTTTAGAAACTTTTGTTGGAAGATATCGGGAGAGAAAATATTTGAAATGATTAGCAATAAATTTTTGATTTCCCTGCAGAACTTGGTTTGTTCCATGCATCAGTTTTAAGAGGATGGCCTTTAAGCCACATTCTAGGAAAGTTCAAACCTCCACAAAGTATTTGGTCTTGGAACTAGTTGTCTTAGCCTAATTCCTTCAGTTGGAATGTCATCTGATGGTGGCTCTACATATCTATAGTGCCTCCATTTCCAATTTAGAGTACAAAATACCATTGCATCCCGAAGAGAATGAAACTTTGATGTTGGTATTTCATGATCTACAAACCTAGTTGCAACCTCTGTCATGGAGTATGGAGAAACAAAAATGATACCTCTATTAAGTAAGAGGCATTGCACCTCAAAAGACATTTGATTATCATTTCTTTTAAGAACTTCAACAGATATTTCATAATTTGCACAAAACCAAATTGGACTAACAAATTCATGAACAACCTGAGTAATATTAATCTTCTTAGATTAGTTTAATTCTCTACTAGCAAAATATGCTCAAGCATTATCTTTTTCTTTTATGTGTTCAACTTCAAAACTATAATTGTCAAATCACATACCCCATCTTTGTAATCTATTGAAAGCAATTTTATCTGAGGGATCACCATTGTTGAGTCTGGCCTTGAAATCTTTGAGATCTGATCTCAAGATAAAATGTTCAGATTGCAAGAAAAATAAGAAAGCTTTAATGGCTTTCTTTGTTTGCAAGTATTTCTTTTTAGCGAGAATGATACTTTAATTTTGATCCTCGGAAAGAACCAGATGCATATATGCATATTTTTATTTCCCATCATCTAAACTTTCTTTTAAGATGGCTCCCAAAAATCTTCACTGCATCAATTTCCATAATTTTCTACCCTTTACCTAAAGAGACATAATTGTAAGAAAAATAAGAAAGCTTTAATGGCTTTCTTTGCTGCAAGTATTTCTTTATGAGCAAAATGATACTTTAATTCTGATCCTTGAAAGAACCAGATGCATATCTACATATTTTTATTTCCCATCATCTAATCTTTCTTTTAATATGGCTCCCCAAAATTCTTCATTGGCATCAATTTCCACAATTTTCTACCCTTTCCCTAGAAGAGACATAGCAAGTAGATTTTGAACTTGTTGCTTGATTCTTTTTAACCTAAGTTATTTCAGGCGTCCAACTGGGTGCATTATTCCTTAATCTCTTATTCAAAATAATTCTATTTGCTTCTATTCCTTTATAAAATCCTGCAATATAATTAATACATCCAAGAAATCTTCATTAGCTTTAGATTTTATCATATATCTTATTAGGAAACTCTTGGATTTTGGATACAATATGAGCTTGCATTTCAATTGATCCATCTTTTACAGTAATACCCAAAAACTTTATCTCATCTTTAAATACATCCATCTTGCTTGGAGATAGACATAAGCCATTGAGGTATATTGTACTATAAGAATTTTTGCAAATGTTCAATATGCTCCTTTGGGGACTTAGAAAAGATAAGAATATCATCAATGTATATAATCAAGAAATCAGACAACTCACCAAAATGTTATCCATCATTTTCTCGGAAAATGGATGGAGCTATCTTCAAGTCGATGGATGTGCATTCTATTCATATTGCACTTTGGGACAACAAATGTTGTTTTGTACCTATCTCTAGCTTGAGAAATATTTTCTGTAGTGCCCACACTTTTTATAGCTCAGTAGCTTGTTGTTTCTTTGCTCATAGACATGTTTTGACAGTGATTGGTTATATCTTGGACATTATATTTAGATATTTGATCTTATTAGACATATGTGGACATTTAGGCGTATAGCGCCAATTTAGCTTAATTTCTATATTGTCGCATTTTCTTGTAATGTCATGGATACTAATGGATATGATGTTGTGTTTGGAACATAATTATGATAATGGATAGTTGTTGCATGTGAAATTCTATGGTTATATGTCACGTATCATCTTGTCTAACTTTTGGAATATTAAGTATAATTGTGCACGTTGTCGCATCTTGATTTCAGTAGGATGTTAGGTTAGTTTAGAATGCATTGATATCTTACTATGTCATTTAATTATATTGTATTGACAGGTGCGGTTAATGTGTGCAATGAGTGTGCAGGTGACAGGTTTACATGAGAACGTGGGATTCAAACCAGCTACTCAATCTTGCACAAGCAGGCCCACGGTGAGTCCTAGCCATGTTCGTTGTGTGAAGCCTTAGCATAGAAATTACTATTTTGGGCACTATGAGTGACCCCAATTGTTGTAATATATTGTGCTTTGAATTATTTATTCATTAGGGTTCTTTAGTGAAGTTGTAAACTTGTTTTGGGAGTTAATAATTCCTTTCTTTTAAATTGTTGATTTCGTTTAATGTGTCACTTAATCACAAGGGTTTAGGGTCACATGTGAGACCCTTGGGTGGTCCCCACACCCTCTACCCTTGTGCCAAAATGCAAAACCCGAAATTGGGTTATTTTGGGCATTTTTGGGGACCCTTTTGTAGCTTGGGAGTTCCCCTAACACAAAAATGAGCCCTTGGACCCTACCTAATGGGTAGGGGCTTATTTTCAAGGCTAGAGGGATTTTTCTCTCCCTTTTTACCTCTTGTTTGGTCACATCCATGTAAGGGATGTGTATTTGAGTGTTATTAAAAGTTTCACTTATTTTGTCTTACTAACTTTTAGGGGAATTTGGGAGAAGAGGGCAAAAAGATAGTTTTACCCTCTCTCTTTTGTATTGGCATCTTTGACCTTGATGAGGGAGAGGGGTGACACATGTCACCCCCTCATTGGTGAGGATGCTTGCTTGCTCCTCTTCAAATTCCCATTCATGGGAAAAGAGAGGGATTTTTTGAAACTTCTTGCTTGGGATGCTTGTGGATTTTGGAGCTTGGAGATTGGCTTGAGTCAAGGTGTGGAGAAATTTGAAGTTGGAGAGCTTTTTGGAGAGCTTTCCTTGAGGTAGGCTCTTATGTATTTTTCTTGTATTGCATTTATCTTAGTTGTTAGATGGGTTACATGGTTTTGTTATTTGATTGTCGTTGTTTTTTTTACTCCCTCCATCATATGGCATGATGGAGTTTTGGAGTGTGGGGAAGAGAGGGAATTTTCCCTCTCAACCCTCAAGGCTTGATGGACAAGCCTTGTAGGGTCTTAGTATTTCCCCTCAATGGTTGAGGTGGGGAAGATGATTCATTTGGCTTGAATCTCCTTCCCCATTCTTGGTAAGGAAACCCCTTTGGGGTTTGAAAATCCTTCCAAGAAGGACTTGGAGAAAGGGAGGAGGAATAAGGAGGGTTTTGGATTGAAATTAGGAGCAATAAGGAGGGTATGGAGTTTGTTGCTTTGTGCAAGAAATTTTTGGAATAATTTTTTTTGGAGAACTTTCTCCTCTCTTCCCCATTTTGAGGATGAACATGGGTTCTCCTCGTAAATTTGGAGTCTTGTGTTGTTGTGAACTATTTTTGTGTGTTTGTATCATTGTTGGTTTACCCTCCATCTTGTGCAAGTTTTGGTAGTTATCCTCTTTCCCATGGGCTTGGGGGAGGCTAGCATGCATCCCAACCTTGGGATAGGCATGTGATGATGCCTATGGTTGGGTGGCAAACAAGCTTTTTTTTCTCCTTGCATGGTTTTGGGAAGACATGGAAGATGGCTCTCAAGTTGGAATTGGTGGCATTTTGGGCTCTTATTGTTCTTTTCTCTCCTTATGAAAACCTATTGTATTGTAACTCCTTTGGATATGGTTATGAGAATAGTTTCATCTCCTTGCAAATTCTCCATTTTGTATATCTTGCATTCACATGTAAATTTGAGATATGGTGATTAAATGAGAAATCTCTCTCCCAACTTGTAAGAAATTTGTAATGGAAATTTTTGGTTGTTTGCATATTTGGAAATAGTTATGCAACACCCTTGTAGTCTAAGTTTGTGGAAGAGAAGTAATGTATCAAATGTTTCAGTCAATTGTATCTTGATGTATCTCTCATATTTTACTTACAAAGAGGACATATTATTTGTTGAATAAGTCTACATGTGTGTAAAACTGAAATAATCTTTGGCATTACTTTTGGAATGAAATCTACTTGGCTATATGAAGCTTGTTTTGTTTTAACATTGGTAGAAACTACTATTAGTTTGAATCGTACATTTCCTTGTAGGTTATTATGGTGTTAGAAATATGATTTTCTTTTGTGTTGAAAGGAAGGTTTACATATTCTTGTTAAGAATCTCATTTATTATAAAACAAAAAAATATTTGAAGTAAGTTTTGTTAAAAACATTGGAAATGAAGAAGAAATTTTAACATTAGATTTCATGAGTAATATTGATTGAAATACTTTCTTTCAGGCCATTAATTTTTTTCTTCTTGTAACTAGGGCAAAATAAATAGTTGAAATGAAAGTTGGAATCTTTTATGAGTAATTTAGAAGCTGTTTTTTTAAGTACAAAAAAATATTAATCTGTATTCATTTTATAAATTAAAAGTATTAAAAGAAGTTGGATTCATTATACCTATTTTATATATTTTATATGTGTATATATATATACTAAAAGGGCAATCGCGTTGATTTATATTGTCGAAATGAAAATACTTATATATATTGTATATATATATTTCATATTTAATAAATCATTATATATATATATATATATAAACTTACCATACATAATAAATATTATATATTGTATTATATGGGCGGGGCGGGGGTGGGGGCGGTTGCCCCCCTCCCCACGCTGCATGTATGTTACAAAAAACAAACAACCGGTGGGAGAGGTCGAACCCCCACCCTGCGCGCAAAGCCCCTTGACCCTATCCCGACCACGTCTCCACCCCACTCTGCTTTCGCCCCGTGTAGCGCCCCCTCCGCTGCTTCCCACTTCACCACCATTTGTTTCGGCTCCCCATGCGCACACGCCACCTCTTCCGCTTTGCCCACCGCACTTTTCCCCCACGCGACCTCCCCTCTCCACCTTTGCCCCAGACTTGTACCCCCTCCCCTCCGCACTGTCCCAATGCAGTCCCAGCCACTCCAAAACCCTAAACCGCCGCCTCCTTCAAATTCGCCCCCTCCCAAAACTTTCAAATAAATATATATACAAAAATATATATATATATATATTCCATAACAAAAACACAAGTTTTGGGAGGTAGAAACTATTATTCAAGGGAGGAAGCCAAAGAAATTTAACAAACCTCCTTAGCCCTCTCACCTGCACAACAAAAAAAAAAGAAAGAGACAAAATGAAAACCAAATGAAAAGAAGGAGAGAGGAAATAAGAAAGAAAATTCAAATGATAAGAAAGAAAAAGTAAGGAAGTTAGGGCAAACTTTAGGGTAGAATTTCAAATCTAGGGTCCATATTTGAATGATCCTAGGGCCCAGAATAAATCCTGCATACTTTTGGATATGGGACCTTTTGTGGGAGTTGTAAATTAAATAAATTAAGGAGGGGATGTGGGTAAACATATCAAGGGGAATTAAATCTATTTAAGGATGAGTAGTTCTTATTCATGTGGCAATTTTAAACTAAAAGAGAAAGATGTATTAGTATTAACTAAACACTTCAAAAAAAAAAATTACCCTAAAATTCTAGTCACGATTGGTGTGTTTTTCGGTGGCGGGAGAGGGCATTACATTTTCAGAATCCACTTTTAAGATCAAACTTGTTGTAGACTTTTGAACCTTTAATTCTAGATAAGAAATAATCTTTTGCAGGGATTGGATGTTGTAAAAATTAAACATAAATGTTTAAAGGTTTATAGTCTATTATGAGCCTCTTCTTTTGTCTTAGTTGCTCACTTCTTTTATTGACATAGAATGATGCACAAGCCCAATGAGAATTAGATTCCTATATAAATCCTCCTTGAAGCAATTTCTTTATTTCTTCTTGGCATTCTTTTCTGTCTTCAGGTTTCATCCCTTTATGATGAGCTTTAAACTTAGGAATAATATTATTTCCATTTGCATCTTTTTCAAACTATGACTCTAGTGAGCAAAAGAGCTTCTTCTTGCACAGTGAAGGCATGAGGATTTTCAAAACATAGATCCCTTTTTATTTTGTCTATGATGTCATCTATATTTCCTTTGCAAAGAGCTATGGATTTATGAATCCATTCATGATTTGATTCCTTCTTTTGATCTGGTAAAGGAATTATAGTTCTAAATGAATATTTTCTAGGGATCTGTACATCTGGATTAAATAAAGATATAAAATCTTTATTCAAACCGAAAGCACCACCTTTGTTGCAGATGTGTCTACTCTGTGAAAGCAATCATATGAGAGCATATTATGTTGATAAAACTATAAAATTATTTGATATCCTTCTATCTGAATAGGGACATATGCAGTGTATCTAGAGATAACTTCTTTCTTGTCAAAATTGATTTTAAGGTAAGTTTTCGTCCAACAATTTGGAGGGATGGCTCTAGTCCTAAGCAGACTAATATCTGCTCATGTATTTATCATGGCATCTATTGAATATGGCTTGATGTTTGAGATGTAAATGTTGATAGAAATAAAAGGATTTTGGGCTCCTCTGATGGTACATACCTCTGTATTTATTTCTTCGATAGGAATTTCTTGTTCTGCTTCTTGTTGTAGAATTTGTTGGTAAGCATCTTCTAAGAAATTTTATGTTTCTTCATCTTCTTTTTGTTATGAGGATTCTTCTTCTAAAAGCTTCTTATTTTCTTGATTGCCTTGGTTATCACTTTCTGTAGAAACTCTATTATGTTTCTTTGCCAAGTTTTCTATATTCAAGTTTAGGAAATATGAACTCGATTACGGATCAAAACTTGAAATTCTTCTTCATTTTGTTCTTCAGAAATAAGAAGGGAAATTCCTTCTAGAAGAATTCCTTCCTCTTCCTCGACCATAGCCTCTAATTGCGGGGTTGCCTTTCATGTTCTTGTCTTTCTATGACTAGTCGGAGGAAGATGTCTTATGACTCTGTTGTTGATCTGCAATTTTTCTTTCTTCCCTCTTCTCTTTGTCATGCCTTAAGCTCTGCACGAAGTTGAGAATGATAATTATCTTCAAGATCACACACCTTATTGAAAAGATAGGTCTTTTTGCGGTATCCCATGGGGGACAAGTGGCATATTCACTTTGTTTGAGCTCAAGTTTTTTTGTAATACATTAGCAAATGGCGGAAATAGAGGATGAGGAAAACTTGATATCATGTTTACAAAAGAGAAAAAAATCATATCTGATTTAGTTCTTTCAGTCTAATTCGGATTGTTCCACCATATCATATTTACAAAGGGCAAAAAAATCATATCCTAATTCGGTTCTATCGAGTCTAATTGGATTGTTCCACCATATTAACTTTATATCCTTAGATGACCCATAAGATATATCGAAGAGTAATAATAATCTAAATCAAAAACTAAGAAATATTCTTGATCATTGATACCTTTTATTCAAGCATATTAGTTTTGGATTTAGCTTTATCGATGTCATTTTGCAACATTCATTTGTATAATGTTTCCTTCTGAAATGAAACATGTAGGAATAAACTTCTTTTTCTTGCCAAGATATTTCTTTTTCCTGAAGTATTTCTTTTCTCTAGTAGTATATTCTGGAGAGAATTTGTTGTGCCCACATTTTACACAACCAAATACAACAGTAAAATACCAGGATAAAAAATTTTTTTGACTTACATTGCTCACTACACACAACACAATAAGGGCTCCAAGTAGGAAAACTCGACAACATATACGATACTTACATCAGTCATCAAATCACATAAACACATGACAACACCATATACATGTTTATACCACACTTTTCCACATGAATGAATACTAGCAATGACCCAACCACAAGAAACATGACTTCAAGAACGGCGAACCCACAATACATCATTTCTTTAATTGCATCTTAGTTACGATTATCATTCTAGGAACATTATTGTGCAAGTATAGTTTTCTCCTTTCTCCATCTACAAAATCTTAAGTTCATTCCATTTTTAATTTACAGTTCGACCAATTTAGGTTGGCTTCCTTTATGCATCACAGAAAATTCCATAACTTACGAGGCTTATTTGGCACAATTCAAATCACATATACATTACTTAATTATCTTGTTCTTATGTTTTTTTTTTAATAATGGCAAATAGTTTTTTGAAAGGGACTATACCCTTGAATACAAAATAAGGCCTTTAAGCCGGAATAAGAGTGAGAAACATAGCAGGACTAACCAAGTCCAGTAATCTGATGAAATTCCACGTAGCCCGAAAGCAGCTACACAAGCGAGACTTAACAAAGAAAGCAACAAAAAAAAAGCGGTAACCCGACTTGACTAAGAAAGCAGTAAGAATAACAAAAGAGAGCGGTAGAAGCATGCAGGGGACCACTTCTTGGCTGCTTGATCAACACCGATCTTGACTTTTTCCAAGCATGAAACATACCCAAAGCGGTCATGTGGGCGGCATCCGTCTTATCAAGCTCCTCGATGGTTCTTTTGCTCTCTTTTCATTGCCCCAAAGTGCGGTAGGGACACCGGCGAGGTTGGAAACACTTTTGGCATGCCCCACGATGAATTCCTCAATGGCCCTAAAGGCGGCAATGTTGTAATCATGCCTAGTCTTAGCCTTCCCAAGGCGGGAGTCCAAGGAGGTCAGCTTTTTGTATATGTCTTCAATCTGACTATTGTCAATGCTCCCTTCCCCCTCCATGCTTTTCTTACCTTTTTGCTTAGCTAGGTTTTGACCTCATCCTTGACATTTTTATCTCGGCCTCTAAGGCCTCCAGTCTCTTTGAAGGGTTATCCATCTGTGCTTCCCGGGGACTGGCACTACTTATGTTAAGCAGGTCACGTGCAATGTCAAGATCAAGAGGCTCTTTCCCTGCTGCAAGAGAGTCTCAAGGTTGAGTCTCCTAGAAGCCACAGGTGAGTGGACGTTTAGAGGTAGAGGCGAGGTGGATGGCGGGAGGAGCGAGAAGGAGGAATAGAAGGAGAAACATGTGCAAATGGGGGTAGCAAAGCATTTGGTGCGGGGCAGCCAAGGCGGGGGGGAGAAGCGGGACTAGCGGCGGCCATCGGGCCGGGCTAGGAGAGGAAGGAAGACCGGGTACTTGAGAAGGCGGTATTTGTGAATTAGCAAAATAAGCCCTTGATGCGAGGAATCACCCGGGTATGCTTCGGAACTCCAAAATGGAGCGCTCAAGAGAGTTTAAAAGATAATGAGGGAAGCAAACCAATATATTCCTACGGAAGTGGTTTAAAAGATGAGATGCTTAGGCTGGGACGATAATAAACCTACCTTCCAAGGAGATGAAGCGAATCATCATGCGAGTGACTTCATCAAACGGTGATGGAATTGAGCTTACTGGCAGACCCTTGATCTTAAAAATAAGCTTCTCATCTTCCTCCACAAATCTTCTTTCTTGAGCTTCTTTGATAACCCTTTTGTTGAAGAAGCGGTACCCATCCGTGAGGCCGAGACCAGCGCTTCAAAGAATGAGCTCTTCATTGACAAGAATTTTCTGTCCCCCATAGTCGACAGTCCTCTCTTTCCACTCCTTAGCAAAGTGTACTGAAATACTTTGATCATGTCCTTGCACCCTTTCAACAAAGCTGGTGAAGCCGCCTTTATCGAGAATGTTCCAAAGCTCGGTGTTTTCCTTCCAATCAGGGTCCGCGCACGGCTCAATTTGACAGGGAGGTCCTCCCATCTTCTCAGTGGTGTGCAGGTTACAACAAATTCTAGAATGCCACTGAGCGTGAAGAACAGTTCGTTTCTTATTGTTGAAGGTCACATAAGGCCCAGGGAATCTGTAGCCGTTGGTCTTCTCACGAACAGGCTGCGTAATTCTTTGGCCGAGCTGCGGGAAGTCGCATGTGAAAACCCTTTCCTGTCAACAATCACTTTGTAATTATCATCGAGTTTTCGTGGAGTTTGGCATCCGGATATCCACAGTAGTTGTACCTCCAGCGTGCGTGATTTTCAAATACTGGATGACTCCACTTGAATTTTCTTAAATAGATCTTGCTTATTATTTGAAAAAGATATTATTTGCCTCGCCATATAGAATAAAGCAGCATGTGTGAAAGAATTGATGATTTTGATTTTCCTCGAAAGATTAAGGCTTATCTCTAGAGATTGCTTGCTTGTGAAGATCCGCATGGATCTTTGTTGTGAAGGCGATTAGGATACTATCATTATCCCGAGACAGGTAAAATTTATATTAATACCATAATTGGCGGTGCATCCGCCACGGATTGTTGCCTTCCCTGTAAGTATGTATGATTCTAATACTATTGAAGGTGTGGCAAATGCTTATGGATTCAGAGATAAAGTCTTTAATACTCCAACTGGGAGATGAGGACTGATTAAGAAGCTTAATGATATTAAGGGAGTCCCCTTGAACAATAAGGTTACGAATATTTTGAGCCGTGCAACTCTCGAAGCCCCGAGAGTAGATAATGTTTGTGAAATGATTGGTTTGAATTCCCATTTTTCCAAAGCATAAGCGGCAATCAAATTACCTTTGTGGTCTCGTATTGCTCCTCCTCCAGCTGTTGTCCCAGGGTTTCCCTTAGAGGCGCCATCAAAGTTCAACTTGTACCAATTAGAGTCAGGAGGATGCCATTTAATCAAATATCTATCTATCTACACTATTCCCAGGGTTGCTCCAATTTCCAATGTGCCAATTAGATAAAATGTGCTCTTCATTCTCGGGATAACACTTGTTCTTGGGGTTTAAATCGCCATGTCCTCTTTGATACCTTGAGAAATTTTGCCAATCTTGATTTTATAATTCAGCTTCTTATTTCGAAAATGATATTATTTCTGTCCTTCCAAATCCTCCAGATTAAGTGTGGGATTGCTAATTTCCAGATTCTTTTGATAGCACAATGTCTGAATGGTGGGTTCCATTGATTCCATAGCTGATTAAGGTTCTTCGGCAACACCCAAAGAGCATCAAATTTAGAAAGAACAAAGCTCCAAATTCTATTGCATAAGCACAATGTATGAGCAGATGACTAATGTCTTCATAGTCATTCCTACAAAGGTGGCACCAATTAGGAATTATAAATCCTCTTCTCATCAAATTGTCGGTGGTGAGAATTCTACCTCGATGGCCAGCCAAAGAAAAAAAATTATTTTGGGGTTAACTCGGGCATCCGAGATCTTGTTCGATTAAAGTCGATTAGTTCTTGTGAGAAAGATTGGTATACCCAGTTGTTGACCGAGTATTTCCCATCTTGTGAATTGCTCCAAACCACTCATCCTTGGAATTCGGTGACTTAAAGGGAAGAGGTCTAAAAGATCTGAAGGGAGGAAGTAGTTTGTTTCACTCAATTCATTCCATAGAAAGTCTTTTCCAAGTCTTGTTGGTGCCATTTCCTTGATATAGTCCTTGACTTTAGTTCCATACTTGCTTATAAGGCAGTCCTTATGTCCCAAATCACTCCAAGAGGTTGTCACCGAACCGATTATCCTCCCGAAGTTTATCTCACTGCCATCCCCCACTTTCCATTTGCTGCCTGCTTGATGAAGTTTCTACTCTTGACCAGATTATTCCAAAAAATGGAACCATTGGGTAGTTGTTCTTCATGCGGATAGGAGTAGACGACTTGTTGATTCAAGTATTTTGCTTTAATAACATCAATCCAGGGTTGTTTCTCAGATAGCAATCTCCAGCCCATCTTAGCGATGAGTGCCTCATTCATTTTCTCAATATTTTTTATGCCCAGCCCTCCCATGGATTTTGGGGTGCAGACCTTATCCCAGGCCACTAGGTGAAATTTGAACTTCTCTTCCATGCCTTGCCATAAAAAAATTTTACTGAATCCTTTCAATTTTCTCTCACGAAGGAAGAAGGAATTTTGAAAAGTGACATGATATAGATGGGCAGACTTTGGAGTGTACTTTTAATGAGAAGGCACTTACCAGCACTAGAGAGAGTGGCCCCTTTCCAACCTGCCATCTTTTTCTGAAATCTCATCAACAAATCATCCCACACCATGTGAGAGACTTTCTTAGTGCCAAGGGGGAGGCCTAAGTACGTTGCTGGAAGAGCACCTATTCTACAGCCCAGAATTTTAGCAATCTTGAGCTGTCTTTCCTCAGGGGTGTTAAAGAAAAAAATGGTGCTTTTGTCATAATTAATCTCTTGCCCAGAAGCAGATTCATAGAGTTGTAATAAAGCCTTAATAGCTTTAGCTTCCACAACTGAGGCCAGAAGAAGAAGGATTGTGTCGTCCATGAACCTTGTTGATGAGACGACACTGGGTGAGTGAAGCGGGTTTAGATCCATTTAAAAGCCGTTCTCAACCGCTCTCTTGCCAATTGTTCTACTAAGGTCATCAGGGTAAGAGAATGAAGAGTAAGGGGGAGATGGGGTCTCCTTGTCTTAGACCTCTACTGCTGGTGAAAAAACCCACAGGCTCCCATTAACAACCACGAGAGAACTGGTCAGATAGATATACAAGACTTGACAATTTTTCTAAATTTTTCCGTGAGCCCAAATTTAGATAAAATCCTATCGAGGAAGACCCAAGAAACCTTTTCAAAAGCTTTATTCATATCAAGCTTGAGGATCATATTATCTTGTTCTTATGTTAAGAATGTGCTTCTCAAACGTTTATTTAATGTTTAAAATTTACCCTTGCTACACAAGTGAATCTAACATGATGTCAAGGTGAAATCTTGGGATTAAGGAAGACATAGATTCGAGATAGCTTTTTCCCAAGAACATCCATCGATCACGGAATAGTTATCTCGCTACCATGGTTGTTAAAGTTCAATAACTTATGGACTTCCATTTATATTTATATATCTTTTGTTTTCTCGAAGTTTGGTCACACCAAGGCAATTTATATTCTTTGTAACACATGAAGATGTTTAAATTAAGTCATAAGGACTCCCAGTGACATTATTCCTAACCTCAAATTTTGGTTTTACTCTCATATGATTTACTTTTGCATCGCACTAGGGTCTCATTATTACTATCGTTTTAAACATAAGAGTTACGAAAGTACTTATCGCCATATTAAAGAAGCACATGCTTAGGAGCATTAAAAACTACACTGAATGCAAGTGATATGTGTTCACGAAGATCCCATATCCTAATATTGCACAAATCCGCATAAGAAATATTCTTTATTCCTTAATGCCACAAAATGACATAACAAGGGATTAAGGGACAAGATTTCACTTTCTAAGGTTCTCTAGAATCAACATCCTTGAACTCAATTTCGCATTTGAGGAGTTAAATTATAGTTTTCAACCATTAAGTTAACATACAAAATCCACTTGGGTTTAGTTTAATTCCAATATGCACTTAATGATCTACGCCTCAACTATATATGATTTTAAGGCAAGCGGACATATTTATACTAAACCACCTTCAAGAAGATACCAAGATGTTATTTTGATAGAAACCAAGGTAGCATCGTTTAGTCGTTCCTTTGAACAAGGACTCATAAAGTGACTTCCAAAGCGGTCTTCGCCACTCGGCAGTGTCGGACACAAGAGAGGGCATTCTTCTCGCGATTACAAAAACTAGAAGGAAGCGCATACTGGATAAAGTTGGACCATGACACTCCTAAAATATGGGTTCGTAATGCACCGTTTGTTGTTCCCCAGTCCTTGACATGACAACTTTGTTCTTAAGCTTGGGAGGCGGTGTGCGTGTGCTTTCGTTGACCATTGTTGACCGTGTCTAGGCCACAGTGAAGGTTTTGCACCTTCCCTCTTTTTCTTGCCTTTCGAGTCGTTGTCGACACCCCAACTGTGGACCTCGTAGCGTCATGGATGACTATCCAGGTCCAAGGAAAATTTGGTTCTCGGCTCTTCGAGTTTGTCAGGTCGTCGACATTAATAGGATTAATAATTATTATCATTGTTTAGCCATAAAATCATAAAAATAATGTTTATAATAATATTATAATTTATAAGGTCGAGGTGCGATTATTATTATTATTAATAAATTTGTGTTGTTATTGTGAATAGGGCGATCATCATTAATTGTGCTCATCATTATTTTACCTCGTTCATGGTTTTTATTCTTATTTAGTTAAAACAAACAAACAAAAATAAATATAAATATAAATATAGATAAATAAATTTAAAAGAAATTAAAAATAAAATCAAAAAGCCGTGATATTCCTCTTAGGGCGAATTAGGGCAGAAAGGGGTCTCCTTCCATCGTTTTGGCTTGTGTAGAGAGGGAGAGTGCATCTGCCGCCGCCATGGGGGGGAAACTCCAACTGTTCTGCGCAAATGCCTGAAAGAAAGGTGGTTTGCAGTCCTTTTTACTCAAATCAATGCTCTTTGGGCGTTTTTGTGTTTTCTTTCAAGAAGATGCCTCGCCAAATGTCATCCCATGGATTTTCCATGTTTTCTTTTGCGGCCTGTGCCTGCATCCTCTCATCCCTGTGTCAAAACTCGAGCTCCTTTCTTACCTCCGCGTGGACAGCTACCAAAACACGAACTAGAGAGGCGTTTTTGTCAGATGTTGCGGTTGTTACTGCCCTAGTAGACATGGTTGCGCCAAACAGACTTGTAGGAGGCCTGTGAGCTGTTGGGTAGAATGCCCCAAATAGATGCGGCTCTTGGAATGCCACGAGGGCAGGATATGCACAAAGGCGTTTGTTGAAAGGCCCTTGAAACTTCCAAGAAAATGTTTTAGTGCCCAGTTTGGCACGTAGGCAAAATGTGGAAGCATACACAAGGCACATGAACTGTTTGACAAAATGATACAACGAGATGCATTCTCGTGGACTGCAATGATTGCAGGATATGCACAAAATGGCCTTCTTGATGAGGCTTTCAGCCTTTTCAATACAATGCCTGAGAGGAACGTGGTCTCATGGAATGCATTCATTGCAGGATGCTCACAAAATGGGCTTCTTGAAAGGGCCATGGAGATTTTCAAGCAAATGCAATTGGCGGAGGTAAAGCCAAACTCAACAACCTTTGCACAAAGATCCTCCACAGGTGTGTACCAAAATGGAGGTTTGGAAAAAGGAATGGAGATTCATAAAAAAAAAAACATTTGAAAGTGGGTTTTAAATCGAGATATAATAGTTGTGAATGCCTTGATAGACATGTACGGAAAATGTGGAAGCATGCAAGCAGTTCGGCATGCACGAAAGGAATGTGGTTTATGGCGCATTGATTGCGGGAGGTGTAAAAATAAAAATAAAAATGAGTTGGTTAAAAAGGCCTTGAAACCTTCAAGCAAATGTCTGATGGGTACATGTAAAGCCGGGTTCCACAACCTCTGTCGATCCTCCCGCATGTGCAAAAATAAGAGCTTTAGAATTGACCATGGAAAACCATCAAGGCATAGAAAACAAGATGTTTTTGTTTACAATGCAACTTCCCCCAGTAGACGTGTATGCAAAATGGTGGAGTTGAGGACGCTCGAGGACCGGTTGTGAAGTGCCCAAGCAAGAGATCGAACCAAGCTCTGCGGCTTCGGCCACTTCGTTCTCCGAGGCATGGTTCTTCTTTCCTTACCTCTCATAATTCTCGTGTTTTAGTTCTCTTTTGCAACTAAATAGAATTTTAAAGTATTAGAAATTTTAATACGATTAATTGTCCCTTGACTCGTTGCAAAAAACAAAAAAATTATCGTGTCGTAGCTCGAGACGTCATTATAACTTCCACGCCTACTTTAAACCATGAACTATCACCTCGCTTCGAGATGACATAGAAAAATCTTACCCCTTTTTTAATATCATTTTATCGACCAGACAAATTTGACTCTCCATTGGTTAAGTTGACCTTCTTCCTGCTTAAAACAGTTAAATTTTGTAATTTTTGGAGACTCACCAAGTACCCTTCGCAACTCGGGAAGCGAGATGTGAAGTTTCATTCGTGTACCTTGGTATACGAGGAGTCGCCTTGATTTTTGGTTTGACCCAAACGATCACATGACATCCTTTTGACGCTCTTCTAGGAGCCCTGTTACATCGGTTTACAATAGTAGAGAGTTGTTAAAACTAGAAAGTTTGCTTTCGTTTGGGACCACCATTTGAAACCCGGAAAGAGAAATCACGTTCCGTCTTCGCAAACCTCTAGCGTTTATACTAGACAAATGCATGGAACATTCAGCATAGGAAAGAGCACTTTTCGGGATAGTTTGGCGAAGCCATTTTGTAAGCCTCCGATCGCAGTTTGACGAGCCAAACTGGACTAATTTCTCCTTGTCGCTCCAGAAAACTTGTCGCCATTTGAAAATAGTTTACTAGTTCTCCGTCCATGACTCTGATGAACTCTCCTTATATAGGGGAACTAGTAGGAGATGTCTCGTTGCGTGCTTCTCCATCGAACATCAGTTATGGACGTGGTTTTCTGGGCCCTCAAGTTAACTTTTGGCATTTCTACAACCGGTGAACTTTACCAGGTAGCCAGGAGAACTAACCGCCAAACGCAAACCGTTCACTCTTTTTCAATTCCGTCAGTTGCTATGAATTCTTGGTATATCTGGGGACACGTAGAAAGTTAATCGTGGAGTGCGTGCTCATCGGAAGATAACCTTTGGAAGCAGTTTCTTAGCCTCCGAGCCCGTTTTGAATGTTTTGTAGCTAGTGAGAAAATGTAAGAATAGTAAGCTGCGGGACCTCGTAAGGTTGCCAAATCACCCTGAAAACGTTTAAACACACTTAAATAACTGTTTAAAACACTATAATGAAACTTGTTGTGTGTATTAGAACTTTTGGCAAAACGATGTTTTCTCTCTCTTCCCTTCTCTTTCTCTCTCCTGGGTTACAAAATGAAGAAAAATGAAATGCAATGGATACATGTTCCTAGACCTTTTTATTTCGATTGCAAATTGTAATTATTGTTAGATGTAAATGGGAATCTGAAATATGATACTTATGATTGCTTAGGGTGGATGCCATGCCAGCGATTTTTCGCTGATATCATGCTCACGTGGGTTTTGCAGGATAGAAGAACGCACGACTTAAAAGGGCGATGTGTGATTTAATTATTATTATTGAAATTTGTATAGGTCATTGTAAAATGAATAAGCGTGTAATATAGTCTCTTGTTACAGAAAAGTTATAATTGAGATTTGTTAATATGCATGATATGCTAGTTTTAGGGATACTTAGGAAATGTGCATCTAATCATCGGTTCAATTTGTTCTTAGTTGTGTATGGCAAAAAAAGGGGTTTGATTTATACATAGTAAATTGAAATTGAAGTTAATATCTTGTAGTACCTTCTCAGTATTCAATAAACGACTAAATTAATTACTGGGTCATCTTCTTACCTTGTCAAACTTAATAAAGAGCTTTAATGGGAACACTCAACATTAATAAATTATTCGTGCATAACTTGCCTGCATGTGTGATTTTTTTCTTACCATATAAGAAATTAAATAGTAGAACGACCTTAAACTTGCGCTCGATGCGACCTTCTAGGTTAGGTAAATCTGACAACCCTAAATTTGGAGTTTACCGTTATAGTCTTTATGTCCTGTAATGCCTCCTTTTTTAAAAAAAAAATAAAAATAAATAAATAAACAATAAAATACTAATAAAAATAAAATAAATGAACTAAAATTTAAAAACCCGTGTTTGTGGGGGCAGATTAGGGCAAAACCCCCTTCCACGTTTTTAAAATGCAAGCCTGTAATGTGTTGTTGCGGCATGCTTGGGCAGCGCAGTTACGTGCGAAATACAAATGAGTTTGTTGAAACAGACCATGGAAACTTTCATGCAAATGCTTGATTCACGCAAATCCAGACTCCACAAATGTCCAAAGCTCACCCGGTCGCGCCACACCCCCTGCGTGGGAAAAACGAGCTTTGGAGAGAGGAGGTCGACCGGATGTTATTACGGGCACCTAAAGCTCGGGGGACGAGTATGGACACGCATCGGGATGAAATGGAGGATTTTTGCGGTGCAGTGTAGTCACAACGTCGCCAAAGAAACTCCCGCGCCCTGCACTGCGTGGGTTTCCAGAGAAATAAATAAAAAACAAAGGGCTTTGTCGGATGTTTGATTACGAGCGCCTACTAGCGCTTTACAAGTAAAAATGTGGAAACGTGCGAACTGTTCTTCTAAAAACGCGTGGGGAAAAAAAAAGATGCAGTTCCTTGGACTGTAATGATTTCGGGATTTGCACAAAATGGTTTTGTTGAAACTGCATTGGAGCTTTTCCAAGCAAATACGGTTGGCAGGTTGGAAGCCACACCCCACAACTTTTGCTGATAACCTCCCAGCTGCTGTCAAAATGGGAGCTTTAGAACAACACGTGGACATACATCAAAGCATCATGTGGAAGCATACACAAGGCACATGGACTGTTTGACAAAATGTTACAACGAGATGCATTCTCGTGGACTGCAATGATTGCAGGATGCTCACAAAATGGGCTTCTTGAAAGGGCCATGGAGATTTTCAAGCAAATGCAATTGGCAGGTGTAAAACCAAACTCAGCAACCCTTGCCAGCATCCTCCCTGTGTGTACCAAAAATGGGGGTTTAGAAAAAGGAATGGAGATTCATAAAAAAAAAAAACAATTGAAAGTGGGTTTTGTCAGATATAATAGTTGTGAATGCCTTGATAGTCATGTACGGAAAATGTGGAAGCATGCAACGGTTCGACAATGCCTGAAAGAGGTGGTCTCTTGGACTGCAATGATAGCAGACTCTTGGATCGGGATGACTTCTTGAAAACACGAAATGGTTCTGTTTGGATGAGACATGGGTGCACAACGAATGGCTTGGTTTGCACGTGACTACCTGGCATCATGTGGCAACAATGGTGGTCTCGACGGATCGCGAGTGTAAACTGCTTGGAGCCCCTTGTACCTTTTCGCTCATCGTTTTCCAGGCATGGTCCTTCTTCCCTTACCTCTCATAACTCTCGTGTTTTAGTTCTCTTTTGCAAATAAATAGAATTTTAAAGTATTAGAAATTTTAATACAGTTAATTGTTCCTTCAACTCGTTGCAAAACAATAAATCGTCGTGTCGTAACTCACGACGTCATTTAACTCGCCTACTGTAAAACAAGAACTATCACCCTCGCTTCGAGATGACATAGAAAACTCTTACCCTTCTTGATCGCTTCAATATCGTTTTATCGACCAGACAAATTTGACTCTCCATTGATTAAGATGACCTTCTTCCTACTTAAAATAGTTAAATTTTGCTATTTTCAGAGACTCACTAAGTACCCTTCGCAACTCTGGAAACGAGATGTGAAGTTTCATTCGGGTACCTTGGTATACGAGGAGTCGCCTTGATTTTTGGTTTGACCCGAAACGATCATGTGACATCCTTTTGACGCCCTTATAGGAGCCCTGCAACACTGGTTTACAACAGTAGAAAGTCGTTAAAACTAGAAAGTTGGCTTTCGTTTTGGATCGCCATTTGAAAACTGGAAAGAGAAATCACTTCCCGTCTTCACAAACCTCTAGCGATTATACTAGATAGTTTGGCGAAGCCATTTTGCAGGCCTCCGATCGCAGTTTGACGAGGTCAAACTGGTCCATTTTTGTCTTGTCGCTCCAGAAAGCTTGTCGCCGTTTGAACATGGTTTTCTAGTTCTCCTTTCCGTCGACTCTGACGAATTCTCCTTATATAGGGGAACTACTAGGAAGAGTCTCGTTGTGTGCGCATCCGTCGAACGTCGTTTGGGACACGGTTTCTGGGCCATTCGAGCTAACTTTTGTCTCTTTACAACTGGGTGAACTATGACCAGAGGTCCCGGAAAACTAGTCGCCAAACGCAAAAGCCGTGCGCTCTTTTTCAATTCCGTCAGTTGCTTTATGAACTCTTGGTATATCCGGGAACACGTAGCAAGTTGATCGTGGAGCGTTCTCATTGGAAGGTAACTTTTGGAAGCAGTTTCTTAGCCTCCGAGCCCGTTGTGAACGTTTTTGTAATTAGTGAGAAAATGTAAAAGTAGAAAGTTACGGACCCTCGTAGGGTTGCCAAATCCCCTTTGGAAACTTTCATCACACGTAAATAACTGTTTAAAACACTAGAATGAAATTTGTTGGGTGTATTGGAACTTTAGACAAAAATGATATTTTCTCTCTCTTCCTTTCTCTCTCTCTCTCTCTTGAGTTTAAAAAAAAAAGCGAAATGCAATGATTACATGTTTCTAGGTTTTATTTTTATTTTGATTGCATATTGTAGTTATTGTCGGATGTAAAGGGAAACTCGAAAAATGATAATTATGATTGTTTTAGGGCTGAGGCCATGCCCGCCGATTTATCGGCGATATCATGCTCACGTGGGTTTTGCAGGATGGATGAATGACGACGCATGAGGGCGATGTGTAATTTAATTATTATTATTGTAAAAAAATTTATAGGTCATTGTAAAATGAATGACGTGTATCGTAGTCTCTTGTTATTGAAAAGTTATAAATGAAATTTGTTAATATGTATGACATGTCGCTTTTAGGGATACTTAGGAAATGTGCCTCTAATCACCAGTTCAATTTGATTTTAGTTGTGTATAAAAAAAAGAGGGTTTGATTTATATAAAACAATTTTGAAATTGAAGTTAAGATATATGGTAGTACTTCCTCAAATTGATAAGCGATTAAATTAATCTTTGGGTTATCTCGCTTTACCTTGTAAAAGTAATAAAGAGTTTTAATGGGAACACTTGAACCCTAATAAAATATTCGTGCTTAACTTGCACTGCATGTGTGATCTTTTTTTACCTTATAAGAAATTTAAATCGGTAGAAGCAACTTAACATTTTCACCCATGGAGCACCTTGGTTTAGGAAAATAAGATCCCAAGAAGAGGGGTTTGTCGTCTTATAGGTACGCTTGGTGACATCGACATAAACTAGACACATAGGAGCAACTCGGTCAAATAAATCTTCTGCATCGAATGAATTTCTTGTGAGATCTAGATGACATCTTGGAGCTAGTGAAATAGTGGTTCTATCACTTAAAATTTTGCTTATGAATAGATCCTCCTAGCTTATAGGTGCCATATTTGGCTAGTGATAATAGAGTGCTCTGATCTCTTACGGAGGGTTTATAGGGTGAATGTGTTTAAAACCTTAATCTAATCTATAAGAGAGCGTAAAGCCCTAAGTGAAAAAATTGGAAAGGGAATAAACCCTAATCGACTAGGATGTTCACTTGTGGTTAGAAAACCATGCTCTAACTCCTTGCTTATGAAATTGTGTTGGAAGAGGTTGTTTTTAGAGAACCTTAGAAACTGCTTTCTTGTCTCATAATCCCTTGTTATGTCATTCTATGGCATTAAGGAATAAAGAATATTCCTTATGCGGAAACATGCTAAGCAAGGATATGAGATCTTCGTGAACATAGATCATTTGTGGTTATGTGTAGTTTTAATGCCCCTAGCCTTGTACTTCCTTATGATGTCAGACAAGTGCTGTCGTAACTCTTTTGTGTTAAGGCGATCTTTAAGAACAAGACCTTAGTGCGATATAAGAGCATATCATATGATGTTGCACACGAGATTTGAGATTAGGATTAAGGTCAATCCTAGAGTCCTTATCCCTTAATTAAACTTTTTCATGCATTGCAAAGAATATAAATTATCTTGGTGTGACCAAACTTTGAGCAAACAAAAGATTTATAAATATAAAAGGAAGTCCATAAGTTATTGAACTTTATTAACTATGGTAGCGAAATAACTATTCCGTGATCGATGGAGGTTCTTGGGGAGCTATCTCGACTTTATGTCTTCCTTAATCCCAATACCTCATCTGGACATCACGTTAGAATCTCTTGTGTAGCAAGAGTAAATTTTATACACTAAATAAAAGTTTGAGAAGCAAAATCTTAACATAAGAATGAGAAAATTAGAATCTTGTAGGCATTTTGAAATATGGAGAATACTTATGTAAATCATGAAGATTTGTCATAAGGGTAAAGAGCAAATTAAATGGTTGAACAATATGTGATCTGTGAAACGAATTTTCAGAACATGTAGGTGAAAAAAAAATAAAAAAATCATGCTTACCTAATAAGGATCTTGTAAAGTTAACCAGAATCAAAATACATTTAAAGTAATGATATGTCGTGGGTTCGCCGTTCCTTTAGTCACGTTTCTTGTGGTTGGGTCTTTCCTAGTATTCGTTCGTTGGGAAGAGTGTGGTATCGACATGTCGATGTCGCCTGCATGTGTCTATGTGAGTCGATGACTTATGTGATTGTTGCGTATGTGTGTCGAGTTTTGTTCTTGGAGCCCTTCTTGTGTTGTGTGCCGTGAGCAATGTAAGTAAAAAAAAATTATCCTGGTATTTTACTTTATTGTATTTGTGTGCGTAAAATGTGGGCACTACATATGGTATCAGAGCGGAGGTTCATGCTCTCGAACCTCTGGGATGGATTGGAGTTGTGATGATTTTTCATGATAGAGATGTTGTTACATGATGGGTTGCATGATGGTGATGGTGTTTCATGATGGTGATAAATATTGGAAGAGTAATGTGTTTTAAGAGTGATGTGATCTATGTCGTATTTGTGATAGTGTGAACGCACATGAGGTGTATGTCACTTAGTGCGCATTTGTTATCCTGTTGATGTGCTGGGGATGGGAGCTTTCTCTCTCCTTCGTGTGGATTCTATGAAGAGTTCACGTGTGGATTGCTGCTTGGAATGTGTGAAAATAATTATAATGTGGATGACGGGGTGTTGGAACATTGTGGCATATTGTGTTATGTGGGTGTGTCGATATGTTGTAGGACTGGATTGATGTAAAGTGAATTGAATTGTATCATGATGTTTTACCATGTTTTGAAGCAATGTGTGTATCACTTTGTATGTAGCAAATGAATGTTATGTTGTGATGTTACTCTGTCCCTTGTATGTATGATTTGTGTAATATGTAATGACTCATGTTGTGATATAGGGGCATACAGTGAGCCTATGAACCCTATTGTACAGTGATTGCACTTTGGGTGCGAGGTGTGGTAATGTGATGTATCGTAACCCGTGAAGATAATTATTGTGGTGTAACTCGTATATTCATACCATGCGCGAGACGTTATGGTTGTTGCGTGTGAATCACCATTGTGTTAGTGAGGTAGTTATGTGTATGTCTGGACCCTACACTCGACGACCCTAAGGGGATAAACCGTCAAGAGTGTATGTGTGGAGAGAGGAGGCGTGGACCGGTTTTCATAATCTTGAGCCGAGTACGAGTGAGGAAGTGGAGTCTTTCATGACTCGAAATCCACTTTATCTCTGTTTAGTATACTTGAGCTTGCTCGGTATATTAATGGGTGCGCACCACCTTAGGCTCAATTTACGACCTTGTGACCCTCGTTCTTTCCTATTGGATTGTTCGTTGAATAATCCTATGTGATTTTGACCATGTTGATCCTTGTGGGAGTTTGGAGCATGATTCAGCAGAGATGTTGATGCAGATACATTATTTGATATCCTCATTCAGTTACATGTATATTTTTACGAGTGAGACTCGATGTCCGAGTGCAAAGAACTCGATGAGTACCCCTTTGGTGGCGGTATGAGGCCACATAGTGATTGTAATGTGTTATTTTCTCAATACGTATTTTATTTGTAAATTAATCTTCCTCTTTTATTGTTAGAACCACCATTTTCTTGATTGACATGTTCTTATATTTTGGGCATTTATTTGATTGTTGCACTAACAGTTGGATTTTACACTAACCATGGCTAATTAGCCACTTGTTTTTCTTGGTTTTAAAACTTTCTTTTCATATTTGAAACGTTTTGTAGCCTAGCCCAAGGCTTTTGGTTTGGCCACTTGGCATATGAATGGATTGTTATGTTGGTTCTAATGTCGTAATGTGTTGGAATAGGGTCATGGGATTCACCATGGAGTGGTTGAACCTATGGACCCGCTTCGTTGTATAGGGGTACGCCCCAAGGAGTTACAGATAACTAGCGGGTTGTTGAACCACGAGTTATTATGTCACTTGGGTTGGGGGTGACGGGCTCTCTATGTGCTAGGTCCATAGGGTGACTTGGCCTCATTAAAAGGAGAAAGGAGACGGGGCTCTATGGTTGAGTGACACGATATTCGTGATGGGGCTCTATGGTTGAGTGACCCGACTTGGTTTTGACACTATGTTTCTTTCTCTTTGGGAGGTATATGGAGATTATCTGGTGAGGTTTCGAGGAGTATATGGAGTTGCCTTATGATACTTCAGGAGATATATGGAGTTTTACAGTACTTTTGGAGATATCTGGGGTTTGTTTCGTGATGTATTGTTATGTGTGGAATTGGTATAGTAAGTCATGTGTCCTCTTGTGAGTTCTAGTTAGACTTGTTATGTTTGAGGTTTGACTCTTCTCCCGGTTGGTATGGACTATTGGTTATTGGATTGGAACTATGTTGGTACAGTCATGGATTTCTTTGGGTCTTGTGATAATCGTTGTTTATTTATCCGCGCGATGAGTTGTTTGTCAGTCCATATGTGTGTACTAGATCTATGTCTAGGATGTAATTGGTTGAAATTACCTGTTATGTGGACTACTTGTTGTCATTCCATGGTTTGGTGAAACTCTTGTGATGTGATATGGTCGTGTAAGTACGTAAAAGTATGCTTGTGAAAATTAGGAGTTGCGTATGACCCTGGTAGGGTGTTGTGGACTGTAGTTCATGATGGGAACCCACAGGAATGAATAAACTAAAATTCAATAAAAATGAAATTTTAAAGGACTTGAATTAAGAATAATGTTAAGGGAAAGAGATTAATGAAATAACGAATAAGAGAGAACTGCCAATCTTCACAGAACCTTGAAAGTTGAAATTTCTACCTATTGTTCCTAGGGCCACCCCGTGACCGTGCCTTTGTGTCTGAAATCTTAACCCTAGCGCGTGCCTTCACCTTATTCGTTCCTTGTTGTTTACCATTTCTCCTTCTTCATTGTATGTCGCATCGAGGACGATGCTTTCTTAAGGGGAGGAGAATGTAATGCCTCCTTTTTTAAAAAAATAAAAATAAATAAATAAATAATAAAATACTAATAAAAATAAAATAAATGAACTAAAATTTAAAAAACCCGTGTTTGTGGGGGCAGATTAGGGCAAAACCCCTTCCACGTTTTTACAAAATGCAAGCCTGTAATGTGTTGGGCGGCTGGCTTGGCGCAGGTTCTGTGCAAAAAAAAATGAGTTTGTTGAAACGGCCATGGAAACTTTCATGCAAATGCTTGATTCACGCAAATCCAGACTCCACAAATGTCCAGCACTCGCCCAGGCCGCGCCTCACACCCCCTGCGTGGGAAAAACGAGCTTTGGAGAGAGGAGGTCGACCAGATGTTGTTGCAGGCACCTAAAGCTCAGGGGACAGAGTATGGACACGCATCAGGATGAAATGGAGGATTTTTGGGGTCTGTGTAGTCGCCACGTCGCCAGCAAACTCCCAGCAGCGCCCAGACCTGCGTGGGTTTCCAGTAAATCAAAAAAAAAAAAAGGGGCTTTGTCGATGTTGTTTGATTGCGGCGCCACAGCGCTACAAGTAAAAATGTGGAAACGTGCGAACTGTTCTTCTAAAAACGTGTGGGGAAAAAAAAAGGAGATGCAGTTCCTTGGACTGTAATGATTTCGGGATTTGCACAAAATGGTTTTGTTGAAATTGCATTGGAGCTTTTCCAAGCAAATACGGTTGGCAGGTTGGAAGCCACCCTACGATTTTCTTTGATAACCTCCCAAATTGCTTTCAAAATGGGAGCTTTAGAACAACACGTGGACATACATCAAAGCATCATGTGGAAGCATACACAAGGCAAATGGACAGTTTGACAAAATGTTACAACGAGATGCATTCTCATGGACTGCAATGATTGCAGGATGCTCACAAAATGGGCTTCTTGAAAGGGCCATGGAGATTTTCAAGCAAATGCAATTGGCAGGTGTAAAACCAAACTCAAGAACCCTTGCACAAAGATCCTCCTCGTGTGTACCAAAAATGGGGTTTAGAAAAAGGAATGGAGATTCATTAAAAAAAAAAAAAGGACAATTGAAAGTGGGTTTTGTCGGATATAATAGTTGTGGAATGCCTTGATAGTCATGTACGGAAAATGTGGAAGCATGCAGCGGTTCGAACAATGCCCGAAAGAGGTGGTCTCTTGAGTACCGCAACGACGATATGGAGACTCTTGGATAGGGATGACTTCTTGAAAACACGAAATGGTTCTGTTTGGATGAGACATGGGTGCACAACGAATGGCTTGGTTTGCACGTGACTACTTGCATCATGTGGCAACAATGGTGGTCTCGACGGGTTGCAGTGTAAACCGCTTGGAGCCCTCATGTACCTTTTCACTCATCGTTTTCCGTGCATGGTCCTTCTTCCCTTACCTCTCATAACTCTCGTGTTTTAGTTCTCTTTTGCAAATAAATAGAATTTTAAAGTATTAGAAATTTTAATACAGTTAATTGTCCCTTCAACTCGTTGCAAAACAATAAATCGTCGTGTCGTAACTCACGACGTCATTTAACTCGCCTACTGTAAAACAAGAACTATCACCCTCGCTTCGAGATGACATAGAAAACTCTTACCCTTCTTGATCGCTTCAATATCGCTTTATCGACCAGACAAATTTGACTCTCCATTGATTAAGATGACCTTCTTCCTACTTAAAATAGTTAAATTTTGCTATTTTCAGAGACTCACTAAGTACCCTTCGCAACTCTGGAAACGAGATGTGAAGTTTCATTCGGGTACCTTGGTATACGAGGAGTCGCCTTGATTTTTGGTTTGACCCGAAACGATCATGTGACATCCTTTTGACGCCTTATAGAGCCCCCGCAACACTTTGGTTTACAACAGTAAAAAGTCGTTAAAACTAGAAAGTTGGCTTTCGTTTTGGATCGCCATTTGAAAACTGGAAAGAGAAATCACTTCCCGTCTTCACAAACCTCTAGCGATTATACTAGATAAATGCATGGGACATTCAGTATAGGAAAGAGAACTTTTCGGGATAGTTTGGCGAAGCCATTTTGCAGGCCTCCGATCGCAGTTTGACGAGGTCAAACTGGTCCATTTTTGTCTTGTCGCTCCAGAAAGCTTGTCGCCGTTTGAACATGGTTTTCTAGTTCTCCTTTCCGTCGACTCTGACGAATTCTCCTTATATAGGGGAACTACTAGGAAGAGTCTCGTTGTGTGCGCATCCGTCGAACGTCGTTTGGGACACGGTTTCTGGGCCATTCGAGCTAACTTTTGTCTCTTTACAACTGGGTGAACTATGACCAGAGGTCCCGGAAAACTAGCTGCCAAACGCAAACCGTGCGCTCTTTTTCAATTCCGTCAGTTGCTATGAACTCTTGGTATATCCGGGAACACGTAGCAAGTTGATCGTGGAGGGCGTTCTCATTGGAAGGTAACTTTTGGAAGCAGTTTCTTAGCCTCCGAGCCCGTTGTGAACGCTTTTGTAATTAGTGAGAAAATGTAAAAGTAGAAAGTTGGGACCCTCGTAGGGTTGCCAAATCCCCTTTGGAAACTTTCATCACACGTAAATAACTGTTTAAAACACTAGAATGAAACTCGTTGGGTGTATTGGAACTTTAGACAAAATGATATTTTCTCTCTCTTCCTTTCTCTCTCTCTCTCTTCGAGTTTAAAAAAAAAATGCAATGATTACATGTTTCTAGGTTTTATTTTTATTTTGATTGCATATTGTAGTTATTATCGGATGTAAAGGGAACCGAAAAATGATAATTATGATTGTTTAGGTGGAGGCCATGCCAGACGATTTATCGGCCGATATCATGCTCACGTGGGTTTTGCAGGGATGGATGAATGACGACGCAAAGGGCGATGTGTAATTTAATTATTATTATTGTAATTTTTATAGGTCATTGTAAAATGAATGACTGTGTATCGTAGTCTCTTGTTATTGAAAAGTTATAAATGAAATTTGTTAATATGTATGACATGCCAGTTTTAGGGATACTTAGGAAATGTGCCTCTAATCACCAGTTCAATTTGATTTTAGTTGTGTATAAAAAAAAGAGGGTTTGATTTATATAAAACAATTTTGAAATTGAAGTTAAGATATATGGTAGTACTTCCTCGGCATTCAATAAACGATTAAATTAATCTTTGGGTTATCTCGCTTACCTTGTAAAAGTAATAAAGAGTTTTAATGGGAACACCGAACCCTAATAAAATATTCGTGCTTAACTTGCCTGCATGTGTGATCTTTTTTTTTACCTTATAAGAAATTTAAATCAGTAGAACGAACTTAACATTTTCACCCAATGGAGCACCTTGGTTTAGGAAAATAAGATCCCAAGAAGAGGGTTTGTCGTCTTATAGGTACGCTTGGTGACATCGACATAAAATAGACACATAGAGCAACTCAGTCAAATAAATCTTCGCATCGAATGAATTTCTTGTGAGATCTAGATGACATCTTGGAGCTAGTGAAATAGTGGTTCTATCACTTAAAATTTTGCTTATGAATAGATCCTCCTAGCTATAGGTGCCATCTTTGGCTAGTGATGATAGAGTGCTCTACGATCTCTTACGGAGGGTTTATAGGGTGAATGTGTTTAAAACCTTAATCTAATCTATAAGAGAGCGTAAAGCCACGAGTGAAAAAAATTGGAATGGGAATAAACCCTAATCGATCAGGATGTTCACTTGTGGTTAGAAAACCATGCTCTAACTCCTTGCTTACGAAATTGTGTTGGAAGAGGTTGTTTTTAGAGAACCTTAGAAGCGCTTTCTTGTCTCATAATCCTTGTTATGTCATTCTATGGCATTAAGGAATAAAGAATATTCCTTATGCGGAAACATGCTAAGCGAGGATATGAGATCTTCGTGAACATAGATCATTTGTGGTTATGTGTAGTTTTAGTGCCCCTAGCCTTGTACTTCCTTATGATGTCGAATAGTGTTGTTGTAACTCTTTTGTGTTAAGGCGATCTTAAGAACGAGACCTTAGTGCGATATAAGAGCATATCATATGATGTTGCACATGAGATTTGAGATTAGGATTAAGGTCAATCCTAGAGTCCTTATCCCTTAATTAAACTTTTTCATGCATTGCAAAGAATATAAATTATCTTGGTGCGACCAAACTTCGAGCAAACAAAAGATTTATAAATATAAAAAGGAAGTCCATAAGTTATTGAACTTTATTAACTATGGTAGCGAAATAACTATTCTGTGATCGATGGAGGTTCTTGGGGAGCTATCTCGACTCTATGTCTTCCTTAATCCCAATACCTCATCTGGACATCACGTTAGAATCTCTTGTGTAGCAAGAGTAAATTTTATACACTAAATAAAAGTTTGAGAAGCAAAATCTTAACATAAGAATGAGAAAATTAGAATCTTGTAGGCATTTTGAAATATGGAGAATACTTATGTAAGTCATGAAGATTTTTCATAAGGGTAAAGAGCAAATTAAATGGTTGAACAATATGTGATCTGTGAAACGAATTTTTAGAACATGTAGGTGAAAAAAAAAAAAAAATCATGCTTACCTAATAAGGATCTTGGAAAGTTAACAGTAATCTGAAATACATTTAAAGTAATGATATGTCTTGGGTTCGCCATTCCTTTAGTCACGTTTCTTGTGGTTGCGTCTTTCTTTAGTATTCGTTCGTTGGGAAGAGTGTGGTATCGACATGTGGGCTAATCTGTGTTTATTTCTTGGAGGAACTTTGTCAAACACTTCATGTGCTTTGTCTCTAAGTCCGGCTTTGCATTCGAGTCTAACTTGCATTTACAACTATGTGCAATGGCCATATCCATATGACTTGATTCAAAGCGCCCATTTTAACATAGTCTGGGATATACTAGCAATGGCAAATATGTCCATGAAGACACTAGGTGTTTGCATTTGAAGGAACAACCACCAAGCTTCAAGGTGATTATGTGGTCTTCTGACTATCATGGACGTCCATAACCTGCTCCTACATTGCCATTTTGGCACAAACACTAAGGATGTTGGAATTGCATATTGTCAAATAGTTTTGTGCCTTTTCTACACATCCATTTTGTGCATATGCTGCCATCATGGCATTCCATGAGACAACATTTCTTTCGAGCATTAAATCAAACAGCTCCACACCTTTTAATGCAGACCCATTTTTTTGCATAACCTATCTTTGCAGTCCCAGGCTGCATTTCTTCCCATTTAGTCGAGCGGTTCGCATGCTTCCACGTTTTTACATAAGTATCTACTAGGGGCACGTGCTGCTCGCAACATCTATCGAGGTTCCTCTGCTTTTTTATTTACTTTGGGAGCCCACGCAGTCCGGGCGTGGTTGGGAGGACGCGCACGTGGCAACTACACAGACCAAAAATCCTCCTCCATTTTGTTTTGATGAGCATCCATACTCTGTCCCTAAGCTTTTGGCATCTCTGCAACAACATCTGACCAAAATCCCTCTCTCCAATGCTTGTTTTTTCCCACGCAGGAGTGTGTGGCGCGGCCTGGGAGAATGCTGAAACGGTTGTGGAGTCTGGGCATGACGCGCATCAACTGCATTTGCTTGATAGTTTCCAAGGCCTCTTCAACAAACTCATTCTGAGCAGATTCCTGCGCCCCCAAGCCAGCCAGCCCCATGCCCAAAACTAACTCATTCCAAAAGCCAAAAAGACAAAACCCTAACTGTGTTTTTGAAATTTTTCCCTTCCTCCACTTTGCCCTAATCCGCCCCTTTACGGGCTTTTGATTTTATTTTTAATTTTTTAAAAATTTATATATATATATATATATATATATATATATATATATATATTTAATCTAAAACGTCATAAAACCCTAAAACAAAGTAAATAAATAAATAAAATATAACTTAAAGTCAATCCATTACCAGAGATAAAATTTTGACACAAAAGCGATTGATCGAAGTCGGCGATATGAGTTATAATAGTATTATTAACATTATTTTAAAGATTTTACGGCTTAATAATGATAATAATTATTAATCCTATTAATGGCGGCGACCGGTAACTCGACGAACCGAGAACCGCATTTCCCTTTAATTGGATAAATCGTCAATGACGCCTTCACGGGGTCCACGGTTTGGGGTGTCGGCAACGACCCGATGACAAGGAGAGAGGAAGGTGAAAAATCTTCACTGCGACTGACACGATCAACAACAGTCAACGAAAGCACACGCACACCAATCTCCCAGGCTTAGCAACAAGGTCGTCATGCCAGGGACTGGGAAACATCACACGGGGCATTACGAATTTTTCTTTGAAATACTTTTTTAGATTTATATCCACCCTTCCCCTTGAAAAATATGACCATTCCTTACACGAATTCTTCTTGTGAGGAGAAAAGTGAGATGACTTGCATCCAATGGATCATTATCCATTATTTGGCAATATAGACACTTGCGAATTTAACTCGAGCAATTTAAATACTTAAATTGCGCTAATTATACTACTTCCCACAAATTGACGACATATCGTCAATATAGCACACTTTCTCTTCTATCGTCGTTAATTAATTACATTATGCTAATTAATTAACCCTTATATCCAACAAAGATGAAAATTAACGACCTTTCGTTAATTAAACCCCTTTCTACTTGAATTTAATTAATTATTTGTAATTAATTAAGTTTCCTCTTCTATTAGATAAATAAATCATCATTTATTTAGCCTAAACCTTTCCTATTCCCTAAATCATACTAATTGTTCTTCTAAAAGCTTCTATAAAGCTTTCTCACCTATTAATTAATCACTTGGGTTAATTAATAAATCCTCTCAAACCCCATGAGTCACTACAAGACAAATTAAACTCCCTAAGGTTGACTCAATGCCTTTTTCAACCATAGTCACCCCCAACTAACTCAACCTAGCTATTATCCCACATGTAAAGGGATGTAAAGATTCTTTTATCCATTGGGATATATAAGGAGCCCTCCTCTTACCATTCTACTTACACCTAAATGAGCATAGAGCCTATACTATAGCCATTTTATCATCTTAGAGCATTCTTCCATTAGAGGAGCTAGTTATCTTCATTTCTTGCATTCATCTATCCAAGTTTGAAGTCATATGGAGATATGTCAAGTGGTCTTGTAGCCATGGATTGACAAGACTCCATTCTTGAAACCTTGGGATTCAAACATACAATCAACCCTTTTGATTGCTAAGGATCTAAATAGGTTCATTTCATTGATTAGCATTCAATAGAGATAGAGATTAATTGCTTAGCATATTAGTTTGGATGTTTATTCATGTTCTAATGCAAAGATGTTGGTAGATTAGTCTTGTTTAAGCTCTAAGCATGATGGTGCATAGATTTTAGTTTAGCTTTGTTTTAGGACTACTAGGTGTTAGTTCTAATTCTCTTTGCATAGCTAACTAATTCTTGCACACATTTGGCATGCCGTTGGGACGGATCCTTAGTCCCTTAGCATGGTGGTTCAAATTTTGTTGTTATTTCAATTTTTGGCTAACCCTTGATATGCACATGTGTGAATTAATGTTGAATTTCTTATGATTTTTGCTAACTTTACATGTGTTGAGTCTTGCTTATAGATCTAATTTAGATGGGTTCTTGTCAATTTTGAGCTAACTATCCAAAAAATTGAGCTTTTTTAGATTGATTACGTCAGAAACCCGTGTGTTTGACGTCACTCCCAGGTACAAGCGTACACAAAAATGACAAGGGAGCGTACACATCAAAACTTGTGTGTACACGTCAAAATTTGAGCGTACACATCATTCATCTCGGCCTGCGCAGATTCATGTTATGTTATGTCTGTCATTTTCTATAACGGAGCGTATACACACCAAATGTTGAGCGTACACACTCAAACTTGAGGGTATATATTATGCTCTCTCTGTCATTTTTCTATGGGAATCATACACACCAAAATTTGAGCATACACACTCAAACTTAAGGGTACATGTTCTACTCTTTCATTGTCATTTTTCTATGGGGGAGCATACACACCAAAAGTTGAGGGTACACACTCAAACTTAAGGGTACACATTCTACTTTGTCATTGTCATTTTTCTATGGGGGAGCATACACACCAAAAGTTGAGGGTACACACTCAAACTTAAGGGAGCGTACGATTCTATATTATGCCTCTCTCTGTCATTTTTCTATGGGGGAGCGTACACACCAAAAGTTGAGGTTACACACTCAAACTTAAGGGTACACGTTCTGCTCTATGTCATTGTCATTTTTCTATGGAAGAGTGTACATGAACCAAAAGTTGAGGGTACACGTTCTCGTTGTCACTATCACTTCCCTATAAGGGAGCGTACACACTAAAAGTTAAGGGTACACACTCAAACTTTGAGGGTACATTTTTTGGCGTTACGGACCACTTGATCACACTCAAACTATAAGGGGTACACGTACACACCAAAATTTGAGGGTACACGCCAAAACTTGAGGGTACACACCAAAAGGTGAGGGTACACACCAAAACTTGAGGGTACATGTTATGCTCTATCATTTTCATTTTTCTATAGGTGAGGGCACACACCAAAACTTGAGGGTACACACCAAAAGTTGGGTGTACACACCCAAAGTTGAGCGTACACATCATAGTTCAGATTTGAAATTTACTTTAAAATTTGCAAAAACATGTTTTCTTGATTTATTGACTCCTTACAGGTTTAAATTGAAGATTAACTTCTGTTTTATAGGGTTTATTTGTGTGTTTGACTAACTTGATTTGATTTGTGAAAAGGGTTAAATGAACATTGCATGCTTAACTATGAGATTAAAGTCGTGTATTCTAGATTTATTGACTCCTTGCAGGTTTAAATTGAAGAATAACTTTTGTTTTATAGGGTTTATTTGTGTGGTTGACTAACTTGATTTGATTTGTTTAAAGGGTTAAATGAACATTGCATGCTTAATCATGAGATTAAAGTCGTGTATGCTCTTCCCTCACACCTTCTAGGTGATCTTGGGAATCGAAACAATTTCTATCTCTTTTTGCTTTGAAAAATGTTTGAAAAGAATGTCAAATTTGGTTAAAATGAACAAATTTTGCATTTGAATCAAGTATTTTCCATTGTTGATTTCATAGTTGGATTTTACATCACGTATGCTCTTCTCTTGCATCCTAGGACGATCTTGAGAATCAAAAATGACGTTCATCCTCTTTATGTGTATGGAAAACTACTAAATCCGTCATGTAGGACCTAAACACTTGTCAAAGAACGAAGGATCAAGACAAAACAAAACTACTAATACTTTCTGTGCAGGTTTCCAAACGATGTTCAAGCAAACCACATTAAGTATAAAAGATAAAAAATACACCATAATCAAAAGACTATATTTACAAGTTCGGATAAGGGTACGCCTCGTCCACTTAACTAGGACATAACCCCTTTGGCATAAGCCTTAAGCTACAACAATGGGGGTGGTCCTAGGAACCCCAAAGTAGTCCACGCAAGAGGGAACCTTATGGACAAAACGGGAAGTGCTCCGCACACCTACTTGACTAGTGATACACGTGAGAATTAGCGTCAAAGTTATCCGTATCGCGACCCCAATGAGAGTACACGATGGACGCATTTATTTCCCATTGTGCTTGAAGGGGGTAAAGTAAAGTTGGGATACTCCTTAGGAAACCTTGGCAAACCGAGCTCGCATCTAGATAACTTGTGACACCTAATTGAGTGAACCACCTAGGAAGCTATCTTGTCCAGAGCTAACTTTGACCATATCAAAACCAATTTGAGTTGAGAGCCATCACAAAGGGAGAACCTTCTCATAATTGAAACCTTGTTTGTCGAATAAGAGGAGACTCCATTAAAGTTCAAACGATGTGTCATTCATCACGGAGATTGTAAAGCATTACTTTTGCTTAGTTTTTCACTCGCCCTAAGGCGAGGCGAAACTCTCAAAGTGATGCCAAACTCTCTTCAACCCCAATTAATCTACTTCCTTCATTTTCTTTTGACACTTTGTTGATCAAAAGAAGGGTGACTACCCTTGTGTTGTTAATTGATTGTATTCGCCACTTTTGTGTCCGTTTACGCTCATCCATGTTTGCGGCTGAGTTGTTAAATGTCTAAAGTGCGTGGAAACATTTTCATATCATTGGTAGCATTTTTTATCTTGATACCCAAGTCAAGATCATCAATCGTAGTTAGGCTTGATTCATCACCGTGATTCTCCTTTGAATTGTTATCTTGCTTGTATCATATCACCATAATTTTGATACTTATGTCTTGTTTCTTGTAAACTTGACCTAAGTGTCTAGATTGTAATGTTATGCTATGTGCATCGTAACAATTCCTTGGTATACTCTAGCCTTGGTTTTCTTTCAAACATTACCTCGATTTTGAAAGGTGTTGTTATTACCTTTGTGCGCGTCATGTCAATATTATTTCGATACTAATACCTTACTTTTCTACAAATTTTGGTTAATGTATCTTAGTGGTATTGTTGCATCGTTCATATTCGTAACTCCCACTTTTTAAGATATAGGTCTTGATTGGACTTAAACTTGCTTTTAGTATACCTTGCTTGGAAATTGTATCAACCTTTTGTTATTACTTATGTCTTGTTTATTTTTGAACTTGGCATAAGTGGTGACATTTTGTTGATCATCTTACATGTCAAACTATTAATTGATCGGACACTTAGGAAGTACTCCATTTGACTAATTGGTTTACTAAAAACTTTGCATGATTATGTCTCATTTGTCACATCGACTTATCCATTTTGACAATCAATTTGATCCATTGATTCTTTATCATTCATTATTCTTTGGTCATTAATTTGGCTTTGTGTTTTGAACTTACATGATTGTTCCTTGTGTTTATCCATCTTATAAACTCGTTTATAGGACAATCCTTTGGGTCTTTGATCCTCTTGATCTTCTTGTTTTTGCCTAAGTTCATGGTCATTTTTGAACATTTCTTTCAAACCTTGGCAAAAACATTTCCTATCAAGCAACTTTTTGTATCAATCAAACATTGAAATCTTTCATGTGTATCTTTTATGTTGTTAAAATTTTGATCAATCCTTTGACATTTACGCCTCCAAACTTGTTGTCTAAACCTTGTTGGATTGTTGAAATTACGTTATCACGATGTATGTTTTCCTTAGATCCCTTTTGGAAAATCACACAAGCATCCCCATCTTTATGAAATGTCTAGTTGTTTGTCTTTATGATATCTTCTTCACTTTGAAGAAGTTTGATCATACAATGTAGGTCTAGGCCTTTGAACCCAACACACGCCAACAATGACTGATTATCGCAAGGTCCCTTATACATACGACAACAAGGAATCAAAGTTTCGTCATTCATATCAAAAGACGCCCACCATGACTAAGCCTCGTTGGGTTCTTCGCGCTAAAGAACCCATCCAGGTAACCCATTCCCCACCTTCATCTCATAGTCAATGGTATGATTTGAACACTTCAGATCCAAATTATTATTTAGGTTCCCCCACCCTTCTTATTCTAATCCAAACATTTTCTCTTCTTTTGAGGATTCCAATCCAAATATTTCCTCTGATTCTTCTAATGATTCAAATCCAGATTGTTATTCATATTCATCTAATTTGACTCCTAAGTCACAGTCATCCCCTTCTTCACAGGACCTCCTTCATCATACTTCTATTGTGATTATTGAGTCCCCCTTTCTTCACGGGACCTCTTTTATCATTCATCCAATTCGACTCCTAAGTCGCGGTCCTCCCCTTCTTCGTAGGACCTTCTTTATAAAACATCTAATGTGATTCTTCAATCACGGTCCTCCCCTTCTTTGCGGGACCTTTATAAAAAAATCTAATGTGATTCTTGATCACGGTCTTCCCCTTCTTCGTAGGACCTCTTTTATCAGTCACCTCAATGAACTCTTCCCCCTTTGAAGATTTGTGCGACTCAAAGTCCTTCTAGTCAATCATCTAAGTCGACTCCTACGTTATGTCGCAATCTACGGAATTTTGGATACGAAATCCTCCTATTCTTCCTCCACGACGTCGTCTTATAGGAAACCTATACCAACCAATTCCAAATCTTCTTCTGCTCATAAGACATCTAGCCCTAAGTCTACTTCATCTCTTGAGTCATCTTCTTCTATCAATCATCATCAAACATCTTCTAAGTCTTCCACACCAATTGAACCTCTTTCTTCCAATCAACCCCTGGTGGTCGATCAACAACTCATACCAATTGATCTCTTTCAGAATGAAGAAACAATCGGGCATTTATAGGGGCACACAAAGATATTCCTCTAGCAGATTACGAGCAAGGATTCTCTTTAGACCTCGATGTGTTTGCATATTATACGAAAGAAGTTGATTCCTTTTATCAGAAAACAGAGGAAGATTCTCAGATCATGTAACTTGATCCTCTTATTCTTTTGTCTTCGTCATCCTCATTACATGGAGAAACACCCGGTTCTGTCATTGATCCATGGCCTATCTTTTCATTACCCAATTCTTCTTTATCTATCATGGTTCCTCAATCACAATCTCACTTTGGGTCATCGCCAAGTAGCCCATCATCTTCTTCTATATATGGGCCACCTCCAAGTTTCCCTTCATTATCTATTTGTGGGTCTCCTCCGGGTAGCCCATTACCTTCTAATCTTGGGGCATGACCAACTAGCCCCTTGTCTTCTATTCATGGGCCACGTCCTAGTAGCCCACCATTGTCTTCTATGTATGGATCACCCCGGGTAGTCTATATCCTTCTATTCTTGGGCCACATCTAGTAGCCCATCATATTACATCTATGGGTCGCATCCTAACAACCCTTCTTCTTCTATTCTTGGACCACATCTTAGTAGCCCTTCATCTTCTATTCATGGCTCACCTTCTAGTAGCCCCTCTTCTTCAATTCTCAGACCATGTCCTTTTCATCCATCACATTATTCTTCTACCAAAGATTGGGGCAAGCCCATCATCATTTCTCGCATCAATTATAAATGTTCACATTCTTCTCCCACTTCTGGATCAGACAAGTCACACATTATCTTATAAAAACCTAGACAGATTCTTTATCAAGCTGAGATCAAAACACCAAAGAGCTCCAAAGAGCTCCAAATCTCCCAACAACCCAAAAATTCAAAATCAAGCGCAATTCAAGAATGCACACCAACACACCCATCAAGTATGGCGCAAAGTGCAGAAACCTATGGATAGGGAACTCAAGCTCCCACATACAAAACCCATGTTTCAAAACAAATCACAATCATTTGTTGAGTGTGAGCTCACCACAATCATTGAGATTGGGGATAATATTACACTTGATAAGCAAACGCGCTTAGTCTCTCTTATTAAGGAAATCACGAACATCGTTGTTGGATCATATCACGTAGAGTGACATGTTTTGTTCCGATAACCATAAAAAAATTCAAAAAATTATAAATAGTTCAAAAATACAAAAATGAGAAAACATTAAAACATTACAAAATAATCAAAGTTACAAAGATCAAACATTGCAATCAGGTATTGCATACACATGGATGTTCTTTCTTCACTTTCTTTCATATTCCTCTGCAAGTCATCCACCATTTTCTTCCCTTCGATGTTATTGTGGTTAGCCTATTTACACGCATTTTGCGACATTTATCTCTTTGGTATTTGTTTGACCTTGGTCTTTCATCACCTTGTAAATTAAAGAACGACTAACCTCTTAGAGATCCTATCACAATTCTCATCTAATAAACTTGTTGTGAAGAACTTTTGGACATATTTGTTAACACTAGTCAATGTTGTCATCACAATCACTTCCACATCCTTCCATCAAGCCATCAATGATTCTTAACCCCTTAATAAACAAGAGAACTGAAATAAGTTTTCAATAAACAAAACAAGAATAAAAATCAATCAATCAAAGAAGCAAAAGCTATAAAGAAAAAGAAAATTGATATATAACTCTCTCTTGGGGTATTTCCAATAATCTTTACTCTATGGGCCTGGACGCTTTGATCGGCAAGAGAGCAATGTTGTGATTAGAATCAAATGCATCTTCGTCGGGGCTATAGATGTTTGGCTGGCAATGAAGAAATGTACGACTCTCCTTCCACAATCCATTCACAAATCACCTTTCAAACTAAATCATTCCTACACAATGGCTAGTGTCTTCACTTGATGTCTATCAACTCTTTCCTTGGCGGTAATTGATTATAAGTGCACACATCGGATCTTGATGAGTAAACATGATTAGTATGTTAACAAGTTTTGTTTAGACCTTGTTTAAACTCTTGTCTTAGTGCATGTCTTGTCTCATGATCTATGCCTTTGGCTAATCACTCTTTCGTTATGAGGTTTTTCTTGCATTTGTCCATCTCCTTTCATGGCATTTGCACTTTTCTTTTGCTTCGTTCAAAACATCCATGTGTATAGGATTGCCTTTTTGCTATGTTTGAGGGAATTTTGTCCTTTCTTTCAATAAAAATCTTCCACTTCTTTCTATCCTACGTTTCTTGGCCATCTTACACTGGGGGCATCTTTGTTCCTTCCTAGCATGTCATTGGGTTTATGTTCATCATCAGGTTGAACATATCCATATTATCCCTGATACAAATTTTGCGTGAAGAGTTTGCCTTTGAATATTCCCATCTAACATTGGGGGCAACATCACATCTTCACCTTCTTCTTGTACATACATGTGGCCTTTTGTCCTCAGTACATCCTATCTATTCTTTAGGGCATCCACGTTTCTTCATTTTCATGTACATAGCTTTCGAAAAAATTTAAAAACACAAAAACATTCAAATATGTTAGAAAAACTTAAAAAAACATTCAAATATGTTTCTAAAAATCAAAAATAGTAAAAATCATCCTATAAAACGCGTCACTCTTTGGTTCTCAAATGCATTTCTTATGTGCGACTCGCGGATCATCTTGATCTAGCTCCATTAACAAAGTTGGTTTGTTTACTATGTGTGTACTCTGGGGCACAATGGGTTGTTTGGTACTGTTTCATAGTGCATGATTACTTTTCATAGGACCCAAGTGTCCTCCATTATTTCCCTTGCATGTATCCTTGTTTAGGGCACCATCTTTTAATCCTTATCGTTAATTCACACAGGTCAGAATCAAAGTTTGATAACAAAAACATTACATTATGTTTCTCTGTTAGGTTAGCTTGTTTACTTTCTCGTATTGCATTGCATTATGTATGTTGCAGGAAGTTAGGCATCTTTTACTTTCTCGTATTGCATTACATTTTGTATGTTGCATTGAGTTGGTGTTTTCAGCAATGGGCAATTGTTTGTAGTATGACTTTTCATGTCATTCTACTTTTTTTCGTATGCTTATATTTTTAATAAGGACCGATGACGTAGATCCTTGGCAATATGATGACACATAAGTATTTTTAACACAATGGATGAAAGCTCATTTCTTTCTCACCATCTTCACTTTTCCTCTATCATCATTCCCGTCAACACTATTCTTCTAATTCCCTCATCCTAGCCCTCCCATTCATATTCCATTTCTCATCTTTTCTCCTATCCATTTTTTAATCATCAATCACCTTTTATTCACGTTCGTGCCTTTCTATTACTTGGTATGGTGGAAGATGCTTTATGGCTATGTTGTTGATCTAAAATTTTCTTTCTTTCCTCTTCTCTTTGTCAAGCCTCAAGCTCTGCACAAAGTTGAGAATGATATTTATCTTCAAGCTCACGCATCATCTTGAAAAGATAGGTATTTTTTTGCAGTATCCCATGGGGGACAAGTGTCATATTCACTTTTCTAAGCTCACGTTATAATACATCGCAGATGATAGAATAGAGGATGAGGAAAACTTGATATCATATTTACAAAAGAGGGAAAAGAATCATATCTTGATTCATTACTATCAGAGTCTGATTCGGATTGTTCCACCATATTGACTTTTATATCCTCAGATGACACATAAGATATATCTGAAGAGTAATAATCTGAATCAAAAACTAAGCAATATTCTTGATCATTGATGCCTTTTGATTCAAGCATATTGATCTTGGCTTTGGCCTTATCAGTGTCATTTTTGGGACATTCATTTGCATAATGTTTCCTTTGCAAATGAAACATGTAGGAATAAACTTTTTCTTGCCAAGATATTTCTTTTTCTGAAGTATTTCTTTTTTCTAGTAGTATATTCTAGAGAGAATTTTTCTTTGAAATACTTCTTTTTAGATTTATATCCACCCTTCCCCTTTGAAAAATATGAACATTCCTTACACAACTTCTTCTTGTGAGGAGAAGAGTGAGATGGCTTGCATCCAAATGGATCATTATCCATTATTTGGCAAATGTAGACACTGTAATTTATCTCGAGCAATTTAAATACTTAAATTGCGCTAATTATACCACTTCTCACAAATTGACGACATATCGTCAATATAGCACACTTTCTTTTTTTGTCATCGTTAATTACATTACGCTAATTAATTAACTCTTCTATCCAAAGAAAGACAACATTAACAACCTTCCGTTAATTAAACCCCTTTCTACTTGAATTTAATTGGTTATTCGTAATTAATTAAGTTTTTCTTCTATTTGATAAATAAATCATCATTTATTTAGTTTATTTAGCCTAAACCTTTCATATTCCTAAATTATACTAATTGTTCTTCTAAAAGCTTCTATAAAGCTTGCTCACCTATTAATTAATCACTTGGGTTAATTAATAAATCCTCTCAAACCCCATGAGTCACTACAGGACAAATTAAACTCCCCTAAGGTTGACTCAACCCCTTTTTCAACCATAGTCACCCCCAACTAACTCAACCTAGCTATTATCCCACATGTAAAGGGATGTAGAGATTCTTTTATCCATAGGGCTATATGAGCATAGAGCTTATACTATAGTCATTTCATCATCTTAGACCTCCTCTTACCATTCTACTTACACCTAAATGAGCATAGAGCTTATACTATAGTCATTTCATCATCTTAGAGTATTCTTCCATTAGAGGAGCTAGCTATCTTCATTTCTTGCATTCATCCATCTAAGTTTGAAGTTACATGGAAATATGTCAAGTGGTCTTGTAGTCATGGATCGACAAAACTCCATTCTTGAAACTTTGGGATTCAAACATAGAATCAACTATTTTGATTGTTAAGGATCTAAATAGGTTCATTTCATTGATTAACATTCAATAGAGATAGAGATTAATTGCTTAGCATATCGGTTCGATGTTTATTCATGTTCTAATGCAAAGATGTTGGTAGATTAGTTTTGTTTAATCTTTAAGCATGATGGTGCATAGATTTTAGTTTAGCTTTATCTTAGGGCTACCATGCTCTCAACATTTTCTCGTGTAAAGGTGGCCATACCAATACAACTTTTGGTGGCATATCGGTCTTCTTGCTTCCTCAAGCACAATCTTATGTCTTTCTTTAGAATCGGATGATTTTACTACATCGACCAAGAAATTTTCTTAGACCACTGGGATTATTTCTTCATATTTATTAGTATTCTCAAGTATTTGTTCCACTTGAGGGGCAATTTCAAAGACTGGCTGAACTAATTCTTGTACATGGTCAATCTTTTGACTGACTTCAACAGTAGATTCATGTAGTTGGTGCAAACTATTTTGTAGCAGTTTGTGGCTTGTTCCAATCTTAGAGGATATCTCATTTTTAGTATCATCAAATTGGGATACAAGAGGTTGAACAATATTAACAATTTCACTAGAGACAACTCTAGGGATTTCATGACAAATTGACACATGTTTAGATACGACTCTAAACTTTTATCAAACTTTGTGACAGAGTTAGACAAAGTTTCAACTTTAGGTTAAACAATATTTCATTTTTAGTATCATCATATTGGGATACAAGAGGTTGGACAATGTTAACAATTTCACTAGAGACAACTCTAGGGATTTCAGGACAAACTGAGACATGTTTAGATACAGACTCTAAACTTTTATCAAACTTTTGTACAGTTAGACAAAGTTTCAACTTTAGAATTTAACAGATGAAGAGCAGATTGAATATCTCCTTTCGATGCAATTCTATGGCCTTTAAATTTTTCTCCATTTCGGCCAACATGGATTCTTGACTTTTAAGTCTATCATGGATTGTTTTGATAGTTTTATTGGTCCAATTCAACATCTTAGAAGATTCTGATGGATCAACTTATCTATCAACAATCCTTTAGTACTAAAAAATAGCTTTATGTTTTTCATCTACAGAAAGGACTTCACTACTCTCCACAGGAGGAAGACTAGGAAGGCTATATACATGGATATCTACTTGTTTAGGTGCCATGTTGATAGTAGGTCCATTATAAGGAATGTACTTTTACTTGATAATTTGTTCACAATCTTTACACCACATGTAGTCGGTGTTGGGGTCATGAATTAAACCGTTGTGTTTACAAGCATACATTTGTTTGTTCTTTTCCTTTGGATGAGGGCTCATTTGCTGAAAAATATGAACAATCGATTTGGAAGAGTTGGATCCGGAAAGTACAGGGAATAGGCTTTTCGATCTAAAGGACAAAGTTATATCGATTTAGATTCATGTATTACTTGCAAAAAGTGCGGGAATAGGCTTTTTTGATATAAAGGACAAAGTTATATCATATTTAGATTCATGTATTACAATAGCATTTTCCAGGTTTGGGTTGATTTTTATCTATTGTCTTTTTAGACAATGTCCATTCCTTAGGGACTCTGATTTGGGACCAAGATATAAGTTCTGGCTCAATCTTGTGACTTTCAAGACTTGCATGACTCACCACATTGTTGCTCCTTTAGTAATACCATGTTTAACAACAAGATACATGGTATTGACTAATCTATAGATAATTTTATAATGAATGGCTAAGGGACACACGTCTGGTTTCATATGAAGACCAATAGTGGCAAGATGCGAGACGGAGGACTTGTTTGAGCAAATCTTTTTGCGTCTTAACAAGATAATTGGGAAAGACTTCAAAAGAAATTGTGTCATTATGCAAACCAGTTTGTATGGCAGCTAGTAAGGAATCCTTAAAACTTTCAAACCTTAAATCCATAAGACAACATAAGACGAAGCATTTAAACCTCGCATAAACAGAGAGGAGTGATTCATATTTGCTTCAACCTATATGAACAAACTTAAATGTTTTTTGCTTTTGAAGGGCTTGGATATCGTAGGTCTATTAAAGCTATATCTTATGCATGGTTATCGGTATGGGAAACTTGAATAACATATTCATGGGTTTTCAAAGTAGTAGCAGTAATAAGATGAAAAGCTAAAATTTTATCAAAAACTTCACTATAAGGAATTTTGGGCAATTTTCATGAAGGTAATGGATCAAATTCTTCATATACATCTACAACATAATTTACGGGGAAAACATCTGAGAGACTTACAAGATCTTACTCCGCTTGAACTCCTTGTATGTTGGGGCAATCTTCGAATTTCATGTCTAGTACGTGTTAAGAACTTCAACAGTCCTACAAGAGGGTGGCTCGCCTCTTTGCCTAACTTACAAGTATAAACTAGTTTCACATATGGAAATGAAAGAAACACAACTAGATAAAGAGAAATAAAACAAGAAGCGAAATGACAAGTCTTTATTGAGAGAGTATTTAGATGTACACAAAAGAGATCGCTTTAATACCAACTCAAAACGCACAACATGAAAACCGAGAGATTCATCATATCTTTCTAGATATTCCAAACACTACAGACCACACTCGATAATCAAGAGACTACAAATTCGAAATCCAAAATTGCATTTCAACATGAAAACCGAGATTTATCATATTTTTCTAGATATTCCAAACACTACATATCAACACTCGATAAACTAGAGAACTGTTTATCATCAATAAAGGCATCCAAATGATATGGTGGCCCTACCCAATCAAATTAGAATACCATTTTGCACATAGATTCTCACACAAAACCATGCTTTGATAACCAAATAAAATGTTTGGTTCAAAATAACTCAATAAACACAATAAGCTTGAGATGTTATTCACAAAGGGAGAAGATTCTATATATAGTGTATTGATCTCATGTAGGTTAGGAGTCACACTTATCTCCTTAAACCACTCATATCTAATAATATTGTGAGTTGTTATAACTCGCCTAGCTTCTCACACACAATCACATTCTAACTATAAAATATGTAATGAACCCTAGAATTTCTCTCACACTCCATACATGATTAACCCACTAACCATTACATCAAATAATATCTATGAATTACTATTGCAGCTCATCACACCACACTCTAATACACTAATCTATGAACACTACCAAGATATTCCTAACAATACCCAACACCCATACAAGTGTTTTTGTTGGGGACGGGGATGATTGGGGGTCATATGGAAGATAAAATAAAGTGCAATGTGAAATGCATCTTGGAGCAATCTTGTGGTCCACATGACCATCGGGTTCAATCTAGCTCAAGTGAGTTACATGTTAGAGGAGGTTGGAAGACCATAGGAGGATACTGAAACTGAAATGGCCTCTTGATCTTTGCTCTCCACTTAGTTTTCCTCTCCAAAATCAAAATACAAAACGAATATTTGGAGATTGAGGGAGGGGTTTTTTGGGGGAGTGACTAGACTTGAATTTAGGTTTCACAATAGTTTATAAGGTTAGTCTAAATTTTGCACTTCTAGTTTATTATTTTTAATAATTTAGATCTTTTCTTTTTTTCTTTTTCTTTTTGGTCGCTTTTAGGCACATACAATGCCTCAATGTTGGTGCAATATACCAAAACAACCACGTAAACCCACCAAAACACGACCATTGTAGGCTAGCACTATGGCACCTATTGTGATGTGCCACACAACATAGCAGGTATGTGTACATTGTCGGGAAAATGTGTTGGAGCCCACTACAAAATGCAACAATGCTTTGTCGCGCGTTTCTTACAATCGGGCAAATTATTAAATCTTAAATCAATTGAGCCAAGAGCTAAAGCATGAAATCTCTAGGATGTTTTGTGTACTCCACCATGATGCCCAATTACCTTCCAAAAGTAAGCTTCTAATTTATGATAAGCACTTTGGATCCAAATTATGTGTTTGATTAAGCTATGCTTTCTAGCCTTATAGGGTCTTTTCCAAACATGATTACACTACAGGATATTTATCAAATTTAACAATTGTTATATTTGCCTTTAATGGAGTATTGATCATACATGATAAGAATCGTGAATCGACTTTTTTAGTGCCCCCTGTTTTTTAGTTCGAGGTAGTAATTGGCTTAACGAACAACTGCAACTTTCAACGTTTTTATTTGCCTTACAATATAAAGTTTCTTTGTTCACCTAGCAAAAAGAAGATCCAACCAAATGATAGCTTTCCCACAAAAAAGCTAGCAATGTCCACATCTTCCCTCCTACTATTTCATATGAACTCACTTATCAAAAGATGATCAAATCCCTAATTCATTGTTGTGTTAGTATTATCTCTTTGAAACCTTTATTGTGATTCTATTTCCTTTCTTTTATCCCTTGAGCTCGAGTTGTTTTCTTGTATTACTACGTAAGATGAAATCTATTACCTTCCTTTTTCTTGTTATTTATTCATTTCTTTCCATCGCTCTTCCCACTTATTTGTTTTCCTTTTACTAATGTTTTCACTATATAACAATTCAATTTTTGACTTTCAAACAATTTTGGAATGAAGAAAACTCTCTTGCAAAAGCATCATAAGTTAAGTATTCTTTATGTGCTATCATCATATTCTCGGCATATTCTTTTATCCCTTGAGCCTTTTGTCCTATATGACTTCTCATACTATGGCACATTCTTTTATCCCTTGAGCCTCTTGTCCCGAAATCGACTTGAGGGCCAAGAGCTAAAGCAAGAAATATCTCGTGATATTTCATGTACTACACCATCCCTTCCAAAAGTGTATATATCATATTTACAAATTGTTTTCTTTGTCTAGAATGGAGTATTGAACATGCATGCTAATAATTGAAAATTGACTTTTTTAGTACCCCGTGTTTTTAGGTTGAGGTAGATGTTTCGTGTACTCCACTATAACGCGCATTCCCTTCCTAAAAGTGTATATGTAATATTTACAAATTGTTATATTTGTCTATAATGGAGTATTGAGCATACATACTAAGAATTGTGAATTGACATTTTATAGTGTCCCCTATTTTTTTAGTTTGAGGTAGTAGCTAGCTTAACGAACAACTGTGATTTTCAACAATTTTATGTCTTATGAATATAAAATTTCTCTATCCACCTACCAAAAAGAAGATCTAGCCAAATGATAGCTTTCCCACAAAAAAAGCAAGTGTCCACATCTTCTCTCCTATTATTGCATTTCAACTCACTTAACAAAAGATGATCAAATCCCTAATTTTTGGGTCCTAATTCATTGTTTCCCTTGAGTTCTAGCTTTTGTCTTGTATTACTTCGCAATATAAAATCTCTTTCCTTCCTTTTTCTTGTTTACAATTTATCTATTTCTTTCTGACTGCTCCGGTCTTCCCACTGATTTGTTTTCCTTTTACTAATGCTTTCACTATCTAACAATTCAATTTTTTTATGTTTTGTCTTTCTTTTTGTTGATTTTCTATTGTTTGTTTTCAAACAATTCTGGAACAAAAACAACTCTCTTGCTATCATCATATTGGTTTCTTTTATCTTATCCTCTTGTCCTATATGACTTCGCAAGATGAAATCTTTACCTTCTTTTTTTCTCTTTACAGTTTATCTACTTCTGGTTTCAGTTTTGTCAATGCTTTCGCTAGCTGGCAATTTAACTTTTTGTACCTCTCACTACATCTGATTTCTAACTATATTTTTAAACAACTCATACATCTGATTACTATTTTAAGGTTGCTTTCCAAGGTAACCCTTTTCTTGCTTTACTCAAAAGTAGAACCAAGGAAAGAAAAAAAAATCTTATTTCTAGGAATTCAATCTTTAGTACAAAGGAATTACTGCTCACATTATCTGGTTCCTAACTATTTGTTTTGAACTACTATGACAGGATCCTCTAAATTTAAACTACACTTACTGGCAGTTAGTAACTGAATTAAGAAATAAACATGTTTCAGTTAGTAACTAAGCTAAGGAAATAAACATGTTTCCAAAAACACACCCATAAAATACAATGGACAGTACCTCTTTGGAAACTAGAAGACAAGGCCGACATTTGAAGGTGATAAGATTTCTTGAGAATCGTGTAACCGTCTATCTAGCCCTTTCTTTTTCAAATAAATTGACCTCTGTAGGTTTCACTAAGCCGCTGAGGACCTACAGGACGTAAAATAAATTAATTTCCTGGAAATATTGTCAGTATAATAAGTCCAAACCCCAAATAAATTTGAAGTCAAAATATGAAAGGTAATTTGAATTGAGAAGCACGTGAAAATAGTAGACCTGCAACAATGTTGTCTTTTCACTGTCACTGCATCCATATATCAAACCTAAGCTGTATCTCGCACAAAGAATCAGATAAGCATGTAAAGCATCCCGTGGAATTCAATAATTAACTTATTAAAGGCATGTAAATAGATAAGCCAGGTCGAAGGTTTGTAGCTTGGAAAGTCCTGAATTGAAAATGATAACATAGAACGGAAACAAATTGTGGTATCTGCTTTGAAAATGAATACATAAAATGGACGAAGTTTACTACAGATTATGCTGGGTGCCAGGTACACGATAGCTTACACCTTGCACCTTCAAACCACCAACCTCATAGTCAGGTAGTACTGTCCATCTACAAGGAATAGCATACAACAATATGAAATAAACAAATAATAGAGGTGGTGAGGACAGAAATTAGATACAGAGAGCCCTACATAAACTATCATGACCCATTATTTTTTGTTGAATTTGAACAAGACTGAAGACTGAACAGATATCTAGTAAATGAAATAACTACTCATCTGGATGTCATATTTGAATTTCAAAACATGCGGATGAACCTGAATTTTCAAGATCGTTCAGTTCCCTTACAAAATGAATGTCCCGCATGTTTCTTTCACACGACATGCAACATTACAGAGCCCTAATTAATTAACTGTCAAAAAACGAAAATTCTGAAGCAAAAATTCCTGTTAGATTCCCAAGCTATGTTTCTATAATTCTATTCTATTAATATAGGAAACGTAAAGATGACAGGTGTTATACACAGAATTGACTGCAGTGTACATCTGTAATATTTTTCTTTGTAATTCATATATTGACAGCCCTAAAAATGGATTCTCTTTGGCGAGCTTGACATTGTAATTTCAGCTATTTGATGCCTGGCATGTTTTAGTTTCTGCCTCATGCCCTGTTCCTTCTTTTACCTACCATCCGCCTATGTCTCCTTCGATGCAGTTTCCAATTTCAAAAGTTCCCTTAAAACTCTCTCTTCTATAGGACCCCCAACTTCTTTATGTTAAGAAGCTGCAGCTGAATCTGTAAAACCCTCCAGAGAATAATGCCGCAATTTATGCAAAAGCGTGTTCAATACACACCTAATCAACCTATGACTTCTTCAAGGCTATCAAATGGTTTCTATAGGAAGGCCGATATCGTGCCTAAGGAGGTTTCATATATGGAGAATATGAAAGTGAGCTTTAATCTGCTGCTTCATGAGTCTCTATGCAAAAGCAGATGTCATATCTGAGAGATTGGATTGTTGCTGATTGAAAATTATCAGTTTCATTTGATGTAATGATACTACCAAGACGTTCTTTTACTCTGATATTTTCCTTCGAATAAGATAACAATGCCATCTTCGAAAGAGGCACATGGCTTATGAATCTTTTAAAGAAACAATGGAGTCATCTTCATAGCCCTACTGAAGTTCTTTTGGCTGTTGATGGATACACCTTTTACTCTTCTAGAAGAATACCTAGAAGAATACTGGGGCAAGGCTTCACTCAGGAAACTTGGTAATGCTATTAGTATGTCTTGTTGCTGCTTCTGGTATGTTCATTCTGCTTCAGAACTTGATTTTGTTTTTGTTTTTTAGGGATAAATTAGAATAAAACTTTTTGGAGGGATAAGTTAATCAGATTTAAAATATGGAGACATAAGTCACATTTTTGTCAGGATCATGGGAGACACAAGTAGCTGAAACCTTTATAATGAGAGAAAAGGTGAAAAATGTCAAGTTTCCAGAATATAATGATAACTGACTATCATGAATTAGATGAGAAAAATAACGTAGCCTGATAATTTGAAGTAGCAGTCTCTATGGGAGCATTTCCTATTTTGGGAAATGCATACTAATTGCAGTGTTTCCAAAGGGAAGCATTGCTCACTCTTGGGATTATTTGTGAATTGTCTCCTAGACCATTTATGGTGTATTTAAGGATCTTTTCATCCCAGAAGAATAAAGAGCAGATACGTGATTGCAGTGGGGTCTAAGAACATGGCATACACTCGTACATACATACCAGAACAATAATATTCTACAACCAGCTTGAAACCAATAGAATTCAATATGCTTGCATGTGTGTCAATTTGCTACCCACCATGTGTGCAAGTCTTTTCACATCCATCCTCTATAACATTCTATTATACATGCAATTGGTATGTGCCACAATTTATATGTTAATCCATCAATTAATAGAGGAATAGAAGGCAGAAACAAATTGAACAGGTTTACAAAGTTACATTAGTTTATACCCGCACAAACATGTACGTACATGTAAAGGGTGCAGGTGTGAAAAATTTTCACATACAACCTATTATATATGCAATGGGTACATGTCAATATTAATAGATTGATCCTTCAATTATTCAACTTTTCTAGGAATAGATGGCAGCAAACGATTACACAGGTTTACGCTAATTTAACCCACACAAACATGTACATACATGCAAAAGGCCACTCCTTATAGAACTCTAGAACTAGCTGAAACAAATAAAATATTAAACAAGGATACAAACTCATGTTTTAATAAAAGGGAGGCATAATAGTATAAACCTGAACGAGACATTGTCAATAACAGGAAGAAAAAATTATTGATGCTACAAGACTTTCAAACAAGAAAATGCAGAAAGCAAAGCATTACTCCAAATGTTGAAAGCTATTCAAAGACTAAATGAAGAAAGTATGCTAGTGCATAACTTTACATACATGTACAACTTCAAAGCTCAAACATATTCTACTTTCCATTTCAAAATGACGCTTTACAATGAAAAGAAATATTATTTAACAGGTTTGGCCAAAGAAGTGGCAATTTGAAATCCTAAGAGAGAATGAATAAACCCACTATACGTGAAAGAACTATCTCAACCAATGACAACCAAAGAACAAGGATACTACTAAACTATTCATGTGTCATATCATAAGACAGGATTCAATGCAGGATGTATACGCCTAATTTTTCATTTATACTGATTTTTACTCTTCGCAAGGGCACAATTAGCGCATTGGCTTCCCAGTGATATTCTCAACAATATTGCCAAGAGCAGGTGTAACAAAAATGGTTACATTGGGCTAGTTGGCAATCGTACTTATGTGAGGGCCTTGATGTGCAACCCATGGCATCTTAAATACTTTTATACCTTTATAGTTCGCTTTACAGTCTCCCTACGACATCACCTTACTATCCTTTTACAGTCACCTCCATATCTACTTTCAGCACACATATACCTTCATCATATCACCTTTCAGCAGCTCCAAAGTCTTCCTTCATCACCTGAGACTTCCTTTTAAGACCCCCTTGATAAGCCATTACCTAGGTCGATGTCGTGTGGCTTTCATTCCTAACGGCCGATGGCATCAACCATGGTTGATACCATCAGCTAATAGAAATTGTAATGCCTAATCATGACCACTATATATACATGGCATTTGAGTTCTCTTTCCATCACATCATCATCATTCATTCAATCTGCTCGTGCTCCCCAATATTCCCTTGAGGTCTATAAGGTCTTGAAGGTAGTCTTGCTTATCTTTTGGAATCAACACTTGTAACATTGGATACTTAAGATTCCCAAGCATAAGATCCGCACTTACTATGGTCTACCTAGCCTTTGGAGTTTTCAATAAGTGCCTTATCTAGGTCTTCTCTTATTTGTTTGTGCTCCACATTAACTTTCTCATAAGGTGTTGTTAACCCTAGAGAGAAGTTAACGCACCAACGGTGTCTCGCATTCAAGTATCTCTAACGTCTCATTTCTTTTGTGTTATTTAATATTTGATTGACGGTTTGATTGGTCATGCGTAGATTAGAGTAGAGTAGCATATTATTAATTTATTATATTATTTATCTATCGGTCCTTTAACCTATCTTATGGTCCACCCTTTGGGCTTTACTGATCTTTCAAACCAATCTATCCTTACAATCCAAGTTTACAACCTTAGCATAAGAATCTCTACCTTGTTACAACCTTGCTATTATCAATCTATTATCAAGACTTAATTAGATGTTACTCCGTTATCCTAGATCTAGGCTTTGGAACCCTATATCTTTCAAAGAGTGTGGACTATCGCCTTTCTAAATCTGTGTCTTTTTCAACCTACAACCCTATTGTATGCCTCTTTAGTATGGCCCTTTTCATTATCCTAGTCTAGATTACCCAAAGAAAAAGAGGGTATTTTATTAGGCTATTCTTTATCTGCGTATACAAGATACTACCTAGTACAGTCTGTAATGTCCCTTTTAGGGGTACTCGGGAAATGGCTAAAGCAAATCATATTTATAGGACTGTTGTTAAAAACCTGTAAACCTGCAATTTAAATCCTTTTCTAGGGCAGCGACTTCCCTAGATAAGATAAGCCCTTCAAAGAGGGGTCAAACCTTGCAAAATTCCTTCCAATCTTATGCCAAAATTAGTGGAAAACCCTTAGCAAACAATTGCAGCTGTTAAAAATCAGAATTGCATGTGGAAATAATTATTTACGGAACCCTAACCAGCGAACATCATCAAGCTTGAGAAAAATAGTAGAACACCTCCAAAATTCATCAAACTCGGAAACTTGGCCTTAGAAAATATAGAGAACAAGATAGTAATTTCAGAATTGCGAAAATTGCATCACATACCAAATTTCCACTCCAAGGTAGGTCACTCCACTCTAAACAAATACAATATTGCACCAAAGAGTCCAAATATGCAAGAAATAGATATTTTATTGCCTTTTAACCAGCTTGCACACACAAAATTGTCATGAAGGGTTTTTGTCCTTCATAAGTTTCCCAACCAAGGGTTTTTTCGTCTTTGGATGAGGTCCTCAACCCAAGGGGTTTTGTCCTTGAGAGAGAGTAAAAGGGCTACACTAGCCAACTTTCACCAAGATAAGAATAATCACCAAAACATGCATCAATAATGCCCAAGTGACCTCTTTAAGAAGCCACTAGGAGGGCTTAAGCAACATAAGAAATGATGGACAACCCCTTAAGGTAGGTGTCTTTAAATATCCAAATGGTATTTGGAGCCTACATGCTCATAATACCTTTATTACCTAACTACTTAAGTTCCTCTATTGGAGCGCTAAACTTCTCGAGGGATATATGATAATAAATTGATAACAACTACTTAACAACAATAAAAACATAATTCAGATCTTCCCTTGCTTTTCTCCTTAAACCCACGAGGAAAGAATGGGTTAAGGTCTTCAAATTCAACCTCCGAAAAGGGACATGACAAGGTCACGAGACTTTTCCAAGGAAATGGCAACCGTAAGGACAAGAATAACTTTTTTGATATTATATGTTTGTGTAATTTTGAGTATTCCACGGGGACACATCCCCAAGAAAAATGGCATTTCTAGAGACGGGGACATCCTTGAGACTTTGAGACGCCAGGAAACTTTCCTCCATCACACCCCTTCCACCACCACTAGACAAGAGACGTCCCAGGATGTCTCCCTCAAAGAGAGGATGTCTCAACTTGTCCAAGATTTTGGGGAGACTTAGGGACATCCCCAAAACTTCTAGGAAACTTTCCCAAGTCCCTCCACCATCCCGAAAACTCCTAACCATCCCTTATATCAAAAATGCCAAAAAGTAATATTTTGATTAAAACAATCTTGTTTCTTGACGTTTTGCCCCCAACCCTAACCCTAATAGTTTATGGGCCCCACCCACACTTTAAGCACTCAAAAAAACTATAAATAAACCTCACACCCTCACTCCAAATCACTATCAAAGCTTGAAAACATTAAACAAGGCTGCAAGTGCAACAATTGCATAGCAAGAGTGAGAGCAAGCAAGGCCACAGAGGGAGAGCATTAGCAAGAGGGAGAGCAACAACGAGGGGAGGAGCAAGTGCCAAGTCTTCATTGATCAACCGTTCAAGTTTCAACACATTCATCAAGCGCTCGAGTCTTTAGGGTAAGTCATGACCCATGGTCCTTCATCTTTTGCTATTAGTATTTACAATTTTAGGTTTTGCATTTTTTTTTTTTTTTAAATTTATAAAAAAAAAAAATGTTCATTCCTAAATGGTTAAATCTGAGATTCTGAAATCAATGATTGTGTAATATTTTATTCAAAAACTAATGGCAATTTAGATATACAATAAAATTATAAATTGTTCATAGAATCGTATATGGTTATAAAATGTTTTTATAGGGTTGTTAAACAACAACTGACAACCCTAAAAACATCATTTAGGGGTTTTCGTTTAAGTTTTAACTTTACATTTATTAAATTATGAAAGATATATTTTAGGTTTTTAAAATATACGTATTTAGTTATTTTATAATATTTATTTGCAAATTTTCATAAATATTAAATATTAAATAACTGATTAAAATTTAATACTAATCAAATTAGGATTTGTCTTTTGTGTATCCTCTGCTTCTGCACTTTGTGTGACCTTAAGTAAGAAAAACTAAAATCATCCTTGTGTCTTGAGCCCTTACATAATGTATTAATGACAAATGTATGATTTTAAAAATTAAAATTTAAACCATAAATTTCATTTCTTCCAGTGTCACTATGACTTCTCATAGCGTGAGTGACAAGAGAGTCAACAAGAGCCTATGGGGTTGAATCTGAAATCGAACACATATGTGGTGGGGGCGGGGGGGGATAGGTAGGGGGTGATGCAAGTAGTTTGTTTGGATGTGCAGCTGCACATCCAAACATTTTGGGCCATCCCTTACCATCCAAACAATTTTATTTCTGCTCCAAGTTATTGGAAGATTTTGCCAAGGGTCCCTTCGATAAGAAGCCCCCTCGAAAAAAAAATTGCATCCAAACTACAAGCAAAACCTAGGACAACAGGGGCACTAGGTTGTGGAAGTGTTAATTTTGTCAACTTGATTTTCAAGGCAGTATTGCAAGAGAGTTAATGCACACCTCCTTCACACCTAAGGCAAAGGTGTGGAGGTATGAATCAAATTGTCACTCAAACAAAGGGCTTAAATGAATAAAATGTGGGGTTGTGATGAGGAAGAAACACATTTAGCTACTATTATGCCACCGAGGGGTCCTGCTCCTAGCCCAATAGTTGTGACTTCCTACTAGACCGTCTAGTTCAAGCGGTAGAGCTTAAGGGAAAATGTAGAATGACAAGTAGTAATGATGTTGCAAACACAACAGTGGGGTTATTCAATATACAAAATAAGGACAAGGAAAATGATGCCATTTGAAAATTCTTCTTAGCCAATGGCATTTCATTCCATGTGGCTCATTATAAGGAAGTTGTGGCAAAGATAATAAGAGCAGGACCATCATATGTGCCACCAAGGAGACAAAATTGAGGACAACAATCTTGGATAAGAACTATTCCAAGATTAATATTCTAATGGAGAAAATGAAGACTACTTGGGTCACTAGTAGATACAACATAGTAATGGATGGGTGGACAGACATTAGACATTGTCTACTCATCAACATCATGGTCACATGTGCGATGGCCTTTAATTTCTTAAGGTTGTTGATTGTTCAAGTCACTACAAGGATGTCGATTTCCGGTTCAAAATCCTTAGAGATGTTATTAAGGAGGTTGGGCCAGATAATGTGGTGTAAGTAGATAGATGCAGCCCATGTGTGCAAAGTTGCAGGGAAATTGATTGAGTGCATGCCATGAATAATGCACTCGAAGTACATGTGAAAAATCAGTTGGATCAAAGAGATCATCAATAGAGATGTGCAAATGTTTATTTCCGTATGTTTATTTGCACACTGCCACACTTCACATGCACTCTTCACAATCTCCTCCAAGTAGGAATTTTTGAAACTTGTAGAGACCAAATATGCATTCATTCTCTTGGAGAGGATGCTTGAGTTGCAAGAGGCATTGCAACTAATGGTCATGACAAGAGAGTGGAATTTGTGCCCTGATTCAAAGTCAAAGCAAGGGAAGAGCGTGAAGGAGGTGGTGAAGAGTGAAACTTTTTGAACAAATGTGAAATATATTGCTCTAGTGTTCAAAGTCATTAGATATGGGGACGTTGCACCTAGCCTTGGAGAGGTGTATGAGTGCATTGATAGTATGCTTGGCCAAATGAAGGCCATTGTACAAGAGAAAGACCCCACATTGCAGATCCTCTGACAATAAGCATATTCAACAAATCATTCATTAAAGACCGGAGAAGCTCAACACTCTCTTGCACATGGTTGTTTAATGCATTGAACCCAAAGTTGTACATGCAAAGTTCTAGAAAATTTACCCTTATACAAGATGTTGGAGGTGAAGGGGGGTCATGAAGGCTATTTACAAGAAATTCAATTCTACAAATGCCGACATCATTTTGACCGAGTGACCAAATTTGACACTCTTAAGGGATATCGAAAAGAGGCCAAGTTGAATAGGGAGACTATGGCATAGAAGGGCCCATTCTGTGGTGGACTATGCATAAGATACTTCTTTGACAACCACTAGTCATTCATTTGTTGTCCAAGGTTTCTAGATCTTCGATGTTGAAAGGATCTAATCTACTTATAGCTTTATCCACTCTATTGAGAGGAACATTGTAGTTTTACACAACGCCTTACATCTCACTAAAATATGTTGATATTCAGCATTTTCATTGTTCAATGCAATGTGTTTAGTAATTAAACGTTTCATTTGTAATTCCTTGTACATTTTTATAATTAATTTTTCAAGTACTATATATATATATATATATATATTTGAACCGCCATACCTAGGCCCTTGGTCCCCCAACTCCAAAACTAAAACTATGTGGAACTATGGTAATTTTCACTAAGTGGATTACTTTAATACTCAAGTTATCACTTGACGAATATTTTCCAGAGTATATACATTTCTTCTATGACCTTTCACTCATAGAAATTGATTATAATTACAAAGTAGTTCCACATAGCACACAAGCCCCTCTAACCAATGTTAGTACTAGAGAAAAGGAGGATGCTAGCATATGCACCAAGCAATTGCACCTCAAAGTCATGTGCTTCTAGATTGGCATTTCTCTTAGTACATGTAATACCTTGACTCACACAATTATCATCGATATGGTATATTCCATACCCAACACTTTTTAGTTTTCAGGAATCGAAGCATTATGGTGTAATAATATTTTGTGAAATCTTTCACTATGTGGAGTAGTTTACTATCATCAAGTCATCACTTGAATGACTATATTCCATGAGTGGTCATTTTGTACATGACCTTCAAGTCATGTACATTGATAATAACCACTAGGCAAGGGGGCCCAAAAAGCACACAAGCACCTCTAAACAATGTAAATATTATAGAGGATGCTTACACATGCACTTAGGACTTGCACCCCAAAGTCATGATTCTAGATTGGCAAAGCTTTGGTGCATGTAATGCCTTATAAGTCTACTTTGATTTGTTATTATCGATGGAATATTCAATGTGAAATATCTTTTTGTTTCCATTCAACAAGACCCACTATAGGTAAAAGAACTTTTAGGAGAAAAACTGGAAATATAAGGAAAAATGATAACCCATATTAAAGTGTGGATGTACTCAAAGAATTGAAGCAAACTAAACTGGACATATATTGACAATTTCCTACATACCCTCGAGGGAAAAATTATAGGTCATAAAAACACTAAGATTGCATTAGAGACAAAGGTAGAAAATTAATCAAGAATGTATGCACATGAAGAATGGGCAAGTACCACTTCGTCACAGAGGTTTGGAGATTTACTTAAGAAGAAAATTATTGTCCTAGATAATGGTCAGGATTCACTTGTTAGAGACCTGAATCAACGTGATTTATATCAAACACTAGACTTTGATATTGTAATTGACGCCTAACAATTACGAAATATAATGTTGAATCATCATTCATAGGACAAAGGGCAGAGTATTTAAATAATGAAGCAGTTGATTCAAATAATGAAGATGGAATGCTTTGTTCCCAAGTAAAATGTTAAAAGGATTCAACGATATTCTACCGTCACCACATTATCAAAGGTTAAAATCGCATAATATATTGTCTAGGGTTATAATCCCAAATGGGTACTGGTTGCAAAGATACCTGAACCATAGTTTGCAGAGTCAGCAAGTACTCGCCGACTCGACAATTGCCTATTTATTTGCATGGCAAGTAATCGCCATGAAAAATTGCACGCGGGTATAGGGAAAGTCTGGGCGGTTAATGGAAGTGAGTACTTGCCAAAACTCGCTTGAGTTTTACAAGCAGACTTGCCAGATGCAACAGACATGTGGGACATGGTACAAATGTGGGAAAGACACAGAATAAATGCTGACAAAACACTGCTTTTCTTCTTTATAAGCCCCAAACCCCCACAACTTGAAATCACACAGCTATTGAGCATCCTTTGAGTGAATTGAAAGGATTTTATAGCAAATTTGAAGAGCAGATTTGAAGAATTTCATTTGAAGATTAGTTTTTTTCCCTTCTTTTCAAGCATGTTAATTCTTTATATCTTGTTAAAATTAGGTTTCCAAACAAGATTTGTAGCAAGCAGCGGCATATACTACCAAGGTGGAGGGTGGAGCTGCAGTCACAACCTTCTAGGAGGAGCGAGTAGTCAGTCACAACCAAGTGCGGGGACTAGTAGAGTCATTAGACCCTCTCTCCAACTTTTTAGTAGATGGAGAAGAGGAAATTGTAAATTATTGTAATTTGTAGCTTGTATAGATATGTGATTCATGATGATAATTTTCAATGACAATCATCAAATATTCATAAGACTTATAAGCTAGCTGTTGTATTCACATAATGATGCAATTTTGTAATCCATTTATATTCAAATCTAATAGAAAACACTTCCCCAACATTTTACAAACTCATTTGATACATTTGGTAACTATATTTTGCTTAATATTTATGTTTTTTTACAGAAATTTAGGTATTTTGTAAGTTGTTGAGTTTTGTCGAGTCAATTTTTTTGGTCTGTCAAGTACCGAGTATGTGAACTATGACCTGAACAACTAACACAAGAATATTAATTTGCTGAAATGATTTGACGGTTTACTAAAGAAGAAAAGTACCAACCTAGATAATCAATAGGATTGAGTTGATAAGGTCTGAAGCATCGTAAGACTGAACTGAGCCCTCTAATTACATACAAACAATTAAGAAATATGGACCAAAGACAGAATGTCATACATCAATTACAGGCGAAACTCAAAAACAGAAAAATATGATTATCTTATTAAAAACTGAATGATTTATTTGGGTTTTCCAAGTCCGGATGTCAGAGTGGATTCTGTCTAATGGCTAGATATTCTACTTTCACAAATTTACCTAACTGGACAATCTTATTGACTCCAAAAATTAAGAAATACAGGACCAAAGACATTGCCATCTACCAATTACATGACAAAGACTCAAACAGTTGAATGTGATTTAAATAATGAAGATGGAGTGTTTTAGTCGAGTTTTCCAAGTCCAAATGCCACACAGAATTCCGCCTCAGGTCTAGATATTCCACTTTGAACAGGCTACCAAACTAGGCGCTCTGATTGACTCCAGTCAATTAGGAAATATAGGACAAAAGACAAAATAGCTTCTAACCAGTTATCAGACTGGGAATTGTGATTACTTCCAAACAATCAACAAATATACAACCAAATACATAATAACAGGACAAAGTATAAACAGAAGCATGACTCAAATAAGGAAGATGGAATTACCACTAACCTCTTCTAAGTTGAAATGTCACAGTGGACTCCGCCTGAGGACTAGATATTCTACTTTCACCAAGTTATCTAACTGGATACTTTGGTTGTCTCCAAACGATTAAGAAATGCAGGACAAAATTCAGAATGCCGCAGGAAAAAGGATCAAATAAAAACGTATGATTTAAATAATAATAGTGGAATGCTTGAGCCGAGTTGCCAAGTTCAGAAGTCACGAGCATTCTGCCTCAGGGCCATATATTCTACTTTCATCAGGTTACGCAACTGGATGTTCTGACTTCACACAATTAAGAAATATAAGACCAAAGACAATGTCATCCATCAATTACAGGACAAAGGCTCAAGCACAAACATGGGAATCAAAACATAAATATAATATGCTTTAATCAGTTCACCAAGTTCAAATCTCACAAGGGATTCCGCCTCAGATCTAGATATTCTACTTTGACCAAGTTAATGAACTGTGTGCTCCAAATTGACTCAGAACTGTTAACAAATAAGATACAGAAGACAGAAAGCCATCTATTGCAATCAGGACAAAGGTTCAAACAGAAACATGTGATTCGAATGATAAAAATCAAATGCTTTAATTGGTTTGCCAAGTCCAAATGCCACCGCAAGGGATTATGACAAAGATTGAGATGTTCTACTTTCACCAAGCTACCCAACTGGGAATTCTGACTGACTCCAAAAAATTAAGAAATACAGGTCAAAGAAAAGAATGCCCTCCGGGCCTCTACCAGTTACAGAACATACACTCAGGCAGAAACATGTAATTGAATAATGAGGAGGAACTGCTTAAATCAGGTTTTTAAGTAAGGAATTCTGCCTTGGATCTAGATATTCTACTTGGACCAGGTTACTGAACTGGGTGCCTTGATTGACTCTGAACTATTATGAAATATAAGACCAAAGACAGAAGGACATTTATTCAATTCAGAAGAAAGGTTCAAACAGGAACATGGGATTCAAATGATAAAGATGAAATGCTTTAATTGGCTTGCAAAGTACAAATATCACCATAGGGGATTCCACCAATGGTCTAGATATTCTACTTTCACCAGGTTACCCAACCGGGCAATCTGACTGACTCCAAAAAAGTCAAGAAATACAAGACAAGGCGAAGAATGCCTTCTACCAGTTACAGAACATGTAGTTGAATGATAAAGAGGAATTTCTTAAATCAGGTTTTCCAAGTAGGGAATTCTGCCTCGGATCTAGATATGACCAGATTACCGAATTGGGTGCTCTAATTGACTCGGAACTATTAAGAAATAGAAGACCAAAGACAGAAATCCATCTATTAAATTCAGGATAAAGTTTCAAACAGAAACATGTGATTCAAATGAATAAAGATCAGTGTTACGCGGGGACGCGTCCCGGCCATTTTCCTCACGTCCCGGACGTCCGGGATGTCCCGGGGACTTGGGGACGGGGACGGGATGTTTCCCTGCCGTCCCTAATTTCCAGAAAAAGGGGGCGTCCCCCACAAACCAGAAACGCACCCGGGACGTCCCGGGTGCTTTGGGGACTTCGTGACATCCCGGGGACTTCACAACGTCCCCAACGAAATCTGCACTTTTCCAACATTAAAACATGTGAATTTCAGTTTTATAATACTTTTTTATATTTTTTTAAACTTTTAATACATTCTAGTAAAAAACAACATGCAGATTTCTCATAATTGCCATAAACTGCAGAAGTATTGTTGCTCCTCCATGTTATGTCTGATGATATGAAGTAATGGTCACAGGTCGAGTTTTATAAATTTTCAGTCATACACTATACAGCTAGTGTTTGTTAATTCTTCGTTGCTGGTTATCTGGAGATAGTTTATGGTTCTTTCTGTTTCAGTGATAGGACATTTTGTTTGTTTGCTGCATATTTAAGATTTTATATATCGCAGAAGTTTTTGCTTCAGACCCATCTGCATGTAGCAAGGATCAGAATGTATGTAATCCTATTCTCAAATATAAAATATAATAGTCACAATTTTTTTAAAAAGGAAAAAGTAGAGATTATAGTTTGTACAATGTTGTGGCATTCAGAAAAATGAGTAATCTTTATGCTTGCTTAATTTTCTATAAAGATATTGTAGTTTTCTGTGGACTTGCAGCAGACACTAACTAGATATAGCTAGCTTAGTCGAGTGTTAGCATTTGAAAATCATGAGAACAGTGTAACAGTTACTCTTGTTCTTGTTATGTTCTAATCAGTGGCTTTGTAATAGGTACGTCAACCACATATAGATGCAGTTACCCATGTAGTAGTGGATGAAATCACGTTACAAACGTATTAATTTTCAAAACATATAGATCTACTTAAATGGGAAACAGAAAAAAGTAAAATGAAAAACCTCAAATAAAGACTCTTACCTCTTAAATCCCGTCGAAATCTTTTGAAGCTGATGCAGATGAATAATTGGATTAATCATTAATGGTTTCAATCTTCAAACTTTCAATTTTAAGTCTTAGTTTATTGAATTATTCATGTTATATTTGTAAAATTAATAAATTATATATATTTTTATATATTTTTATTAGTCGTCCCCTTGCCGTCCCCCTGCCGTCCCCAAATTTTCAAAAAAATTGCCATCCCGGAAACCCCGTCCCTACGTCCCGTCATCCCGGAGTCTTAGGTAACTATGATAAAGATGAAATTCTTTAAACGGTTTGCCAAGTCTAAATGTCACCACGGGATTCTACCAACGGTCTAGATATTCTACTTTGATAGCTTACCCAACTAGGTCCTTTGGTGACTCCAAAAAATTAAGAAAAAAAGGGACGAAGTAAACGATGCCTTCTAGAAGTTACGAGAACATAGGCTCAAGCGAAAACACGTAATTCAATACTAAAGAGGAATTGCCGGAAAGTAGGAACTCTGCCTCATAGCTGTATTTTCTAATTTCATCAAGCTGCCCAAAGCTCAAATAATTCAAATCTCATAAAACACAATGGCAAGCGTAATGAACTACTAGGAAATAGATTCTTAGAAGTGATTTAGTCATACTTGTCAAGATAAGTATGACTAAATCAATATATCAAGCAATGATGTGATAAGGACGAGCACATAGATTGTTAGGAAGTGATTTAGTCATACTTGTCTAGTTTAGGATGTTGTTGAGAAAATGGAGGTGTTGTTGCACATTTCTAGGAAATAGGTTGGGTGTCCAAGTTTGGACTACCTAACATTAGTGAAAGGTCTTTCCATTCGAGCTAGAGATATAGAGTTGGATAAAAAAAAACACCATGTTGTTCATGAGGAGAATCCAGAAAATGTAACAGAATTCGGGGTTGACATGAAAAGCTTGAATGATGAAGCAAAATACTGGTTTTTAGCATTGTTTTTGTAGTTCTCCTTGTGTGTTGCTTAAAGGATCATTGCATGGTGAATCATTTGCAGGTAATGGGTTTATTATTCTTCATGTATAGATGATTTATTAGCCTTGAAACAATTCATGAAATCTACAGTATCAAAGGAAAGATGGATGTGTGTGTAGTTTTTGCATGTTGATGAGACTATACATAAGGATAATTGACAGGGCAGCAAGCCAAATTTTACACAGTGAGGCTAAACTATCAAAAAGTTGACTGTGAAGGTTCATATAGTTGGAGGAGGCTAAGACAACAATGAAACAATTTATTCCAAGCCCTGAAATTCGATTTTGTGGTTTTTAGAGCTAATTCTCTCCTCTCGGCCTCTAACTAGGGTACGATCTAGAAAGTTTTATAGCAAACGAAATTTGCTAAAAACTTCAGCAAAACTCTGCCCCAACAAGGAGAACACGTCCTCAAAATTTCAGCTCCTAAGAGTTCGTACAGAGAGGGAGAAATCAATAGCAGAAAATTGCCAGGTTGTGTAGTGTAGACCATGTTTTAGAGGAATCTGGGCATATTAGAGGTCGTAACTTCTGCAAAACAAATCCAATTGATCAAAAATTGGTAGGTAAGGTTTTGGGGCAATTCTGAGGTGGGTTTTGAATGGTTTGTATTTAAAGGTCTTCGATTGGAAAGGGGATATTACAGTCCTTCTTCCCAAAATTGCTTGCCCTCAAGCAATTCCAGATTTGTTTTGTCTATTGTTGTGCATTGTCCAAGTGCCATGCACAACAGACAAAGCATGTTGTAGTGCTCCAGAATCCGAGCTCCTATACCTATTAAGTGTGAGAGCTCTTGCCACAATACATAGCTCTCCGGATGCTCATAGTCATAGACTTGGAATAATGGCTCAACATACTCCATATAGTAGACTTCATCCTCTATCTTATCATGCTTCTCATGAGGAAAATAAATTTGAATTTGCAGCAATAGATAAGATATATTATCATGCTCTTCATACCTTGGAGTATCACTGATTTCATCATCCTTTGTGATAGTTTGACCTATCACATAATCCGCATCCCGTGCAATCTGCTCCTCAAGAATTGCTCTTTCCACACTCTTGGTTGCCACAATTTGAGGAATGCCATTCCTCATGCCTTGCTGCCCACTAAGCGAAGACATCTTTCCCTTGAACTCTTGTAGGTGTTGTCTTGCTTGAGCGGCTATCAACCTAGCAGCTCTAGCTCTGCTATTCCATTCCTCACACCTTTTAAGAGTGTCCATTACATCATCCTTGCTTGCATATATAAATTTCTTCTCATGTTTATTAGCAAGCAAAGTTTCACTAATGGGAATCATACCTTTCGCTCTAGGCCCTTCTTCTTCCTCCTCCCTTGGCTGCAGATCTGGTCCATGGTTTCATCCTGCACATCAAATCTCTCAAGAATTTTTTAGAAACCTGCAAGTGAATCAACCGATTCAACCTCTTGGGTCTTCAACAATTGACGCCACCATGTATGTGCTTCTCCAGCCATGTACATAGAGATGAGCTCAAGAGCATCCTCTTGACACAAAGGATTACCATGCAAAAATGTTTTAAATTCCTGCAACCAACACCTAGCAGAGATCTCTTCCGTCCCATCAAAGAAAGGAACTTCGTACCACTTCATCCTTCCTTTCAACTGCATTCAAATCTGATTTTCTTTCCTCTCACACAGGCTGGGAGAATCATCGCTCTGATACCACTGTAATGTCCCCAATTGGGGCTCTTTGAATTCTGAGTGGATTAAAAGCAATTCCAACACTAAAATGCAAGTCAATAGCAAATAATACAGAGATTATAACTGCAGGTCTGAATTTAATTAGGATCAAGCAACTAGTTTATAGAGAAACCCATACCCATATTCATGGCAACAAGGATGCATCCTAATTCCAATGCGACATACAGATGTTTGGGAGTTTAAAACAGCTCTAAACAAGTAATAAGAAGACCATATAGCTCAGTTTGAATCTGCTACAGTTAATTGCCAGAGATGGCGACTTGAACCATAGAAAGATAATACCAACAGCGATGCCCAACAAGACTGTTTTCAGTTTCTTAAGGCTGCAATAAATTAAGGAGAATAATAGCAAAGAACAAGACCATATTTAAGCTCCACAAGACTGAAATTTTATAGATAAAATGCTGCAGATTATCAGTGACTGATGCAGCTCTATATTTCCTCCAAAAATTCTGAATACAAAATATTTGAAGCCCAGAAATGCAGAATAATTGAAAGCAATGAAGGTCAGACCTGAAATGAACCTCAAATACCACGAACTGACCAAAAACTGGGTCGCTCCACTTAATAAAAATAAGATAATACTGCTGCACTTTAATGGTTGAACCCTTGGCACAATATTTTATCAACAACTGTTGGAAATGATTGAGAAACTCGTTGTAAGCTCCATGGAATTACCTGGGTGGAAATTCCTCTCCTATTCTAAGAGGGTTTTCGTCCTCTTGAATATTTTGACAAGCACCAAGCTTAGACAAATTTCAGATTTGATTAAATGAGAATAAGATATCCCTCTTCAAGTCGACCTCTCCCTTATATAGGAGAAATGGCCCAAAAGGAACCTCCAAAATCCTCCAATCACAATTAGTGATTATTTCTAAACAAAAGTCCCACTTCCCTTGTCTAGGCAAGTCGCACTTTCCTCATAGGGAGGATAAAAATTAGAAATGGGCCTTTTTACTTACTATTTTTCCATTATCATTTCTCTAGGTAAGTCACCATACTTCCTAGGAATGATACAAACAACATTAGACCCCCTTTTGCACTTTTCTAGATGTTACAACTTATTTTATAAGTGCATACATATATTAAGCCAAATAAATAATTATAAGTGCTTTAATATTTTTCTTTTAGGCACTTATAAAAATTTATTGTGACTTAAGTCACCCTTATATTTTTCCTTTGGCCATCGGGTTGACAAAATGGGCCAAAGGTCTTTGATTGGGAAGGGGATATTACATGTGAATTCTTTCTATATATTGTTAAAATTAGGTTTCCAAACATGATTTGTAGCAAGCGACAGCATATACTACCAAGGTGGAGGGTGGAGCTGCAGTCACAACCTTCTAGGAGGAGCGAGTAGTCAATCACAACAAAGTGCAGGGACTAGTAGAGTCATTAGACCCCTTCAACTTTTTAGTAGATGAAGAAGAGGAAATTGTAAATTATTGTAATTTGTAACTTGCATAGATATGCAATTTATGATGATAATTTTCAATGACAATCATCATAAATTCATAAGACTTATCAGCTAGCTGTTGTATTCACATGATGATGTGATTTTGTACTCTATTTGTATTCAAATCTAATAGAAAACACTTCCCCAACATTTTACAAACTCATTTGATACATTTTGTAGCTATATTTTGCTTAAAATTTAAGTTTTTTTACAGAAATTTAGGTATTTTGTAAGTTGTCGAGTATTGTTGAGTCAATTTTTTTGGTCTGCCAAGTACCGAGTATGTGAGCTATGACCTGAACAACTAACACAAGAATACTAATTTTCTGAAATGATTTGACAGTTTACTAAAGAAGAAACGTACCAACCTAGAGAATCAATAGGATTGAGTTGGTAAGGTCTGAATCATTGTAAGACTGAACTGAGCCCTCTAATTACATACAAACAATTAAGAAATATGGACCAAAGACAGAATGTCATACATCAATTACAGGCGAAACTCAAAAACAGAAAAATATGATTATCTTATTAAAAACTGAATGATTTATTTGGGTTTTCCAAGTCCGGATGTCAGAGTGGATTCTGCCTAATGGCTAGATATTCTACTTTCACAAATTTACCTAACTGGACAATCTTATTGACTCCAAAAATTAAGAAATACAGGACCAAAGACATTGCCATCTACCAATTACACGACAAAGACTCAAACAGATGAATGTGATTTAAATAATGAAGACGGAGTGTTTTAGTCGAGTTTTCCAAGTCCAAATGCCACACAGAATTCCGCCTCAGGTCTAGATATTCCACTTTGAACAGGCTACCAAACTAGGCACTCTGATTGACTCCAGTCAATTAGGAAATATAGGACAAAACACAAAATAGCTTCTAACCAGTTATCAGACTGGGAATTGTGATTACTTCCAAACAATCAACAAATATACAACCAAATACAGAATAACAGGACAAAGTATAAACAGAAGCATGACTCAAATACGGAAGATGGGATTACTACTAACCTCTTCTAAGTTGAAATGTTACAGTGGACTCCACCTGAGGACTAGATATTCTACTTTCACCGAGTTATCTCACTGGATACTTTGATTGTCTCCAAACGATTAAGAAATGCAGGACAAAATTCAGAATGCCGCAGGAAAAAGGATCAAATAGAAACGTATGATTTAAATAATAATAGTGGAATGCTTAAGCTGAGTTGCCAAGTCCAGAAGTCACGAGCATTCTGCCTCAGGGCCATATATTCTACTTTCAACAGGTTACGCAACTGGATGTTCTGACTTCACGCAATTAAGAAATATAAGACCAAAGACAATGTCATCCATCAATTACAGGACAAAGGCTCAAGCACAAACATGGGATTCAAAACATAAATATGATATGCTTTAACCAATTCACCAAGTTCAAATCTCACAAGGGATTCCGCCTCAGATCTAGATATTCTACTTTGACCAGGTTACTGAACTGTGTGCTCCAAATTGACTCAGAACTGTTAAGAAATAAGATAAAGAAGACAGAAAGCCATCTATTGCAATCAGGACAAAGGTTCAAACAGAAACATGTGATTCGAATGATAAAGATAAAATGTTTTAATTGGTTTGCCAATTCCAAATGCCACCATAAGGGATTTTGACAAAGATTAAGATGTTCTACTTTCACTAAGTTACCCAACTGGGAATTCTGACTGACTCCAAAAAAATAAGAAATAAAGGACAAAGAAAAGAATGCCCTCCGGGCCTCTACTAGTTATAGAACATACACTCAGGTAGAAACATGTAATTGAATGAGGAGGAATTGCTTAAATCAGGTTTTCCAAGTAGGGAATTCTGCCTTGGATCTAGATATTCTACTTGGACCAAGTTTCTGAACTGGGTGCCTTGATTGACTCCGAACTATTATGAAATATAAGTCCAAAGACAGACGGACATTTATTCAATTCAGGACAAAGGTTCAAACAGGAACATGGGATTCAAATGATAAAGAACGAAATGCTTTAATTGGCTTGCAAAGTACAAATATCACCATAGGGATTCCGCCAATGGTCTAGATATTCTACTTTCACCAGGTTACCCAACCGGGCAATCTGACTGACTCCAAAAAAGTCAAGCAATACAAGACAAAGCGAAGAATGCATTCTACCAGTTACAGAACATGTAATTGAATAATAAAGAGGAATTTCTTAAATCAGGTTTTCCAAGTAGGGAATTCTTCCTCGGATCTAGATATGACCAGATTACCGAATTGGGTGCTCTAATTGATTCGGAACTATTAAGAAATAGAAGACCAAAGACAGAAATCCATCTATTAAATTCTGGATAAAGTTTCAAACAGAAACATGTGATTCAAATGAATAAAGATGAAACTCTTTAAACGGTTCGCCACAACGGTCTGGATATTCTATTTCGCCAGCTTACCCAACTGGGTCCTCTGACTGGCTGCAAAAATTAAGATAAAAAAGGACGAAGTAAACAGTGCCCTCTATAAGTTACAGAACACAGGCTCAAGCAGAAACACGTAATTGAATACTAGAGAGGAATTGCCGGATTCAGGTTTTCCGAGTACGGAACTCTGCCTCGGAGCTATATTTTTAATTTCATCAAGCTCCCCAAAGCTCAAATAATTCAAATCTCATAAAACACAATGGCAAGCGTAATGAACCTCAAGCAAATATGTACCTCAAGCCAGCTGCACTCGGATGAAACCCTTAATCCATTTCTATTTGAATGAGTTAATAAAGGGTTACCCAACCTGCATAAAAACAAGGAAAATCTTCAGGCATCCAACCCAGGTGTAATAGTGTCCTTAAATTGTATTCAACAACAAAATATTAATGAATAGTGTCCTTAAATCACTATGTAAGCATTTCAGTTATAGACTTCATATACAGATTAACAGATTAAAGAAGAGAAAATGGGTACAAGCCTGGATAGAGTCTATAACCTTGGCCTGGGAAAGCAGAGTTAATGCTGCATACGTCTGGACCCAGATGTGAAATAGGTGCGGTCATTATGAACTTTATCTCCTGCTCGTTTGAATCCCTAGAGCTTGCGTTTGCAATGAGATCGGCTGCTATTGTTTAAGCCTATATACGAAAAAACTTGAAATGCCCTTCCAATTCTTGTATTACTACAGCAAATTTGCCCGTTGCACAGCAAGCCGAAGACAATTGAATTTTTTTTTAGGCTTCCTTTTTTATTCTACGTGAAATCGTTAATATGAGAGGAATGATTTTTCATAAGGCTTCCTTTTTTATTTTTTCTACGGAATATATTGAAATCCAAAATAAAAGTAGTGATGGATGGATATTTTTTCCATTCTTCCACTTTATTTACTTGTACATAACAATAATTAAAGTTTTTATTTTTTTTTATTTTTATTAAAGTTTGGGAAATAATTTAAATCAATATATCATTTATTCATTCATTAGTAATTTTATTTCATCTATGTGTGTTCTTTCTTTCATACATCTACATAAAACTTGATGGAAATATTACAACTATTTACAACATATTATAATATATTTACATAAAAGAAAGGGAATGAATTATTAGGAGTGAAACTACTTTATTAGTCATCACTCATTTAGATACTTGATCATTTTCCCACATTTTAAATGTTGAGATCACTTCATCATAATTTTACACAAATTGTAACAAACAACCACAAAATATAGATGAACAATAACATTATCTTACGAGAAAAACCTATTGATCGTTAAAAACTCAAATAACATAATGCTAAATGAATTATAAAAATAAACACAATGTTAAATGAATTATAATAGTAAACTTGGATCAAATACTACTAGTAGACATGATTTTTAATCGTATTGTGGAAAATAGTACATGGTTCATTACAATAATGTAATATCTCATTACACATGAGAACACAATACTAAATTCGTTTTCATATTATGGGACATAAGACTTATGTCATCTTTGCTTCTTTCTAACCACATAATAGAAAATTTGTGGAAAAAGATCTTTGTGTTGTTGGAAAATTGTCGGCGCTCCTGTGGGATTCATGACAAAGACTAACGCCTCTCGTGGATTCATTAACTCTAGCGCTTGTATCGAAAATTGATGGGTCGACATTTTGGTTTAATGGCAATCGCTTCCAACAATTGGTATCAGAGCGAAAGGTCACAGGTTCAAACCCCCAAAAACTGGGGAGTTTGTTAGCAAAATTTTTATCACTCCCCATGGGATTAGTGGCATGGACAAACCGCCTCTCGTGCATTCATTAACTCTAATGCTTATATCCAAATTGACAGTTGGACTTCCGTTTAATGGAAATCGCTTCCAACATGTGCATGGTCAATTCTTTCCTTTATAGAGCCTTTAAGGGAAAATTATCGGAGAAGCAACATGGATTTTTGGTTAGAAGAATGCACGGGTGAATGATGTGAGTCATGAATTTTTCCAAGACAAAACAAAGCAAGCATACAAGACTGCAAATTATGAAAATACAAGAGAGATATTGCAAATAACACAGAAATAGCTCCAACTCAATACAATCGAATAGAATAAAGAAAGAGATGTATATATATGAGGTGAATGTGTAACATTCTCCTAGAATCATGAGAATCTCCACCTAGAATAGTGTAACCAACACCTATAATAGTGTAGGCAAGTGTAAACCTAAGCAAGCATATCCCTTAAGTATAGGGAAACTTCAAGTGAGGTTGAATATCCCGAGTAGGATAATACAAATAAACCAAGAAAAATAAATCCTACACTAACACGCCCATAAACATAGCTTATGTGGGTAGTGAAAAAAGAAAGTGGGTCCCGACAACAAGGCCTAAACCACGTATAATGCAATCTCTCATAAGATAAAGTAAAAGGAAAAAAGTCTAGTGGGAAAAACTCCCCCCCAAAAGAAATACATGAATAAGTGAAGAGGCTAGAAGGCCCCTCAAGATGATGAAGTTGTTAATGTAGACCGCACCCCAAGAACAGCTCATAGATGAATGAAATTTCTCTTAGTGAAAGGTTTGGTGAAGATGTCAAACCTGCTCTGAAGACTGGAAGAATATCAAATTGATGACATGTTCATGAATGAGCTCCCGAATGAAGTGCATGTGAATCTCAATGTGTTTGGTCCTCTGATGAAGGATCAAATTCTGCATATTTGGATAGTGCTCTAGTTGTCACAAAAGATGATTGTAGGTTGTCGATCTGGATGCCAAGCTCAGAAAGAATACCTGAATCCAAATAGCCTCATTAGTTGCATTAACATCTCCCCTATACTCTGTCTATGTTGATGATAGTGCAATAAAATTCTACTTCTTTCTTGACCAACTGATAGGACCAAAACCTAATAAAAAACTATAACCTGAAATGGACTTACAAGACTTGGTGTTGCTAACCCAATATGAGTCTATATAGCCACCAAGTCAATGTCTGAACTAACCCTATAGTGAATCCCATATATGTGTGATCACTAAATGTAGTGCAAATCATCTTAGTTATTTTTCAATGTAGCTCATGGGGTTCTTACATGAACCTTGAAACAATACCAATGGCATATGAGATATCAGGTCTGGTGTGAGTCAAGTAAATAAGGTTTCCAACAAGTTATCGATACAAAGTAGCATTGACCAAGGGTGTGGAACAATTAGCCTCAAGCTTGACTCCATATAAGAATGGAGTCAAAGATGGCTTGCATCATCCATGTGAAACCTAGCCGAAGATGGAGAGATTGCTTGGCTATGCAAGTGAAATCATTTAATCAAACCGTGTGATCTCAATTCCAAGGAAGTAGTGTAATAAACCCAAGTCAGTCATGGCAAATCTATCCTGAAGAGTTGTCTTCACTACTAAGATAGCCGATGAAGTACTCCTAGTGATCAAAAGGTCATCAATATAAAGGGCCAGTATTAGTAATGAATCATCCCACCACAATAGGTATACATTGGGATCTAAATGACACCAATTCAAACTAGAAGCTAGGAGAAAGGAATCCATCTTGGCATACCAATCCCTAGGTTCTTGCTTGTGGCTATAGATGGATTTCTTAAGTGTGTAAACTAAGGATGAATCCTGAATGAACACATGTAAATGCTCCATGTAGATCTCCTCTTGTAGGTCTCCATGAAGAAAAACACTCTTTACATACATCTAGTGCACACTTTAACCATGTGTTGCATGCTAAAGTAAGTGTGAGTTTAATCAAAGTCATCTTGGCTATAGGTGAAAAGGTATCTGAGTAGTCTATATCGCTACTCAGGAGAAACCATTGGCTATCAAACGAGCCTTCTACTTATCAACTAACCCATTTGTTGCAAATTTGGTCCAATATATCTTATTTAATTTAATTTGTATTAATTAATTAAATCTGATTGTAGAGTAACTATTGTTCCTAATGATATACAAAATGATAATATACAATAAGATCCCAAAGAATAAGCAAGCAATTATGTACAACCCTAAGCAAAAGAGGGAGATATTAGGACTTAGCTGATTTCTAAGTGAACAAGAGATGATCTCGAGCAAGTGAAGTGTTAAACAGGGTTGTAGACAAGGGCATTACTTCTCACCGTAAATTATGGAACTCAAGAACGGTTAGATAGTGGATCCCGAGTGTAGGACAGATGCGCTTAAGCACTTGCAGTGATTGGATCTAGGCATTGGTGACTATGTAAAAGTTCAGGAACTACTTTCTTTGGTATTGCAAGGGCTTCATTGTTGATTCTCATTAGTCACTTGATATTTGCTCCTTGATTTCCGAATGTACTTGTAACCTACAAAATAGAATTTCACCTCCACGTACCCACAAATCATGCATCAAACCTAAAAAGGAAAATGTAGAATGGGGAGTTGGATTGACCCCAACGGTCACTCGAAGAGTGAACTTACGACTAAGAATTGCACTACATCTCAGACTCCATGTAGTTCTTGTGTGTGTGTGTAGAAATGATTCCCTAAGATGCCCTTGTGTAAGTTACATAGTGATAATGGGTTGTAGCTAGAATGTAACAATGTAATAGTATGTGTGGATGGAATAAAATAGAATTACCCTTCCTATGTAGTGTATGAAAAAGTATGCAACTCTTTTCCCTTGAATGAGTGCTAGATGGATGCCTTTGGAGTGCTTTAGTGCCTTTGGAATGCAAGCTTAGGTTTATGATAATAATGGTTAGTTCGTGGTCCTTCATTTTGAAAACATAACTATATATTTATATGATTTCCTTGTTTTAATTTCATAATTGACAACTAGAAGGTGACCCATAAGTGAAAAAGATTCCTAAAAGATAAAAGAGACCCAAAAAGAGTGAGTAAGGTAAGAAAGGGTCAGGGGCACCCATGAGGGATAGGAGTTCCTAGGCATTATTGTCTTGGTTGGGTACTAGTGTCTAAAGCCATAAAATATAAATAAGTTAAGTTTCAACAAGGTTATAGGGTGTGTAAGACCAAATAGAAAGCAAGAGACAAAGAAAAGAGGCTACAAATAGTTGTTAATTACTAGTTTTATTTCTTAGTGTTAGCATATGGATTTTCATGCATGCAAATGACATGCAACAAGAAGAAGAAACGAAGTCCCTCCTCAATGAAGGTGAGGCTGGATTTATTGAAAACTAAAACATTATTCACATCTGTACATTCAAAATTGTATGTGGGGAGTGTTTTAGAACATCAAATGGAAAGAAATGTGAATGAGGGAGATGGAATGGAATGAAGGAAAGAAATGGAAAGGAATGAATGGAAGGAACATGCAATAGCTAGGTAAAAGTAGAGCCTAATATTGCATAGAGGAAAACAATGAATAACTAACTCAAATAAAGTAAAGTTCGAATCAGCTAAACAAGAATAAGTAAAAGGGAACACACATGAGCAAGTAAATATCAGATCTTGATCACTATGAACAAGAACAACATATTAATAGCATTGATAATAAGATCCAAGACAATATTCGCATGCAAGATTTAAACACTAACATCTAATGAACATAAGAACATCAAATGCTACAAGAGATAATGAATGGGACACAAATTTCATAGTTCATTAACTCCAAAATGTCTTCATAAAAGAACACAAAGTTTCTTTCCTTGAAACAAAGCTTAAACACAAAAGTATTTTCTTCTCCTCTCTCAAAGTCACCCTTATAAATGAGCATCTAACTTCTTTTTATAACCCAAAAGTTGGTTACAAAGTAGTTAGAGTTTACATGAACATTAAATAGGGCATCTTAAGTGACTTTGACTTTTTCAACCAACTCCTAAAAAGTAACTTGAAAATAGAAACCACTTAAGTTATCAAAAGTTCTCCAAAAGTGAGTTTAACAATAACATCACTTTAAAATACCATTTTAAAACATATAACAAGACCCAATGCCTTATCCATTAAAGTGGGGTTCACATATCTCAATCATATGAGAAATGGACTCTCCCACTTTATTAGATACCAGAAAACTATCTCCTCATCCCATTAGTGAAATTAGGATCCACCACCTTTTCCAATTGAAAGGATCTGAACCTTCCCAATGTTTCAACATCTTCTCTTCTTTAGGAGGTTCACTCGGTTGAAGCACAACCTCACAAAACACCTACAATTCCAAAATCCTACTTGGCATATCATTTAGATTGACCATTTTTTATTTAGCATTCTCAAACAAGTTCCTTAATTTGATACAACATTCCATTGAAGCTGAAGAGAAATTGATGGCAGGAATGTACATGTTTTTGAACAATCATAAGAATTTTTCCTCAAGATGAATGCCTCTGATTATGCTCGTTCACGAGATCACAAGGGATCTCAACTATGAACTCTTGAATCAAGGCAAGTGAAGTGAAGGCTTCATTGCATATGCTCTCGTAATGGATTATAGAATCCTCAAGAAGTGTCTTCCTTGACTTGAGATGTAGACACCAAAGAAAGTGTGTCCCTCAGCATTTGAATTTAAGGATTCCTTCAATGGTTAGAGTTGTAGATTACATACTTTTCATCTCTCCTATAGATAAGGCAATATCTCATCCAAATTCAATATGTTAGAAACAAAATATTCCTTAAAAGAAAGGATTGGATCTAGGTATGCACTAATATCTTCATGGAGCTTTATGACTGCTTTGATCGTCTCTCCCCCAAAAATGAGAATCTCTTAAAGCTGAGATTTAGTGACATGACCCAATGTATTTATCTCCTTTGAAAGACCGAATGTTTCTTCATCAAAGTGGCATTCGTTTCATTGGGTATTGGGAAAGTCGAGGATATTGGATTTATCAGATGCTGAAAGTAATCCACCAACTAATTATTTTCATCCTTATGCTGGGAGTTCTGAGATTTATATTTCTCAAGCCTCATTAGCACAATATCCATGGAATATTGAGTCATTTCCATGTCACTCTCCAATGTGGACTTGCCAAGTCCAAGTTTGGATACTTCATAGTCAGTAGTTGTCATGGAATTACGCTCTTTCTCAACTCATGGGATGACAAGATCCGTAAATTTGTTTCCATCTTCATCCACCACTACTCTCGAGAATAATTTTGTCTTCTTGGGAATGACATCATTTGAAATCTTGAAAAGGGCATCGAATTCAATATCAATTGCCTTGAAAACCCTCTTTCTTTTCTTGATTTCACAATCAACCCAAGAAGGGGTCTCCTTCACCAACTCTGCATACAAAATCCTAGAGTCTGAAGCATCATTTGTATTGTTCTCGATATCATTAGATTCTACAAGGGTCCTTTCCACAACTTCAATCTCGGAGAAATAAATTTGATATAAACCTCTTGAACCTCGGGAGACCTTGAGAAACCTCTTCATGAAATAAAGGTTCAGAAGCGTTTGGTATTTGGGCCTCTTGCACTTGAGTAGACTCTTGTGCATGATATGGCTAGGATTTTTGTTATGATCTTTCTTGAACTATCAACAATGTGAGTAGAGGAATCTCTACTTGAAGTGAAAATCCCCAATACACGTTATCTTCCTTCAATAGGGCCAGGACCCTTGGATGTTTCACCTCACGACACCTTCTTTGGAGAAGTGGATTTTGGTAACCACTCTTTTCTTGCTTGATGTGTATGAGTAGATGGCACAGAGGTTGATTGAGAAGAGGATTTAGTTGACTGGAGACCCCCTCGTGTTGGAAATTTCTGTGAACCTAGGGTATGAACTTGGATTGATGGTAACTTTGTAAGTTCTCATTCATACCAAGTTATGCTCCTTTCAAGAATCAGTTGATTCTTGTTATCAAGAGAAAATTCATCACTTTTGGTCCAATCAATTTGGGGTAATGGAGTAAAGGAAATGACATCATATGAGGGATCAATAACATATTCACCATCATCCACCAATGAATTTGGAGGGTCTTTGATGTGGAAAGCCTTGATTTGAGAAAGGGTCAGACAAGAAAACTCTCGCCTTCTTACTTTGTGTTCATCTGAACAGGCAGCCCAGAAGTCTTCCATGGTAGGATTGTGTTGATACTTTTCCCCAAGAATCTTCTGCATATATCCGTTGATATCAAATTGGAATCTCTTCACATATGGATGTATAGTGATGAGAGCAAACTCCTTCTCCATGAGTTGTGCACTGAAGAGATTCGACATTGATATTCCCTAATTTGGATTGGGAAATGGATGCCTGAATGATGTTTGTCATTGAGAAGACAATGAACTTGGAAAATTTGTCGCACAAGCTCCATCAACACCCACTTATCACCAACATACTTGGGAAGCTTCCATGGAGTGCCTGCAAATCCGCTCATGTGAATGTAGGAAAAGGTTGGAAATTGAATAAACCATGTTCCCCACTAAGAAATGACAACCATGGCATCTTTGGAGAATCTTTCTTCCAGATTTCTATTCAAGTTTCTAATCATGTGGAAGGTGAAAGCATCATTAACTCTCCTGAAGTGATGAGAGCTATTCTTGAAACTCAACTGTGGATAATGGTGAAAAACACTATTTGATGGACCCATGATGCCTTTCATTTCTAGCCCTAAAAATAACTTCCTTCTGGCTACTACATAAGTCAGGTATGATGTCATGTAGAAACACCCAGTCATCTTCACTTCGATAAATTGTTTGTGAAGAGTATCACTGATGATGGTGGCCCAATCCACAAAATATCTCTTAGCAAGGATGATATAGATAAACTGATACATCCATGGGTGGAAAATCTTGACAGAGGGTAGACCAAGACATGGCTCAAAAGAGTGATCATGTCACCGATTTCCTCCACGAACTCAACTTGGTACAACTCCTTAGGAATTTGGTCAACGCAAGGTCTCTTGGTCACTAACCAATTGTTATTGACCATCTTGCTCCACCTGAGCGTAGGTTCTTCATCCTAAAAATCTTGTGTTGACTTTTGAGTGATGTCAACACTCTCAGGGAAGTCAGGTATGCTAAGAAATTCTTCAATGTGCTCTAGTGTGATCAAGAGGAAAGGCTCCAATTATCCTTATAAATTCCTCGCCTCTTGGGATCATAATGCTTTGCATAGGTGATGACCATCTTCTAGAATTGAACCAAGACACTAAATTTCGTTGCTTGGGTAGACCACTATGGTAGAGCCTATCCGAGAATATAGTCTTCCCTTCAAATTTCACCCAATCATAAAAATTTTGCATGTTAATGTGGCCAAGATTAGTGTCGGTGATATTGTTGTATGCAGACTTGATGGAAGTGGGAGGAATGACCCCTTGGAAGTCGTATTTGAGTGCGGACTTATTTGACCTTTGCACTGGATTTCTCGATTTTCCTACAGACGTGTTAGATTTTTCGCCATTATGAATTTAACAGAAAAACAAAGTGTGCACGTAAAAAGCGTGTCAAGTCTTAGTCTTTAAACCATTGTTAACGTAAGAAACATGAATCATTTTATTATTATTATTTTAAAAATAATAATAATAATCGATCCCAGGTTACAATTTTTTTTTTAAAATGCTAACACAAGCAAAATATCAAGACTAAGCTCAAGTTACTGAGCCGAGCAAAAATAATAATTATTTTTAGTATCCTATTGAAATGGCTTTGTGCAAGATTGATTTGAATTATTTAATTCTCTACCTCTTTCTCGATCTCTGCATGGATTTCAATCTTTCATTTTCAGCAGCGTGTTAGCAAGTTTTCCTTTTTACGGGAATAGTGACTTCTCTTTGCATGTGTGGACTTTCCTCTATTTTATATTTTATTTGTTCTTGTTTATGGCCACTTATGCATGTGTGAAGGTTGTTATATTTCACCTTGACATCGATTTTCTCTTTAGCTGCGTCGAAACTTGTCTTGCCTTGAAAATTTAGAAAATAATTACTCTTTCTTGGCGTTGAATTCTCTTGGTTTTTCTTTATTGGGTAGCGTGGGTTATGTGTGGGTTGTTTTCTATTCAATCAATGCGTGAGGACTGCTAAAGAATGCATGTTTTGGACTATTATTTGCTCCTTTCCCACGTGGATTGTCTTCTTGCTTTGACTTCGTGGGCATGTGTTTCTTCTTTTTTCTTGTTTCTGCCTTGGCGTGAAATCCTCAACGTTGAACTTCTCTTCACTTAGCTGGCGTGGGTTTCCTTCTTTATTTAATTCCTTCTTGTCTCGCATGAAACTTTCCTGGTTTATGCAAATGCTTAGAAATGGTTTATTTTTGCTTTTATTCCTTTGTTGCACATGGAAACTTATTTCTTTGCATTGGCTTCCCCTTTTCCCTGGAAAATGTGTGGCCTATTCTATTCAAACAATGCATGGATTTTGCTTTGCTTTTCTACCTATTTCCTCCAACATGAACAATTGCTTTGGCTTTGCCTTAGCTCTTTCAACGTGGTCTTCTTATTCTACCCAATGGATGTGTGATGAGTAATTACCAAGGATTAATGTGTGGATACTTTGAAATTTTCTTTCTCGAAAACATTTATACATAGTGGAAAAAGTAATAAGTTGAAATAATAATAAGAATTTGAAAATAAAGAGCCTAAAAGCTTCTTTGCATGAATTTTTCCAACAGAGTTTCATAGAGAAAAGTTACGAGGATTAAATAAGCTTTCCCATAACCATTTATTTCTTTTGTTGAAATAAACAATTTCCCCTTCTTCAGGTAGTGGGCATTAATTGCCAAGGAGTATGGGAAAAAGCTTAATCATTTGCCCATGGTAATGGCAAAGTGGGTTGACAATTCCCATCTATTTCCCCATGTGGGAAATTGGGAGATATTTTTCCATTTTTCCATTCAATTGGGTTGGCAATCAACAAGGAAATCTCCAACAAGCGGGAAAAAATGAAAATTTTTCCAAGAAAGGGAAAATCTGTAGTGGAGAGCCAAATTGGTATTCCCGGCAATTGGAAGTAGTATTTTAATTGCCCACGGCAATGAGAAAAACTTGTCGATCAATTTTTAATGAATGTTAAATTAATATTTATTTAATTAAAAACCCCAAAAATTAATAAAAATTAATTTTATTAAATAAAAGGCTAGAAATTAATTAAATATAATTAATTAAACACAATTTGTGATAGGGCGGAGGAGTTCTCACCGAAATGGAAAAACAAAGACTAAAAAAATAAGGAGAATAAGACGATCATAACGAGTGTGATAAATCACGTGAAAGAACACTTTCGATTTTTTTTAAATTCTCATGCTCATTAATTTCGTGAAGTCAAAATTAGTTGATAAAAACTAGCTCTAATTAGCTAATAAGGGCTTCACGGATCACAGACCCATACCCAAATATTTAATGAAGATGATCCCAAAAGATGATGCAACTCTAGATAAAGTGATAGTAGTGTGTAATACTATGACCTAGGACCCTCATTATGGTATTATAACTTTATATTTATAGGGCTCTCAAGCTTAATTTCGTAATTAATCCCGACAAGGCCGACTAGGAAAAATATAAAGATGACCAACAACTAGAAATGACCCAAAAAGGAGCGAAAGGGGATTTTCATAGATCGAGGCACCCATGGTTGGACTAGGTGCCCTAGTATAGGCCGGGCACTGGATTTTGGGATAGAATGTCGGGGAAGTTGTAAAATGGGTTGATAGGTGCTATAAAATACGTAGGAAAGACGAAATAAAATATAAGAAAAAGATGGCCAAAAGGTGGGATTAATTAGTACTTTGTACACTTGAGAACCTTCTAAATAGTAGTATAAGACCGGGCTAAATATTGTCTAAAGTGCATGATTTTGTGTCTATATTTTTCCCCCACTTTATGTTGGTGAGCGAAACACTCGGTAACATAAAGTAGATAGAGATGCGTACCTAATATCCATGTAGAGTGTAGAAGAAAATGTGCCGATGGACTAGACTCAAGTGTGGAATGAAAAAAAGAAAAATGTGGATTCTAAAGATAAAAAATGTGCATAAAAAGTGATGAGAGTGAACTTAGGGCGAACGCATGTGTAGTTGTTGTTATGTGTAGTGTACCTACATGGTTAGTAAAGGCAAGTTCTTATGTAATGAGTGTCTTTTCATTATCGTTGTCATTGTTGTTGTTGTTCCCCAATTTGACTACTTGTTTCTCATACGGTGGACCTATAAGGAGACAATGATCAAGTAGTCAAATATATATGTATGTAAAAACATTTTTAAATTATGCAAATGTAAAGTAAAAAAATGCAAAATACACTAGAAAAATTGTAAATGGAACATGTGCACCTAATCCATGTCGAGAAAAAGGGTGTAGAAGGATATATGTACTTTCGCAGATTTTTGGGTGATCTCACACCACCCTAGGTCAAGAATTATAGGGAGAAGATGCATTGTATCCTCTAAATTTAACCACTTCTACCGAAATGTGTGAAGAGATCTATTTACTATCTTGATTTTTGGGTGATCCGATGCCACTAGACATATAAGTGTAGAGAGGCACACCCACTATAACCCCAAGCTCAGTAACTGCTCCACAAAATTACCGAAGGACACCATGTTATGTTATGGCCATTGTGTATGGACATCGTAGATTGTCTGAACTAACTTGTTGTGTCCGAACCGGTGTAAATATGTTGTGTTAGTAGAAAACCCTCAATAATGCCCCCCTCTTTGGGGGCACATGCGATGTCGTAGAAAGGAGAATGCGGCCCCAAAAGAGGACCCAACCACATTTTGACCTCTAGAACTATACCCTACAGGGAAAGGGAAAGCACTTGATATCTACAAAGGCACACACAAAATAGGATGGCTAGCCAAAACAAGTGTTAGTATGAAAACACATACATGCAATAAGACAAGTGTAAAATACGCAAACAATATAAACTACCAAACATATAGTGTAAACACACAAGAAAACAAGCATACCGCATAAAGCGGGTTTCAAATATGGGACATCACTCATGATGTCAAAAGACACTCAAGGCCAACATGGCCAAAACATCGACAAGTGTGCACACAAGAAAGGGAAAAGCCCACATAAAATAGCAAAGTAGACAAGTAGAAACAAACAAGTAGTCATGGAAACATGTAATCCTATAAAATAAGTGTTGCACATGGAACACCTATTAGCATGTTAGAGTGATAACCAATATGTCAAAGCATGTATAAGTAACAAGATGCTAAGTACGAAAATGAAACAATAGCACTTAGATAAGCTAAATGTGGATACCCCCAATGACCGGTATAGGAAGGGTAGAAGGTGAGCATCCATGTCGTGTGTAGAGTCATGTATATGTGATCACACTAAACAAAGACGTGAACACGCATGTGTGTATGATAATGACATATAAGAAAGCAATCTAACATGTGTAATAAAGTGAGCATGCAAAACACTAGCAAGAAAGAGTAAATACTACAAAGACAACACAATATGGTGTGGATGGATGGAATGGAATGTAAAATGGAATGATAGGAGCAATGTGCCCCTCGAGTGGATGGAAGTGTATGCAATGAGGTTAATTTTGTTTTCCCCCTAGCAATCAAGAATGAACCGTAAATGAGAGTGCGTCATCGGGAAATGGTCGAGTAGTGTAGGTTGTATCTAGTGCGTTGTGATGAGTGTGAATGTTTAGTGGTGAAGAAATGTGACATGTGGGGAAAGATGTGTGGACCCTATAGCCTAAGCGTATACCACGACTTGTAGAATGGAAGAGTTTTGATCTAGCCCTAGGTGTTTATCACTATAGGATAAGTGTATGGGGATGAGATATATGGAAATATGTGTGTGGACCCTATAGCCTAAGCATATACCATGACTTGTTGAATATATGAGTGATGATTTATCCCTAAGTATATATCACTATAAGATGAAAGGATAAAGATGGGTGACGATTTAGCCTAAAGTGTATGTCACTATGGGATGGATAAGAAGTGAGTGGTGATGTACCCTAAGGTGTATGCCACTACAAGATGATAATGGGGGTGGTGATTTAGCCTAAAGCGTATACCACTACAAGATGATAAGAAGGGGTGAAAATTTAACCTAAGGTGTATGTCACTAACGCTAGAAAATGGTAGATGAGGAAAATGTCACATTGGTGAATGTAAGGTCCATTTGATTGGTAAACCCTCAACAATCGAGTATGGACCGAGGAACTAAAGTGTCTCATATGGTAGTGAGTGCACCGCTTAGAAGACAACATAGTATATACAACTAAGGGATGAATATGTGATGTAAATGAATGGTGTAAACAATGCACTATAGGCTATGTAGTGTGTGTAATGTGTGGAATGCACTAAGAGGCGTATAAAAATAAAATATGTAAGGATGATAGATGGAACTAGACCCATATACAATGGAATCCAATGTGTAGTATGTGGAATGTATATGATGGATAGATGTGCTATGTAAGATGCGGATATAGGTGTAGATAGAATATGTAATGATGATAGGTAAAGCTAGACCCATAGATAATGTGACCTAGCATAAATATAGAATGTATGGATGAAATATAAAACTAGACTCATATATAATGATGACTAGTGTAGCGTGGGTGAGATAGATGATGTATAGATGACTACAAGATGAGAAATGTATAAGATAATGTAGGATGTAGACTATGATGATAGAATGTAAGTGTGTAAGGCCCCTGTGGTACGGTGTGTGGGTTCAATGTAATGGTAATCCCTCAACACTCAAGTGTGAACCAAATCACAAGAGTGTGTCATCGGGTAACAAGGGTGTGATAATGTGTGATATATATGCCTATATGCAAGGATCAAACGAAGGAGAAATGTAACTATGTTAGAATGGGGACAGGGGGATGTATAGTGGTTATACCCCAAATTAATTATGAAATATGAGTTAAACTATAAGATCGAGGGACAGATTCTCGTCGATTGGTACCGGGGGTGATGAAAGTGTAGGGCCATGATCCACTAGGGGGATATAGTAGATAAAATTGGTGCCTGTGAATGAAAGCTATATGTATGCGAAGGATGAACGAAGGACGAAGATTGAGATGGTGGGTGAATGAGGAGAGAGGGTTTTGATATGGGTCATGGGTAGTACTATGAGAAAACAACCCAGATGGATAGAACGGAGAAAAAAGGTGGCAGTGGAGCAAATGAGATTAGGCCTAACTGCTGGAGAGATCACAAATAATATGGCTCAAAGTGTGACATGAGTTGGTATGATGCCCTCAAATCTGATGGTAACAGCAAAATGGTTGATCCTGATATTGTACTAGTTGAGAAGGAGGGTAGCGACGGTTAGATGGTAGAGAAAGGAGTTGTTGATGAAGAAGGTGGCAAAAATGTCTTGTGGCATAGCATGAGATGGAAAGATAAGAGGTGGAGGTAATGGTACAATCGGTGGATCAATGAGAGGACTGGTAGGGGACGTGGATGGGGTAGGATTTAGGGGTAGTAGGAGCATGTGAGGTAGAGGCATCCTTAAGTTTCCCTATCTCAGCATGGAGAGACGTAATTGTGGCTTCCATGGACTGACACTGAACTTGTAGTGCTTGTATAGCCTCCAATAGGTGTGTATTAGATGGAGAATCGCAAGAGAATAATCAACAACAATGGTGGTAGACATAGAGCCTACGAGAGACAATGGTGGATCGGTGTGAACACAAAAAGGAGATGGAGGATCAAGATCTTCTAAAGGATCATCAATATAAGTATCGAAATCTATTGAATGGTGTGAAAGACTTGATAAGCAAAGTGTATGTGGTTGGTCATCCAAATAACCATGAATGCGTAAGATGTACATGACCATGGCATATTTTTCATCAGTGAAGGGAGGCAACAAGCACCCTAGAGCATACCAAATAGTGAAGTTGGGTGAATAGCAAAGAAATGAGCTACTACAAATGTGAGTTGTGCCAAATGGCATGGGGAATGTGATATCAACACGATCAGGATCTAGTGTGCCTCCAATATAATCTAACCAAGACTAGCCAAGTGTAAGTGGAGAAATAGTAGGATAATGTGCAAGGTGGAAAATGAGGTGGAAAACATGCAAGGCCATGGGATTTGCAAGTGAGAATGATAAAACCACGATATAAATTTGGATCGTATAGAGGGAGTATGAAATTCATTGAAGTCAAACCCAATTAAAGGAGACCCTCATGGAACATATAATGGTCGTACATGATGTGTCTAGTGGTATGTGTTCCCAATAATAATTATTTATGAAGAGAGTGCAAGTGAATGGTGGGCATATTAAGGAGGGATGATGGCGGGGGGAGAGGATGAGATCCATAGATGGTAAAGGTCCTTGGTATGACATAATAGTAGTAATAATAGATGGTGGGGAAGAGATTGTGCTAAGCATGTGAATAGTTTCCAAAATGGCATTTCATAGAGAAAAAGGACATATGAGGAATATGAAAAGCAACCGAGTATCAGTAGAGTAGGTGTGGTAGATGGTATGAGAGCTCAAAAGGTAGCAACATGAGGAAGTGGTGAAGTATAAGGGACCATATCGACCATGCAAACGGTAGGAACTAGGTCATGGGGAGTTGGTCGAGGTTGAGAACTAATCGTGGATGGAGAAGGAGGTGTGGGGAGAGGTAATATAGTGCTAGATTCATTTATGTCCTTAGGGGGACATCCTGACTTCTTCTGAAGTTGAGCTAGGGTTGAGGTTAATGGTGCATAAATAAGCAATAACAACATCTTGAACGGCACGAGGATCCATTATAGAAGATGGAAGTTGAATGAAATAAGGACAAGGGTTATAAGTAGGAGCGTCGACAAAAGCACGACCATGGCTATCAAATTATAGAGCAACTAGAGACTTAGAGGAAGAATAATTTCTATGATGTTTACTTATGATGGGAGGTGTAAATGTAAAACCCTAGAATGGTTAGAAGAAACGTTGGGTTCACCAAAATGATTAACTAAAATATAACTATATGCTAGGAAATAGTTACCCTGTTAATCTAATTAGGAGGACTAAAACACTTTAGAAATTGAACTAAAGCAAACATGTATGGAGTAAATGTAAGAAAACTATTCAGTGAAATAAAACCCTAAATGTGCAAGAGAAATAAGAGAAATGGCTTAGTGGATTTGATTTGACTATCACAAGTTGTCGTAGATCTAGAAATAAATTCAGGCAAGTGCAGAGACACTTAGACACTCCCCAAAGGGAGATATAGAAGATGTGAATTGAATGGGGTGCCTTGGTCTATAATCTGGGTGCTATGATCAATGTAAATGCTCAAAACCTGAAACTGGTATGGTCACAAGTTGGTTCCGAACCTTCCATGTTTATCGTGATGGATCTACTAAATGAGCTGGAAAATAACCTGTAATACAAAGAGAAGTATCAAACCCTAGAAAAATAAAAGATGCAAATGAATGGGTCGACTGACCTTAGCTTACCAAACCAAAGGGTCTTATCACCGAGCAGTGCTACACTACATTTCAACTCGGGTGTAGTTCTGTGTGTGTGTGTGTGTGTGTGTCGTGCCCCGGTGCTCTCATGTCGGTCGTAATTTGTGAAGTAGCGAGAAATAGTAACTATATAAAATGTAAGTAGCATGTGTGCATGAAATAGAATAGAATCCCTCCCCATGTGAATGTGTGTGATGCATATCTCCTAGCTTTAGATGCATGGCATATGTAGATGCAAGTGATGCAATGGATGCAAATATAGATGGAGTGATAGTAGTGTGTAATGTTATGATCTAAGACCCTCATTATGGTCTTATAACTTTATATTTATAGGGCTCTCAAGCTTAATTTCATAATTAATCCCAACAAGGCCGACAAGAAAAAGATAAAGATGACCAACAACTAGAAATGGCCCAAAAAGGAGCAAAAGGGGATTTGCATAGATCGGGGTGCCCAGGGTGAGACTAGGGTGCCTCGAGGTGCCTCAATATAGGATGGGGCACCCTAATTTTGGGCTAGAATGTTGGGGAAGTTGTAAAATGGGTTGATATGTGCTAGAAAATACATAGGAAAGACGAAATAAAATATAAGCAAAAGATGGCCAAAAGGTGGGATTAATTAGTACTTTGTATACTTGAGAGCCTTCTAAATAGTAGTATATAGACCCGACTAAATATTGTCTAAAGTGCATGGTTTTGTGTCTACAGAATCCTCACACTTTGCTCATCAAAATTGAGTGAAGCTAAATTAGATGGACAAGTGTCAAGTAAAAGTCAAGAGGACTCTCCGAAACTTAACACTTCTCTCAAAAACACATGAATAATAGGATGGATAATTCTATAGCCCTTGACCCCTCTGGATACCCAACAAATATGCAAGGTTTGGATTGAGGCTCCATTTCCTTGTGTTTATTTTTGGGAATGCATGCCATTTTTGGTGATCTAAAGACCCTAAAGTGCTTAACTTTTACTTTCTTATTTTTCCAAGATTCAAAGGAGACTAAAGTGTGTTGAATCCAAAGAAGACAATAAATGTCTCCATTATGGTTGTTTCACTCTATCTCTCGCTTAGAAAGGTTGTTAATACAATGGGTAGTGCAATAAGAAGAGTTTTACTTGGAGAGTTGGAAGGAACGTGCATCACACATGCCAAATTTGAAAACATAACACATGAATATTCTGTGATGATAGGTATCGAAGAATCGGTACATGAAATTTTGATGAATATGAAAGAAATTAATACCTTTCAAAGCTTTATGAGGAAACGAAATTTGGTATATAACAGGCATAATTGATGGCTTTTGCCCAAAATTGTGAACTCAAAGATTTATAGTGGATCATACAATTTTCCATTTCTTCAAAGGACTATATTTGTATTTTTCCACATCATTTTATTGAGGAGTGTAAGGCACTTTTTTTTTACAGATTGATACCCATTGTGGTGTAAAAATACTCAAATCTATTGCTAACATGCTCCCCATCATGTTTTTGAAGAAATTTGATCCATTTCCCGATTATTTCTCAACTGAGAGCCTTGAAGTCCTAAAACTAATCGAACACTAATTACTTTTCCCTAAGGATGTAGACCCATGTATATTTGGAAAAGTCGTCTATAAAGGTGAGAGAATATTTGGCCATAGTGAAAGAAGGATGGGGAAACTCCCCTGTGACATCACTATGAATCAACTCTAAATGTGTTGAATCTCTCCAAGATTTTCCTTTGAAATTTTCTCTTAAATTGTTTTCCAAGAGCACAACCTCACAAACTCCTTTTAAGAAATGAACTTTAGGAAATCCTATAACCATGTCATGCTGCTCAAATCGCTCTCAAGGTAGCGGTAGTTAATATATGGCCAAACCGCTCATGCCATCATGCCATAATCTACTAAATCCATCCAATGTGTGAGCAATGCAATAGGGAAACATCAGGTGCAAAGTGTGAGAAGTTATATAACCTAACATGGTGATCTACCCTTCCCACTGCTACTGTAGTGTTGCTATGTAACTCCTTGATCTCAATTGAATCTAGACCAAATAGAACTCTGTTCCATTCCATATATGAGTCATCTAATACACTAATAGGATATTAGTTAAAAGTAAAGGTATACTTAGAACATTTTTTAATGTTCCACCTTCAACTTCAAAAAAATTGTCCTTGAAACTGTGGCTAGAGTATCATTACCCAAAGTGATGGAGGATATGTTACAGGGCTCTAAGGAATAAAACTCAACATGTGATGAACCCATGTAGTGTGAAACACCAAATTTGATAACCCAAGGAGTGAGAGGATGCAATCAGAACTAGTTCCTTTCCCTTATGTTTCTCTTTATATTTTCCCTTTACCTTAGTAGATTCTTGGGTTGATGAATAATATTTTATAGATTCAAGGGCCCATATGTTGTTTTTCTCAAGGAGATGACTGAGGTGGTCAATCTACTTCTTCGTATAGTTGTGTTCATCATGCCCCGCTTTCTTGAAATAGGAGGAATTGACCTTTTCCTTCTTAGGCTTCCCATTTGAACTAGAGGTTTCAGTGGTAGACTTGGAAGAGGTAGTGGATTTTTGTTCTTTCTTCTTTTCTAGATCCTTTCTCTTTTGCTTCTTCTCTAAGTTACTCAAGGATTTTTGTTTCTCATTCCCAAAAATTAAAGCTTGAGGTTTGGATGACTTAAAGGTACCCATTTGGATTAACTTGTCTTTCTCCTTAGTCAAATCAGAAATAAATTCATCTAAAGATGGTATAGACCGTGTGGATCCAAGATCCCTCTTGGTAGCATAAAAGACCTAGAGACAAAGATAAAGTAGTCGGGACCTAGTTTACAAGCACCGAAAGAACTAGTTCATCTTTCCTTTTGTTTCACATTCCTTTAACTACAATCATAAGGACTTGAGTTTGGTAAAGAAATCTTCCAAAGTGTCAAACTTGATAGGACTTAAGCTAATAAGTTCTATTTCTAGAGTTCATGACCCCTCATAGTGTCAAATTTTCCAAATAAGGTTTGTAAGGTTGTCCACACATGGTTGGGAGATTTGGATTTCTATATGTACAAGAGGATTATGGGAGACACTGAATGAAACAAGATAACCAAATGCTTCATCACACTTATTAAACCACTTAACTTTGTCTGCATCTTCATTAGGCTCAGGTTCTAACCCCATTTTGATACAATACAACCCTTTACTCCTAAGTGTAATGGTCATTTTTAATTTCATTCATGGTAGTTAAAAGGTGTAAGCAAAGTTGTGGTAGTTGTTGCAAAAAACAAAGAAATGTGCGGAAAGAAAGAAGTTCTAAACAAAAGAGGAAACATCCCCTAAAAACTATATCAGAAGTCCCCTAGTTTTGAAAATTTATAACTTAGTGTGTGTTATCCAAATTTCACCCCCCAGAGTTAATTTGATAACATGCATCAGAGTTTTTAGTTCCAAGCAAGTAGATTGATTCAGGAGAAAATCGTAAAATTGGCTAAGTCCTGCTCAAGACCACCTTTGGGACAGTTGGAACAATTATACGCGGAAGGCGCGGATCGGCCGAAAAGCCTCCAGGCGGCCCAAACAGAAAAGGGACATCTGGGACAAATGGACGCGAAATGCCCGAATCGGCCGAAAGAAAGAAAATTTGTCCAAGTCCTTTACTGGGAGCAAGCGGGACAAGAGTGCGCGGAGGACGCGAACCGGCCGATTCGGCCGAAACATGAAACTTTAGCACAAGGAAAAGTGGGACAAAGGGACGCGCGGGACGTGGATAGCCGAAGGAGCCGAAAGCCAATCAGATCACGCCACGTGTCACCGGCAGAAAAGGGACATGGAAGCCCATTTCGGGCGGATCGGAGGATTCTGTCCCGCGAAGCACTGGGACATCCGGGACAAAAGGATGCGGTGGACGTGAAAATCCGGCAGGCCCGTAGACAAATCACAGCATGACACGTGTCGCCAAGGAAAAAGGTCCAAAAAGTCAAAGGGGCAAGTTTTCGAGCACTGATCCGAACCAATGAAATAGTGCCACGTGTCCAAGTTTAAGGGGCCCACAAGAAAAGCCCACGGAAAGGTGGAGAGAGAGAATTACTCAGCGAATCAGGGCCTGCCACGTGTCATCCAGATGGCAGAGCGCGGGAAAAGATTTTAAAACCTGTTCTTGCCTGTTTTGTGCCTAAATCTTGAACCTTCGTATCTTTCGATCTAGAGCTTCGGATTTGCACGTTCTTTATATCAACGGAAAGCTGTTGAAATTCTCTACATGATTCAGGATCAATCTCGCATTTTGGTGTAGTTTGGAGGGAGAAAATTAAGAAAATGTCTCTGACGCGTGGTGATAGACAGAAGTAATGCTTCAACAACCAACTTTAATGAAGCAGACAGCTCGCCGCTCCTGTTAGACAACCCGCCATTTTGCTAGGATCCGCCACTTCTGTCATAATGAGATGATTTTAAATGCTACCAAGAAGTGGTTGGGGCGGATTCTGGATTTCCTCTCTCTTCCCTCTCTCATTTCTTGATATATATTGTAAAGAGGAGCTTTTTAAGGGGTCGGACATTCTTGTTTTGCATCCTCCCTTCTTCCCTCGCTTGCAAGAGAAATTGTGGAGCTTTCAAACCTCCCATATGGGTTGTAATGCCGTCTTTTTTGCCTCTTGCCACTTTGCATGTCTTGTATCGACTCTTGAGCAATAATATATGTGTTGTGATTGACTCTCGACCCTCTCATGTATTCATTCTTTGTCATTTTGATCTCTTATTGCGGTTTGGTTACCTGTGCATGGTTTTTGTATTGCATCTATGTGGTCTATGTTAAATTTGCAAAATCGAGTGTCTAACATTCCTCGGTGCATCACCTTTGTAGTTTAGGTTTTATTCTATGCATTTTCTTACCCTGTCTCCTTGGCAAGTTAGATTAGGTTTTAGCAAACCCTCTGCATTTTTGTGTGCATCTGAACAGAGGAATAGGAACCAGCCTTCTCTGGAGAATCTTTTCTCATCTTTACAAGTCCCACACTTGGAGAAAGGATTCCATGTTGTGCAATCACACTGGATGCCTGAACATCAACCTAGAAGCCTGATTTGCATCCAGGGGTGTTGTGAGTCTGCAACAACAGTTTTGGCACGGTGGGACTTAGAGGTCTCATTTTTATCGCAGCAAAGTTGATATGCATCTGTTCCAGTTTTCTTGCTTATAAGAGCTATTATCTGCATATCTGGCGACTCCAAGGGGAAGAATCAACTGGTTTCAGCAATGCAGGCCTGAAAACTCATGAGAAGAATCACCACAAGGTCAAGAGTTGGAGAAGAAGAAGCGTTGTTTGAATACCTGCAGTTATCTCCAAGAAGAAGGCAAAGAGGAAGAAGGATTCAAAGGTCTCCATCTCCACCAAACAAAACTCTCTCAACTCCTCCACCTGATAGGCCTTTCATTCAGTATACAAGGGTTTTAAGACCGATTAGAATGGCTTAGAACAATCCCTACGTCAACTTCACAGGCAGCAGCCCACTTGCTCTCAATGCACAACATCCAGTTCCTATTGCAGCCTTGAAGAACATTCCCTACTTCACCGGAGAAAATCAGACTACTCCAGGTGATCATGTTAAAGATATTGCTAACCTTTGCATCCATGAAATCGATGAAATGCAAGTGGTTTATCAAATTCTTGGCATCTTCCTTGAGGTAAAGCATTACAATGGTTTAGGAGCCTTGGGGCTGGTTCTATCACAAACTGGAATCAGCTGTGTATTGCACTTCACGAGCAATTTGGAGAGAAGGGAGACAACTTGTCTCTTTTGGAGTAGCTGACAACTATCAAGAGAGCCCCAACGAGCAGCTGACTGACTTCAACTTCAGATTTCAAAGGTCTTGGGATAGGATTCCAGTGGCAGTCAGGCCAACAGCAGAAGGTGCTTTTCTATATTACCTTAAAGCTTTGAATTCTGATATTTCTATGTTAATTCAGTCCATGGGAGGCACAACAATCCCTATGGCTTATAGCATTGCCATTAGAGCTGAAAACTGTCTTATTCAAGCTGGTAAACTGGCTCCTAGGCCTCCCATGCCCTTGTATCCAAACTTAGAAAATCCAAGCACTAGTCAAGCACCCACTTTGGCTCCTGTTCCCACTCCTAGAAATCAGAGTTCAAATGAAGCTTCCACTTCATCTCCAAGTGCTTCAAATGAACTCCAAGAGGTCATGAAACAGTTGCAAAATTTGGGAAATGAGCTGGTTACTATTAAGAGGCAACAAGCCCAAGGTTTCAGACCTTCCTATCAACCTCAAGCTCAGCCTAATAGGCAGCCATACCAACCACAAAGACCACCTAATCCAGTTGCAAATGTGAATCAAACAAGGCCTCCCTCTAATAGACCATTCCAGCCCTATAATCCAAATGCTATATCTGCCTCTAAGGCATTAGTGCCAACACAGAACAACATTGCTCAGGAATATGACTGGTGCTTTCCATGCAACGAGCCTCATAACCAATCCATGTGTTTCAATGGTGCTCTCAATCAAGCTGATGGTGACAACTACTTTGTGTGGAGGCGAGGCGGTCGAAACAATCAACAACAAGAAACATTCCACAAAACAATCAGCCCCAAATGACACCACATTGGTGAACTGGCAAGCGGAAGATTTACGTGGCATGAATCAAGTAGTTTCTCAGGTGTCGCGCCCGACAACACAAGGTCAAAGAGAGAAATTTGGGTGAAGAACAGCCATTAGCCCTAACCAATCCACCACCTTCCACGGCTCCACAAATGATTGGCAAGCAGAGTCCAGTTTCAAATACACAAGGGCAGCCAAGAACAGCCCCTAGGCCAACTCAAATGCCAGCTGTTGCTGCCCACGTACAAGGAGTAAGTGTACAAACCAAGGGACAACAAAAGGATACTTCATCCCCGTTCAGTATCATTGAATAGATGAAGAAGACTAACGTCAATATATCAATGTGGGAATCCCTATCCATCCCAGGACAAAGAGATCTGCTGCAAGCTGCCATGAAGGATTGGACAACTTCGAATCAGCAGGTTCAGATGCAAGACAAAGTGCTTACAAATGCTGCCCAGCCTGAAGGAAGGAAGCCATGGAGGGCAACAAGGTAAAATGTTGAAGCCCCCTCCTTTCTATGTTTCATTAATCATTGGGGATAAACTAGTACACAATTGCATGATTGATTCCAGGGCAAGTAGCTCAGTGATGCCCAAGCAAATAGCTGATCATTTGGGTCTCAATATGAAGTAATGTCTAAAGGGTAGTGCGATTGGATGGGACAGCAATAAAGCTTGCATTGGAGTGATTAAAAACTTGAGTCTTACCTTGCATGCATGTCCAAATGTTGTTGTCTTACAAGATATATCAATCATAGACCTTCCACCACTCTTTGCCCTTTGCTTGTCAAGGGACTTCACAACCAAGATTGGGGGGTATTTGTCTGCTGATTGGTCTCACATGTTGTTTAGAACAAGGTATGGAACTAAGGCTACAATTAGGTCTGAACCTATTGCAAACTTCCATATTGAGCCTTACACTCCTAGTCAGATTAATGCCAATTGCTCAGCATTTGATCAAGAAGATCACCCTAGTACTGATGAGGCTGACACCAAGGTTGGAAGTATCCCGGACCTAACTCTCGATGAATGGGCAAACAAGATACATGCTTTTGATCCCTATCAAGAAGTAGAAGAATGCAGTGGGAGTCTATTGTATACACGAAGAAAATCAACTTTTCTAGCATCACCAAGCTAAGCCATAATGATGACAATGAGGTATGGCGGCTATTTTTTGACGGATCAAGGAGTAGGCAAGGTGCAGGAGGTGGAGCCATGCTTGTTTCACCTCAAGGCATCAAATATTATTCAACTTTTCGTTTCCAGTTTTCTTGTTCAAACAACACAGCTGAATATGAGGCCTTGATTCATGGACTTCATTGGGCTAGGAAAAAGGGGATAAATAACTTGCAGGTGTTCGGGGATAGCGAGCTAATCGTCAACCAAGTTAGAGGACAACATGCTACTGAAGAACGACTTGCTGAGGAGCTACAAGAATAGGGTATGGGACCTCATTGAAGATTTCGAAGCTTTCAACATTGTGTCCATACCCAGGAAGAAAAATGAAGCCGCGGATAGGCTCGCAGCAGTTGGAGCAACGTTTGATGTGGTTGACAACATCAAAAGGGAAAAAACACAGCCACATATCCATGTGATTGTGAGGCCAGCAGTTCCAGATAATAACACAAGCTGGCAGGTGTTTGAGAACGATCAACAGATCGTCAATTTTCTACAGGAAGAGGCTGAATTCTCAGCTAGAAATCAGGACAGATTAGAGCAGCAGTATGGGGATCAAGTAGTGCAGCTGCGGACAAACAAGCTTCCTAAGGGTTTAGTAACGTTGGAGTCTATCTTGACCCTAACGACCGATTCCGTAAGGAAAAGGCTAACATACTGAGTCAAGAGAGAAGATTGAGCGAGCCAATTACTGGTTGGGAAGGCAAAATACTTCAAATTGGTAAAGTGGCCATTTGAGCAAGAGAAATCAGATTTCATACGACTTTGCCAAGAATTTCCGGATGTCTTCACTTGGAGCTATGAAGACTTGAGAGGATTCATCCGAAGTTGGCACAACATACCATAGAATTGGATCCAGATCTAAACCCATCGGGCGAAGCGAGAGACCCTGTCGGCCCTCACATTGAGCCTCTAATGAAGAAAGAGCTTAACAAGCTAATAGAGGCAAGCATTATATTCCCGATCAAGCACTCAAGCTGGGTTGCAAACTTGGTTCTGGTCAGGAAGAAGAGCGGAGAAATCAGGTTGTGTGTAGATTTCCGGGACCTCAATAGGGCATCTCTCAAAGACCATTACCCACTTCCTTGATGGAACAAATATTGCAAGTAGTATCCGGTTCAGAGAGATTCTCTCTCTAGATGGCTACTCGGGGTATAATCGGGTGATGGTGAAAGAAGATGACCAATTCAAGACGGCTTTCACCACCAAATGGGGGACCTATGCCTATAAGAAGATGCCATTTGGACTATCAAATGCTGGAGCCACCTTCCAAAGGGCAATGGATATGGCATTTAAGGGGTTGATCAACAAAATAGTTCTGATATATCTTGACGACATCACTTTGTATTCTCAAAAATGCAGCGGATCACCTCTGTCATTTGAGGCAAAATTATTTCGAGATGTAGAAGATTTGGGGTATCATTGAATCCCAAAAAGTGCATATTCTTGGCTCATGAGGGAAAACTTCTAGGCCATATTGTTTCAAAGGAAGGGTTGACGATTGACCCAGAACGGGTTGAAGCAATTCAAGCATTGCCATTGCCAAGTCACAAGAAGGCTCTTCAAAGCTTCTTGGGAAGGATCAATTTTGTCCGCAGGTTTGTTCCAAACTTTGCAGCTCTCGTAAAGCCAATAACGCTGATGTTAAAGAAGAGCATGGCATTTAAGTGGACATCTGAAGGCAAGGCAAGTTTTGAGGCAATAAAAGAGGCTATATCTCAAGCCCCAACTCTCGTCAATCCAGACTTCTCCAAGGACTTCGTGCTATATGCCTTCGGTGGTGGAGACACAATTTTTGCAATCCTGGCACAACAAAACAAAGAAGGATTAGAAACAACCGATTGCTTTCTTGATCGAGGCTTGGAGGAATACGAAACTAGATACTCTTTCATTGAAAAGCATGTACTTGCAGTGATCAGGAGTTTAAAGAAATTCAAGCACCTAGTCTCAAACAACAAGATCCAATTATTGGTCTCTCATGCGGGAGTCAAGGACTTCCTTCTAAACAAGGATCTGAATGAGAAGCGTGCAGGGTGGATAACTCGTGTCATGGAATATGACATCGAGATCAAGGTCACCAAACTAGTACGTGGAAAGGGACTATGTGAACAGCTAGCCTTGAGTCAACAGGTTGAAGCAGGTGATGAAAAAGAGACTGTCTTGGTACTACAGGATGGCCAAGAACATGAAAATGATGATGTGCCTACTCCTTGTTGGACTCAGAATATGATACACTTCCTACAGACAGGACTATGCCCTCCGGAAATGAGCAAAGCAAAGAGGAGATACTTCAGATTACAAGCCATTCCATATGTGCTTGTTGATGGTGTTTTGTTTAAGAAAGACATCAATGGGGTTCTATTGAGGTGCATTGGGACTGGTCAAATTGAGAGGGTGTTACGAGATTTTCACGATGGAGATTCTGGAGGACATTTTGCCCCACGAGTAACAACTCTCAAGATAATAAAGGCAGGGTATTATTGGCCCACGGTGTTCAATGACTGCTATACATGGATAAGAAAGTGTAAGAAATGTGCACTCTTCACAGGCAAAGAAAGACTAGCAGCGCTTCCATTGCACCCCAATCTTGGTTGACCAACCATTTCTGCAATGGGATTGGACTTCATCGGGTCATCATCGACCCAAACTCAAGCCAGGCCACAAGTGGATTCTCACGACAGCGGACTACTTCACCAAGTGGATCAAGAAGATAGCGCTCAAAGAAAACGAGTCTAATATACTAGAATTTTATGAAGGAATAGTGACCAAGTTTGGTGTGCCGCCACTATCATATCAGAACAATGCATTGGCATTCGTAGGTTCCAAGATTACAGAATGGGCTGTCAAGAATGGAATCTACTTGAGCACCTCTTCCAATTATTACCCACAGGGTAATGGACAGGCAGAGTCCACGAACAAAACTTGTTGAGGATCATTAGGAGAACTCTTGATGAGAATCAGAGGTCTTGGCATACCAAGCTGAAATCAGCCTTATGGGCTGATAGGATCACTCCCAAAAGATCCACAGGTAACTCTCCATTCAAGCTTGTCTATGGAAGAGAGGCAATCTTGCCCATGTCATTAGAACTACCTGCATTGGAGTTCATGAAGCAGTTGGAGTTGGCTGAGTTCGAACCAATGGAGGCCAGGTATGCAGAGTTGATGGAATTGGAAGAAATTAGAGAACGTGCAGTTCAAACAATTGAGAAAGATCAAGCCTTAGTGAAAAGATGGTTTGATAAGAAAGCAAGAGCAAGGACCTTCCAGGAAGGGGACCTAGTTCTGAAATGGGATGCAGATCGGGCAAAACCAGGAAGACATTCCAAGTTTGATGCCATTTGGAGTGGCCCCTACATGGTCATGGAATGTAAGAATAGCAATGCCTTCCAATTGTCTACATTGGACGGAGAAGAACTCCCGATTCCGGTCAATGGAATCTATCTTAAACATTGCTACTGAAAAAAAAAGGTTCACCCTTGTAAATATTAGCCTAGATTTCAATTCCTCTAAGTGCGTATGCACATTGTCTTGTTGTAGTTAGGTTTCGATTTCCTAAGTGCTTTGGCACGAGTTTTGTCACTCTAGATTGAGTTTTTATAGTTCGGCGTGCTCTCGTAGAGGAGTTGCGACATCGAGGCTCATTTCAGGTTATTGCTTATGACTCCATGCCCAATGGATCGCTAAAAGGCCACTGATCTTCTACCTAGCAGGCAGGTGACCCCGAAAAGTCGCCAAATTGTTATCCAAATTTCACCCCCCAGAGTTAATTTGATAACATGCATCAGAGTTTTTAGTTCCAAGCAAGTAGATTGATTCAGGAGAAAATCATAAAATTGGCTAAGTCCTGCTCAAGACCGCCTTTGGGACAGTTGGAACAATTATACGCGGAAGGCGCGGATCGGCCGAAAAGCCTCCAGGTGGCCCAAATAGAAAAGGGACATCTGGGACAAATGGGCGCGAAATGCCCGAATCGGCCGAAAGAAAGAAAATTTGTCCAAGTCCTTTACCGGGAGCAAGCGGGACAAGAGTGCGCGAGAGGCGCAACCGGAAGGTTCAGCCAAACAGAAACTTCAAATGGACACAAGGACAAGTGGGACAAAGGGCGCGGATGCGGATAGCCGGAAGGAGCCGAAGAATCAGAAAGCCAATCGAGATCACGCCACGTGTCACCGGTAGAAAAGGGACATGGAAGCCCATTTCGGAGGATCGAGGATTCATCTTGCATGAAGCACTTTGGGACATCCAGACAAAAGGACGCGGTGGACGTGAAAATCCGGCAGCCGTAGACAAATCACGATGACACGTGTCGCCAGGAAAAGGTCCAAAAGTCAAAGGGGAGTTTTGAGCAAAGATCCGAACCAATGAAATAGTGCCACGTGTCCAAGTTTAAGGGGCCCACTGAAAAAAATCCACGAAAGGTGGAGAGAGAGAATTACTCGGCGAATCGGGGCACTGCCACGTGTCATCCGGATAGCGAGCGCGGGAAAATATTTTAAAACTGTTCTTGCTGTTTTGTGCCTAAATCTTGAGACCTTCGTATCTTTCGATCCAGAGCTCGGATTTGCACGTTCTTTATATCAACGGAAAGCTGTTGAAATTCTCTACATGATTCTAGGATCAATCTCACATTTTGGTGTAGTTTGGAGGGAGAAAATTAAGAAAATGTCTCTGATGCGTGGTGATAGATAGAAGTAATGCTTCAACAACCAACTTTAATGAAGCGGAGCACTGCTCGCTTGCTCTGTTAGACAGCCCGCCATTTTGCTAGGATCCGCCGCTTCTGTCATAATGAGATGATTTTAAATGCTACCAAGAAGTGGTTGGGGTGGATTCTGGATTTCCTCTCTCTTCCCTCTCTCATTTCTTGATATATATTGTAAAGAGGAGCTTTTAAGGGTCGGACATTCTTGTTTTGCATCCTCCCTTCTTCCCTCGCTTGCAAGAGAAATTGTGGAGCTTTCAAACCTCCCATATGGGTTGTAATGCCAGTCTTTTTGCCTCTTGGCCACTGCAATGTACTGTATCGACTCTTGAGCAATAATATATGTGTTGTGATTGACTCTCGACCCTCTCATGTATTCATTGCTGTCATTTTGATCTCTTATTGCAGTTTGGTTACCTGTGCATGGTTTTTGTATTGCATCTATGTGGTCTGTGTTAAATTTGCAAAACGAGTGTCTAACATTCCTCGGTGCATCACCTTTGTAGTTTAGGTTTTATTCTATGCATTTTCTTACCCTGTCTCCTTGGCAAGTTAGATTAGGTTTTAGCAAACCCTCTGCATTTTTTGTGTGCATCTGAATAGAGGAATAGGAACCAGCCTTCTCTGGAGAATATTTTCTCATCTTTACAAGTCCCACGCTTGGAGAAAGGATTCCATGTTGTGCAATCACACTGGATGCCTGAACATCAACCTAGAAGCCTGATTTGCATCCAGGGGTGCTGTGAGTCTACAACAATAGTGTGTTTTACAAAATAAATAGATTCAATGCTTTGGAAAATGAAATATTTAAATTTTTCAAAAGTGACACTTGATATCGAGATACCAATCAAAAGTTTTATAGTAATAGTTTCTTGTAAATAAGACCTATTTTAAATGAATATGCACTAAAATTGAATAGATTCTTTTACTAAAATATAGTTTTAACACAAGAAGGAGGTTGATTTTTTATGAATCCAATAATGAAATCGTACATAGGTTCAGCCACATTGGATTAAGAATACATGCATTACGACTCTTAAATTTACATAGATCTACGTGTAGTAAAAAGTTATGTTGTGTGACTTAAAACATCAACTCAAGTTGGATCTTTAATGTGTGTATGGGTTGTTAGAAACTTTGTTGCACGTTTGAAATGCCTCTTGATTAGAAAAAACGTCCTTTGCAAGTTTGAACATGTATGCAAAGCACTACCACAGGTGAAAATTCCCTTCACAAGTCTACACATCAACCTCTAGATCCGGATAAATCTTCCAGGAGCCTACAATAATGATTGAGGGCTTGAAAATACCAATCTATAGAACATACAGTCCTAATGGTAAACAATAAATTTGAGATTTGGAAGGTTGTTATATATAAAGGGTATTTATTGACCCATATAATACATTTATATTGCGAAGAAATAAACAAAATTGAGCCAACAATTTGAAGATATTGATTACAAAGCTCAATAGTGATATTCAAAACAATGACACACCTTCTTTATAAGATGTTGATACGAAAATTGAGCCAACGATTTGAAGATATTGATTACAACACTCAATAGTAATATTCAAAACAATGAGATGCCTTCTTTATAAGATGATGATGATGTAATTAGAGGATAGTTGATATATATATATATTCTTCTTTCCTTCCTTAGATAATGGCCAAGCCTCCTCCTTAAGTGTTTCATCCTCATTGTACATCAATCTAGCACTAAGGTGAATCGCCATTTCTATTCTTTAAAATCAAGATGTTTTGAGTATTTCAAATTTGGTCAAGACCTTAATATACTAAATTTTAATTTTCTTGGCCATTCAAATGGCCTCCCGAAGATCACAACAAGAGATTATATTTCCTTCACCCTTTGCCTCATAAATTCAATGATTATTTTCCCAAAGTGGGTCTTTTACTCTTTTTTTTACTTTAAGAGAGTCTCATTATCCTTTTCCGGTTGTTTCTTGGCATTGAGGGCCTTCTTCAAATTTATTTTCAATACTTTATTCTTATTTTCCATTTATTCTTATTCAATGCATGTTGGGCTTGGTTCTATTGTTAATCTTTAGGCTACAAGGATAGTCTTTTCTAATTTTAGAGTATTATTTCCATGTTCAAAATGTGGAAGTTCTAATGGAGTCATTTTACTTATGGTTAGTTTCTAATCTAGGTTAAATTTCATCATTCTTACATGTAACCCCTCTCACCTCCACATTCTCTTTTCTCAACTTGGGATTTTCATATATAATCTTTGTGAATTGACATTTCATTTGCTTAACATTATGATAATTATAACGAACATAATCCTAGATCACTTTAGATAATTATAAACATCCATCTCTACCACCCTAAGTATAGCCAATTTTCCAATGACATCTTAAGGAGTGAGTTGATTGATTGGTTTGTTGTGGAGTGGAGCTATGGTCCATAGAGCCAATGTCTTTATGTCTACATTTAACTTAGTGTTATGAAAGCTTTTAAAAATTGGAATAGATTTGAAATCATGCCCAAGTATTTTATTAATGTCAAATAATTACATCATCTTGTGAAAAACCTTTGTTTTGGCAATATTCCATCCAGTGATAACAAACAATCACTATTCTTGATAACCTCTTTTCCTAATTAAAGTTTGGATTATTGTAATCAAATCCTTCCCGTGGATAAGATGTAAATGGATTGAACTAATAATTTATTTTATTAAATTATCTTCATCTTGAATCACATGCGTCTCTTTGCCCTTATTGTATTGATTGGAATAAACAATCATTAATGTTTGAAATTCCTTGGTTTTGATGAATTCATAATCACTAAAAAAATTATGATCCGCAATCCTTTGATCATCCAACTGATCCAACTTAGGTAATTTAACAATAAATATGTTTCATGTCTCTTGCCATCTTTAATACCTTTTATAATTTTTGGAACATTGACTCCTTTGTTATCTTTTTGTATCGAAGATACTTGACCCAAATTTTAGTAACTTTAGATAATGACTCGTCGAGACTAATTTTGTTGACTCACCAACTTGCTCTTGTTAATTCTTATGATTCTAACACTTATTTCAATGTATTTATCCTAAACTATTTCATCCTTTTTCTTGATAGTGACAACTAGAATTTTTCTTACATAACTATTTGGTAAATGTTCTTTATGTTTATGGTTAGTTGTCTCCACCCCTTAGTGACTTTTTAGGGAGATTTAACTGTTGAATCACATATTTTAGTACCCAAAATTTGGTCATGTGGTAGTTGGAATTTAATCTAACATTATCTTATTTACCTACTCATCGACTAAACTTAAAGATTCAAGCTCAATCCTACATACTAAGTCTACTAGTTTTAGCTACTTCTTTAACTTAGCACTTCAAGAATCATGAAACCTTATATAGAATACATCTTTGAACTCATTAAAAATCATCTCTTGTCTCATATCTAACTACAAATTTTTAATCTTGGATGAGTTTTTAGGCCCAAGAAGAGTTCGACCAATGAATTTGTTCCAAGGCCAATGAACTGGTCCTCAGTACTTACAAAAATCATCTTTTCAAATGCACAATTTACCTTAGTCATCTTAAGGTCAGTTGAGAGGAAAATTATTCACACAAATCATCTAAATAAACATGTGCACTCTAACCTATTAGAGGCATCTAATGATCCCATATCAAAATCACCCTCTCAAAAAGTGATTGTGCAAGCATTGAAGCACTTCTCTCTTAGATAAATTTAATGAAAAGCTACATAAATATGAATACACATCTATTGTTTTCCTATATCACACTTCTTTATAGAATTACTATCAAGCTAATATTCATTTCCAAGTGTCGAGGGTCAAATCAAGGGCACCATATTATTTATCTTTTCTAACCTCTACATCATCATAGGATTTGGAGAATTACATATGGCTTGACCAAACTTTAGATTATTGGAAGATATTATAACATGTATTTCATTATTAGGGGTGTGGTGAGGTCTCCTTACCTCCCAAATTTTTACCATCACCTTGTTAAAAATTTAAGTCGCAACCATTGTCCAAGTCACAAGTTCAACTTATTATCTTCAATCCCTATTGAATTTTAGATCCAAATCCTTCTAGTTATAAATTATGCCACCCCTTAAAATTATAGTTTGGTGCATGTGATGGAGGGGAATGAGGGTTAAAATTTGGAAATATGAATGTACTTTAATTAGAGGTCATGTGAATACCACACACACATAGAAATAGCATGTTAATAGGTGAAAATGAATGCTCTCACTAAGTCATGTACAACCACCAAGCATGCCTACACACCTAACATTCAAAGGTTCAAGTTTAAATATGAAGTGTGTGTGAGGAAGCAAAAATAGAAAAAAAAGTATATGTACCTCGACTTGCTCAACCACATGTGGTGATTGCAGAAAAAATTAAAATCCCTCACTAGGGAAAAACGGATCATTAAGTCAATGAGGCAAGAGCCAAATCTAAGAGAAGAGGGATCATGTGAATCACCCTACCATCCACCTATGAGGACCAATATTCTACATCACCATGTTTTTTCTACACCACTGCAAGGTCGAAAAAACCAAAACCCAACCAGTTTATGCCGTGTGCATCATACCCTTGCACTTTGATACTAGAAATCTTCTCGTAACATGTAAAGGATGTAAAAGATGAAGCAAAGAGAAGTGGTCATGCCCTACCTCACGCCCTTAATTGTGACTCTAAACCTATGATTTTTGCCTATACCACCTCTTCGAATGTAGCACATCTCTACATGCCTTCATTGCACTACCATATGCCTCTAACTCACACTCACATTTACAATTGTGTGTAACCCTCAACTATAATCCTATAGATGACCCTCCTATATATCACACAACCCCTTACTTTGCATGCCCATATTATTTCCAAATTTATGTTCCCTTATGCATCTACTCACCACACATGTACACATGCTTCATACACATCATGAAAATGGTGCAAAGACATGTGTAGTGCCCTTACCCTATACATCTAGTTATATTCATGCTCAGGACCTCACAAACATGTGCCTAAACCCTAATAACTAAAAATTACTATATAACCTTTCCATTAGCGATTTACTTTCACTTATCTCAAGTGCTCTCCCACTCACGCATTCACTCTAACACCACTAATCAAATTCTCCACATTCCAACCTCTATCCAAAATCCCCTCTATAACCCTATGAGGAAAAGTCTTCAAGAATATCTCACAAATTTCCCAATGCACATCTAATTGTAACTTTAGGTGTATATCTAGGTTTTAGTTGGTACAAATGGCCTAATTAACCCCTATAGGCATCTAATTGTTGTACTAGGTGTTTATCAATGTTTGGTTTGCCCTTTTTATGCCAAATGATCCTCAATACACATATAATTGTCACATTAGGTTTATAATTAGGGTTTTGTTAATGTAAACACCCTAATTGACCCCTAATACATGTATAATTATCATACTAATTGTATAGTCATGCTTTGGTTGGCCCCTTTACCCAAAACAATTCCTAATACACATTTAATGATCACAATACATGTATAATTAGGGTTTTCTTGTTCTAAATGACCTGATTGACCCTCAATACACATGGAGAAAATGTTTGAAGTTTAATATTTAACAACCATATATATTTTACTTCTATAGGTTAACAAAAATATCCCGATAAATGTAGTGGAAACCTTTACACCCATCATAGGTATCCTTGGAAGGATCTTAACACGAGGAATAATAAACATGAGAGATATCCAACATAAAAATGAGACGATCGCAATGAGAGCGATAAATCACGCAAAGTAACTCTTTTTAAAAATTCAAAATTTCCAATTTTATTAATTTTACGCAATAAAATTAGCTTATAACAATTGGCTCTAATTAGGGATAAGGACTTCATGGACGTAGAAGCACCCAAAACAAAATATTAATGAACATGATCCCAAAAATGATGGGGCATAAAAATAGGATGATATAAGAGAGGAGACCAAAAAGTGGGGAAAATAAACAAAACCAAAATCCTAATTACCTATGTAAATACGGGGGACAACCCATTTTCAATTTTGGTAGTACGTGAGATATTGTCCACTTTAGGGAAAATACAAATGAGTTCCTTCAGGATACGCCAAGTAATAGGTGTTATCCCCACATAAATGTCTGATCTTGAAAGGACCTAGCCACAATGAATCAAACTTCCCATGTTTTCCTTTTGGTTCGTGTCTCTTATCCCAGAGAAGAACTAAGTCATTGATTTGGAATTGCCTCTCCTTAGTTTTCCTGTTGAACAACCTCTTCACTTTGGATGGATGTTCCTCGATCCTGTTTACCACTTGACTTCTTTGTTCTTCAAGCTTGCTTAGAACATGATCATTTTATCTAATGCATTGGCGAAGCATTCATCATCAACTGCTTGAGCTAATCGTAGTGTTGGTAACTTCAATGTGATGGGAATTTGAGCATCGATTCCATACAAGAGTTGGAATGGAGACATCCTAATTTCTCTTTTGGGAGTTATGCGATTAGCCCACAATGCATCATATAACTTCTTATGTCAATTTTTTTATTTTCTTTGACTAACTCATGCATATGATAGTAATGATGTTTTTGTTACTAGATTTTTCTTGAATCGCTTTCTCTTAGGGTAGTAATCGATGAATGAGACAAAGATATCCCATATCTAGAATATAAACCTATCATCATATCTATAGAAGAGAAGTTGATTCATTGTCCATCATGATCTTGTGTGGAATCCCGTAACAAACCAATATATTCTCTTTGATGAAGTCACAGATTACCACAGTAGATGTTTGTCTTACTGGTATAGCTTCAACCCACTTCATAAAGTAGTCAGTTACAGTGAGCATGTGAGTATGACTAGAACTAGAGTTTGGATTCAGAACTCTGATGAAATATAAACCCCATTATTGAAAGGGTTCTTCAATGACAACTGGCTTCAAAGGCAAAGCTACCAATTTTGGTCTTCCAACAAATTGCTGACAAGATTCACATTTTGTTACCCATTTCTGAGCATCGAAAACATAGTGGGCCAATAATAATGTGCTCAAAAAAATTTTATGAGTTGTCACCGGGCTAGAGAAATGGCCTCCGCAAGCATGATTGTGAAAGGCTTCCAACAACCTAGGTTTTTGTTCTTTATCAACACATCTGAGGAACATGTCGTCAATTCCTTTCTTGAACAAAGTGTTATCCCAAATGACGTACCTGGCAACTCTTAGTTTGATAGCTCATTTTTCCTTAGTTGTCAGATTCTTTGGACACTCACCATATGTGAGAAAGTAGGCTATATTAGAATACCATTCGTCTGTGGTACTAACAAAAACCATCAGTGATAAATTTTCCTCAACTAGTTCTTCTTCATAGTCATCTCGTGGTTCATTCTCTGCGATGAGTTGGCATAATCCTCTTCCTTAAACAACTTGGTAATCTTGATATCCAAATCATATTCCTAGATCTTGAGATCCAATTACCTCTTTTAGATCCTAGTTCTTGTTGCATCAACATTGATTTAACTGCGGTGTCGGGTACTAAGACTTTAGTGTGAGAATTCAATACACAATACCTGAAATATTTCAAGGCTCTCACCACCGCGTATGCATGCCTCTCGAGGGGATTGTAATTGAGTTCATGTTTATTGAATCCATAGCTCATGAATGCAATAGGAGATATTATTCCCTCTTGATTGTGTTGAGATCAGATGGCAGAGATTGTGTGCTAAGCATAGCAATAGATTACAAAACCTTTTTGAAATCAAGGCACACTAATGTAGGAGCTTTCGCAATATCACCCTTGATTTTATCAAATGATTCGCTACCTTCCTTCAACCATTTGAAGGACTCTTTTCCTTTCATCATATCAGTAATTTATTTGGTTAGCTCGGAAAAATCTGGCATGAACCTTCTCAAAAATTTCACCTTTCCAAAGAATGATTGGACACCAAGCTTACTTATAGGCAAGGAAATATTCTTGATAGCTTGAACGCATTCAGATTGATTTTAGTTCCTTCTTTATAAAAAAATATAACCTAGGATTTTACCTTCCGTAACTCAACACATACTTCTTTGGATTCAGGAGATCTTATGAAGTCTTCACCTTTGCAATATTTTCTCTAAATCTCTTAGGTGATCTCCTCATTTCTTTTAGAACATTGTCAATTCATCTAGGTATATCACGATGATCTTGTCTTTATAATCTATGAATGCCATATCCAAGGCCCTTTAAAAATTTATGTCAAAGATTGACCAAACCAAAAGGCATTCTTCTATATGTGAACATACCCCGTAAAGGTGAACATGGTTTTATGTTGGTCTTCTCTAGCCACTTCAATCTAATTATAACTAGAGAAACCATCTAGCATAGATAAAATTTTTGATCCAGTTACTTCCTGCAGAATATGGTCCATGACAGAAGTGGATAGTTATCCTTCAAGGAATATTGATTAAGATTGCATAAATCCACACAAATCCTAATTTCTCCATTTTTATTGTGAACCGGTACAATATTAGCTATCCAAGTCGAATTTTGAATAGGAAACACTATCCATGCATTTAACATCTTTTGAACCTCATGGAATATTCTCCCTACAATATTGGGATTATATTGTGTTTTCTTCGGCCTGAATGGAACTGCACCAGGTTTCAAGGGTATGGCATGCTCCATTTCCCTAGGTTGGAAAGACTTCAAGTCTTCATGTGAGTAAGTAAAGATGTCAAAATATTTGGTAAGGAGGCTTATGAATTTCTTACACTCCTCAGGTGAGCAACACTTACCGATGTTGAAAAAGTGAGGTTTATCCTTGGTACTAATGTTAACTTGCTCATAATCAACAAAATTCACATGTCCTGCCTACTCTTTCTCTTTTATAAACTTGTCATGTTTATAAAAAAGTTTCTTCAAGTGAAACCAATCCTTTTGGAGTTTTATTTCCTTTGAGTAAAATGGTTCCATCACCAAGTTCTTCATTCTCAACTCCTTGAATGGGTGAGGTTATCAATTCGCAAAATGCGGAATCACTTCCTTCAAAGTACAATTGTTCAAAATTATCCCTTTTTCCAAGAAGGAAATAATTTTTTGATCATCATTGAATACTTGCCAATTTTTTGCATTGTCAGAACACTTGGCCTAAAAACATTTCGATGGTGTATTTGTCTTGATCATACTTTGAATGAGGAATCATTAATGAAGCTAAGAATGCTAGAGAATATTCTTCATCATTCTTTTCGTGAGGGATGAATTTTATGGAAAAAGCATCGAAGGCTTCTATCAGTCCACACTTTATTTTTGTAGTGTCTTAAACTATCATTCTTTACTTGGAACTAATTTTTAACTTGTTTCACGATCAACTCCCATCTCCAAAGACTTTCAAATTTTTATCCCTTTCTATTTTGCAACTTGGAGTCCAAGGATTAATGCCTTCTATTATGCGGTGTTGTTAGTATTTAAAAATTGGAGTTTGTAAGAAAAATAAAATATTTTACCATTCGGAGATATGAGCACCACTCTGCGTCCGAACTTGTTGAGTCATAACTTCCATCAAATTCAAGAGTCCATATCTCATTAGAGTCTTAAAAGTGACCTTAGGTGCATGAACCTCTATAGCATCATATAATTACCCATACTTGAGTTTTGAAATAAGACTTGTACACGAGGATCATCAATTTTCGTCACCGTAATTTTTCCTAAGTTTTTGCATTGGCTTCTTCATTTCTCCACCGATAGGGATCATAGTATGAGACCAGTCCATTTGAATTTTTCCACCCAGGATCTCTCGTAAAATTTCCTACTCAACAACATACCATATGAAGTAGGAATGTCAACAACTAGAATGGTTACCTTAACTCGCTTCGAGTAAATTGGGCTAAAACCATATTAACGCTTTAATTTAATTTGAACTTTTCTTGTCTCCATGGAGTAACAAGATCCAAATTTTCTCGCATAAGTCAACCCAAGAGCATGTGTTACTTTTGTAGGCATCACATTATCCAAGGCTCCGAATCTATAATGCAATTACTTAATTTACATCCATTGATCATAAAGGACACAAAGAAAGGTTCAATATTTTCTTTCAAGGTGTAGTAGGGCTGCCACAATATTTTTAGTCTTCCCATCTTTAGGAGTTTTCAGAATTCCTTTGGAGGAATGACCAAGAGAGAGTCACCTATGATAAACTAGACCAATTTCTTGAGCTGATCCTTATTGAACTTCAAGTACTCAACCTATGACATGGAATTTTTGTTTTATTGATATGATCAATGATATCAAATTTGGGAAAAATAACCATACTTGATGTCTCATATACTAGTTCTTTTGAACTTGATGATGGCACACTTTTGACCTTTGCTTTGGGCTTGGTTGATACTAATGTGGAAGAAGAAAATTTCTTCATAGCTGATTTATCAACTGATTGACTTGACAAAGGCCCTCCTTTCTTTAATATAGTTTTTACCTTGGAAACCTCGGTCACCTTGGACCCTTTAGGAGTCTCATTTGTCTTGGATTCTATGGAATTTTCCTTAGTCTTAGATTCTTTTGGAACTTCATTGATCTCTTTTTATCTTCCACCTTAGTGGTACTCTACTCCTTTTTCTGAGAGCGTGTGAAGACAACAAAGGATTGACTATTCATATCTTCTATAATTTCTTCGTATTCATCTTCTTCTTAAGAACGATACTCAAGAAATGATTAGTACTTTCTCCTTCGTGCTCTTGAACTTCAGTTCGATTTTCCAAAATCTAGCTCTTTCTTCACAACCTCAATGAATTCAACTTCATCATCACTTTCTTCAATGACATCACACTTTGAGTTAGTTGTGGGAGTTGCTTCAATAGCAAGTCTCATCGAGCACCCGCAATCCTAGATTTTTGGGAGTGTAGCCTTTTCTTGGGATGCCTTTATAAGGAACAAGTAAATACTACTTTGAGCAACTTTCTTTTTCAAAGCTAGCACATCCTTAGCCAACTTAGTGAGTATAACTTCAAGCATTGTGGGTTTCTTGACTCTTTCCCTTGAGGGAATTTTTCTTGAATTTTCCCACCATGATTAAGTCATCCTCAATTTCCATGGCCAAGGATTGAGCAAGGTCCAAAGTAGCCACTCTAACCCTTCTCGATGATCGCACACTTCTAGTTGTTGTACGTTAATAAAGAAACATTTTTTCCGTCAAGGTTTGGGCGAATCCCAACAGAACTTTGTTCACCATTTTGTTGAACTTAGCCATAAAATTCCTCATGGGTTATGTTGGCTCTTTCTTCACCTGAGATAGTTGGGCAAGAAGAGCATGTTCATCTTCTATCATCTTGAATCAATCTTCAAACTTAGTTTTCATATCATTCCAGTTTGTAATGCATCCATTTGGCAGATGATGAAACCAATATGCAGCTACATCATGCAATGTTTCAACGAAGAGGTGAATAGAAACATCCTCATATTCCACTAAAAAAATTGCACATGTAGCAAAGAAAGCATAAATGTGGCCATCTGGTGATGCCTTCCCATCTCCGCCGAACTTGGGAAGAATATTTCAAGATCCTCATGGGAGGTCATGTCGAGCTGGTAAGGCCAATGGGCCTATGGAATTTCCCCATGATACATTAACTGCCATCTTGGGAAAGGTGGTATGTAAAGGCAAAACAACGTGAGCAAGAACAAGTGCTTGACTTGTAGTGATTCCTTTCTTGCTTTCTCTTTTAGGACTTGATGTAAGGCTTGAAGATTTATGAGGCGTGTTCTTCTTTAGAGGAGATAACTTGAAACCAAACTTTCCTTGAAATCAAAAATGGGATCAAATCGACCTTTAGCTTTTTCTCCCCACGTAAACCTCTTTCCTACCAGTTTGAAATCTTTACTGTGAAGGGATCACTGACATGTTTTGATCATCTCTAGCCTTTTCTCTTCGCTCTCTTTCTTGAGCTATTTATGCCTGAATAACTAAAACAATTCTAACAACTTGATCTTCTTTGTTATCTAGTACTGATGTGGTGAGATAAAAATGATAGTTTCTCATGCACTTTTCCCAAATATCTTGCCTCAAATCTGATGATATGTCTTCTTGAGTATCCACAAAAGAAGATTTGGTTGCAAGATAGGTGGGTTACCTATAATAGTCATAAAAATTATTACCTTGGTGGAAGAGAGCCGCATCGATGAAAAATGATCAACACGTGTCCAGGAGGTCTTCTAGCCACAAGTATGGGTGCTCTTCTTCTAAGGTCTTCAATGTGGATTTCTCTGGCAATGGCTCTATCAACAACCACAAATTGTTGCACACTTTCACGGTTTTCCCAAGCTACTATTCAAAGGTTGGCAAAAATTTCTCCTTGAAAATATTCATTGGGCACAAGGTTCAGTTGAAGAACTGGAGCTTGTGCAGAGGGGATAGTCATAAAGATTTAACCAAGCATTGGTTAACGATTCTTGAATCCCCAGCGGAGTCACCAAAAATGTTTAGCATATGGATTTGCATGCATGCAAATGACATACAACACTGTGGGAATGAATTCCCTCCTCAATGAAGGTGAGGTTGCCTTTATTGAAAACCAAAACTTTATTTACATCTGTACATTCAAAATTGTATGTGGGGGTGTTTTGTAACATCAATGGAAAGAAAAGAGAATGAAAGAGATGGAATGAAATGAAGGAACAAAATGGAAAGGAATGAATGGAAGGAACATGCAAGAGTTAGGTAAAAGCAGAGCCTAATATTGCATGGAGAAGAACAATAAATAACTAACACAAATAAAATGGAGTTTGCATCAGTTAAACGAGAATGAGTAAAGGGAACACACATGAGCAAGTAAATAGCAAAGCTTGATCACTGTGAACAAGAACAACAACTTAATAACATTGACAATAAGATCAAAGATAATATTTGCATGCAAGATTTAAACATCTAACATCTAATGAACATAAGAACATCAAATGTTACAAGAGACAATGAATGAGACACAAAGTTCATATTTCATTAACTCCAAAATGTCTTCACAAAGAACACAAAGTTTCTTCCTGAAACAAAGCTTGCACACAAAAGTATTTTCTTCTCCTCTCTCAAAGTCACCCTTTACAAATGAGCCCCTCACTTCCTTTTATAACCCAAAAGTTGGTTACAAAGTAGTTAGGTTTTTACATGAACATTAAATAGGGCACTTAAGTGACCTTTGAATTTTTCAACCAACTTTATTAAAAGTAACTAAAAATAGAAATCACTTAAGTCATCCACAATTTTCCGAAAACAAACTCAATAACAACATCCTTTCCTTAAAATTCTACTTTTAAAATATACAATAATAACCAAGTGCCTTATCCATTGAAATGGGGTCTACCTATCTCAAACATATGAGAAATGGACTCTCCCGTTTCATTAGATACCAAGAAAACTATCTCCTTGAACCATCGGTGAAGTTAGGATCTACCGCTTTTGCCAATTGAAAGGATCTCGAACCTTCCCAATGCTTCAAACATCTTTTCTTCTTTTGGAGGTTCATTTGGTCAAAGAATAGCCTCACAAAATACCTATAATTCCAAAATCCTTCCTGGCATATCATTCATAGTAACCATCTTTAATGGAGTATTCTCAAATAATTTTTTTAATTTTATGCAACGCTCCATCAAGTTGAAGAGAAATTATTGGCGGGAGTATACATGTCCTTAAACAATTATGAAAATTGCTCTTCCACATGTTCCGATGAACACCTTTGATTATGCTCATTTACGAGGTTGCAAGGGATCTCAGCTATGAATTCTTGAATCAAGATGAGTGACGTAAAGGATTCATTGCATATGCTCGTAAAATGGATCATAGAATCCTCGAGAAGCATCTTTCTTGATTTGAAAGGTAGACACCAAAGAAAATGTGTCCCTCGATGTTCAAATTAGATAATTCCTTCAATGGATAAAATTGAGGATTCCATAATCATCATCTCCTATAAACTGGGCAATATCTCATCCAAATTTGATATGTTAGAAACAAAATTTTCCTTGAAAGAAAGAATCTGGACCAAGATAAGCACCGACATCTTCATGGAGCTTAGCCATTGTTTTGATCATCTCTTGGCCTAAAACAAGAATTTTGGAAAGCCAAATTTTAGTGACATGACCCAATGTGTTTATTTCTTTTGATAAATTGAGAGTTTCTTCATCGGGAAAGCCACCGCATCGTGTCTCGGGAAAGTGGATGATATGGGATTTATTAGATGTTGAACATATTCCACCAATTGATTCTTTTCACCTTGAGCCGAGAGTTTTGAGACACATATTTCTCAAGTCTCTTTAGCACAATATCAATTAAATCTTGATTCATTGCCATGTCACTTTCCAATGTGGACCTATTGGTTTGAAAAATTGTCGGTTAGGCAGGTCGTGGGGAAACATGCCAACAGTGTGCAGGGCATAGCCCTCTTTGAGATAGCAAAGTGAAATTGGTTTATTGCTAATCTATCAAGTAGGAATCTGTGCAAATATACACTATTCTAACTTCAGGGGGTTTGGGATCTCATCCTAGTAGAGGTAGTTCCAACAATGAACAGAAAGGTAGGAGGGAAGGAACGGAGGAGGGTAGATCTGAAGGAAGAAAAGAAATGAATTCCAAGACAGAAAGGTCAAAAGGTTTATGCTTTGGGCTGGTAGTAAACAGAGCCAAACTTACTTGCATAAACAAATAAAGCAATACTGATGAACAAATGACAATAGTAGGAATGAATCCAACAGAATAAAAACATAGATCTAACTTAAGAAAGATCTAATGCGAATAACACATACATTAAGCACAAAGTCTGAACATATGTATTAATATTTCGTTTGTTACAAAAAAGAACAAAGTCTTTCTCTATTCACTTCTCTTTTCATACAAAAAAAATTCCACCTTGAATACAACAAGTATTCAAGTATTTATAGAAGGAGAGGAAGAAAGAAGACAAAAGAAAACCAACCACTATTTACAAAATATCTTACAAGATATTTACAAAATATCTAAAAAGTCAAAAGTTGACTTTGGGAAAGTTTTGGATGGCAACATCCCATGGTGCAACATAGATGATGTCATCGTAGATGCCAACAAGCTTTTTAAATATTTTACAAAAATGATCAAAGCATACACAAGAGGAGAAACTACTCCTCATCATCCCTTTGTTCAAACTTGGTGTCCTACTTTTGATTAGGAGAGTCGATGTGACACTGCGCTCGATATTCCATAAACTTGTTGATCATTGTTTGAATTTGATCATGATCTGGACCTTTAAAATGGTCGCCAATTACTTCACAAGTTTCTTTCTTGTTCTTGAGCTTGTTAGGTAACTCGGAAAACTCCTCGCATGCATCGATTAAGAAGCCAATGAAATTGTGGCAGGCCAAGAGGTTATTGATTAACTCTCGGTCGAAAGTGACCTCTGGTGCCAAACCTTGAGTGACTATAGCCTTGAAGTGCTAGAATGTATCATTTTCTTCCCTCAAGTTATACGATTCACTAAGCATCCTGGAGACATTTTTGTAACTATCTGCTCCATGTTGTATTGTGCATCCAGGGCTTCATCTTTGATTTTATCTATTCTCTCTAGGATATATTCCATCTGATCGACCCAGTAATCTAATGCAACAAGAGCTTTATTATGTGCCCATGGGTGATCGATGACGCCGACCTTCAATAGGTCATCAGCTAAGTAGTTAGCCATTGCTTGGAACGTTTCATGTTGCAACCTGACCTTTGACGTTACCCAACTCCTCGAGAGGAACCTGCCACTTGCTTAGCTCTTTATTTGCTTGAGCTATATCCCAATGTGAATTTCATGATTTCTTCACTATCTCTCGAGGATTCGCTCAATCCAGATGATATTGTTGTGCCTTGTTCGCCAATCTTAACATATTCATTTATTTTCTCTTGATTGGGAACTTGAATAGGTTCGTGGAAGTTACTGGAGGAGCGTTGCCCATTTTCTACAATGCTTGTAGGAGATGTTTTTCTTGTTCCTTGAGTATTCTCTTCTCCTCTTTTTCTTCTTAGAGCTTCTTGCAGAGAGCATCCACAACGAGAAAGGCTTCCCCAGGCAGGATTTCGGATGAGCTCCCATTATGACTTGAGTCATTGTGAAGTCCATGGGAGATAGATCCTCCTTTTTCTTGGTGGGGTCCGGGTAAGCTATCTCCATGACTCTCTCCCCGAAGTGATTTTAGAAAAGTGAGTTATCACTTTCTACTTCTTGGTACCCTTCTTCAGAATGACAGAGAAGTCCATGGGTGCGATGGGAACTTTTCTCTTATGTTGGCCCAGATGGTCAGAAATCCAACTAGGACTTATGGGAGTGGGAGTAGAGGAAATAGAAGAAGAAATGGGAGTGAAAGGGGGTGTAATTGTAGGCCTTAGGAAAGTGTGTTGAAACACTCGGTGGTGGCATTGACAAGGAGTCCAATGCACCACTGCTTGTGGGCCTGGAGTTACTATAGGAGAAGAGAAGGACATGGAAATGGAAGGGATCTGAATTGGATGGAGGGAATACTGGGTGAAAGATCCGTGAGAGAGGAGAAGATGGAAGAGGTGGGAGATGGAAGGGAGGAAGGAAGGGGAGAAGACACATCCATAAGAATAGATGCTTGAATGACAGGAGGAGGAGAAGAAATGGAAGAAGGAACGCTGGGTACCTCGGCAGTTGTAGTTGTGACAACATCCTGAGTGGATGTATCCATTGAAACCTCCGTTGTTTCTTCTTCTTTACCTGGAGACACCAAGTCGACTACTTGCTTCTCAGAAGTAGAAGGAAGGCCTTCAGAGCTTCTTCTTGTTTCTTGATTCACCCTCCTTGTCTTTTCCTTTTCCTTTCGGCACATGGGCCAGTCTTGGAGGTGCTCTTCTTGAAGGAGAAGTAGTGAAATCTACTCCAAGGTAGGTGAGACCATTCTGTTTGCACCAATGTTCGGTGTGCTACAATGTGGGCTTAACCCTTTCTTGAATGGTTTTCGGTGCCTTGCTCTGTCGATCTCCGCAAATGGCCAATCATCCCCATCTTGTGTCAAGGTAAACCTGATCAATTTCTTGATCAGTCTCTTAGAATTCCTTTGGGACAATGGCAACGCCATAGTGGATGATCTCCTCCAGAGCCAGTTGGGAGTGATCCTTTCACCTGATGTCTATCTCATGTGTCAGGTCAATCCAAATGTCCTCAATCTCGGAACATGGATGGGATCAATTTTTTTCCTTTAAAAGGCAACTCCGACGAATGAAGGTCACCTTTTCTGGGAAGTTGTGCTTCAAATTCAGCAGCTCTAGCTCAACATACATCTCCTATGCTTTGGTAAGTGTGGGGCAGGTGTATCGGCCAACTGTAAGGGGGAATGGAGTTCCTCCTTTCTTTCTTTTCATACACTTCTCATGATAAGTGATTAGCTACCTTGACAATTCTAGCAGGATCAGCTTTGGCCCTACAAACCTTGGCAGCTTCATTGGTTCTCCCTCAAAATTCATAGCTCTGAGGTATGTGAATGTGGGGAATTGTGTGAACAATGCTCCCCATTTCTTTGTAGCAGCAATCACACTCGGGCTGGTCCAACCATGTCTCATGTTTGGTCTCAGCAAGTAGATCACCTCATAGAAGAAGGCATCATTGATTTTAGAGAACTAGGAGATGCTTTGGCCTCGAGCTTTAGCTCTAGGTAGAACTCATATATCTTGACTTGGGGCCATACCCCATTACGAGCTAACCCCCGTGAAATCTCTTACTTGATCTGATAGCAATGACGATACAACGTAGGAATTCATGTAGAACTTCCCAATTATTAGAACTTGTTGAAGCTCTTTGGGAGATGGTGTCACTGATGATTTCACCCCAACCAAAATGTTGATCAAGTGCATTCTTGCTCATGGTCTCCAAGTACCTCAATCCATTTGTGGAAATAATGGGCATCGAGAGCCCAAATACTCTATTTAAGAAGGTGATTGTATCACTCAACTCTTCATCAAGTCACTACGGTGGATGGTTTGTGGCCATCTGCTCACTAATTCTTGTTCTTTAGGTAAAGCTCATTCATCATCTCCATGCATTTATCCTCATTATCATCCCAGCCTTCTTACGCCTTCGATGCTTATTCCTACATATTACCTGTGATGAGGAATGCCTGTGGTCGATTAAAGTGACGAGTGTGAGGTCGATGATCATCTTGTTTTCTTTGTCTTTGACACATCTAGTGTCTTTGTTATAGCACCGAGCAACCAACATGATGAACTTGTTATTTATGACACTTACTGGCAGCCCAGCTACAAAGTGCAATCCACTGCCCACCAACTTGTTCATCCACGGGCCACTGCTTGCCTGGTTGGTCCTCGCCCAAAAATCATCCATGTCAATATGCCCTAGCTCAGAGTCTCTGATGTCGAGGCTGCACTCTACATATGAGTTAGGCATTCTGACTTTCTGATACTTATACTTCATCTCTTGTTCCGACTGCTTAGCTTTAGCTTTAGCTTTAGTTGGTTTCTTGCTTGATGAAGACATGTGTGAGCTCAAGGATGGATGTTGTTGTTCTAAAAGAAGAATCAAGGAGGTCTAACACAGAAGAGCCATGTCAACCATCATGTTATTCATAATGAAAGCCTACAGAATGAAGAACTAGCAATTATAAGGCTCGGGCGCAAGGAGCGGGATCACAACATGCTGCAAAGGATTGAAAATGTTGGGCGCACTTTGGAAGATGTCACATGAAAAAAATTGTGCCAAAGTGTTGACATGAGAAAAGTTGCACTAGGTTTTTAGAAAGGGCACACTTTTGAGAAGTTTTGCATGAAAAAAGGCAACGCTAAAGGGTAAAGCATAGGGCGTGGGTTTACAACATGCAACATCTTATGTTGATGTTAAGGAGGTTGCGCATGCACCTTGGGAAAAATCTACTTTAGCTAGGCACTGAAAAAGTTGGTGTTGCATGGGTTTAGAGTGTGCCAAGGCGTAACTTTGAAATATGTTGCAAGAAAAATTAGTGCACCAAGGGAAAAAGCGCGTGGCATGGTTTTGAAGCACACAACATCTTATGTTGATGTTGTGTAAGTTGCACCTATACCCCACAAAAGCTACTAAGTGTCATTTCAACTGGGAGCAGTTTAGGTTATCTTTGCAAGAGAGTAAAGTGCGCCAAGGTGCAATTTTGGAGATGTTGCAAGGAAGGACAATGTGCACCATGATTTTAATCAGTTAATCAGTTTGGCTTATTCTCTTGGTTTCTCTTCCTCTCTCTTTTGGATTTCTCAGATGGTAAAGAGAGGGTTTGTTTTGGAAAGCAACAAGTAGGGAAAGATGGGTTTTTGGATTTCTTCAGAGGTAGGGGTCTTCCAGATTTGCAGATCTAGAAGGAGAGACAAAATGGCTTCAGCTGGTTTGTAGATTGTGTTAGGTGTGTTTCTTTTAATTTTTATCTTTTACACTTAACCCTAATACCTAATACAAACAAGACAAAAACAACAACCAGGAGAGGAGCCACTTACCCAGATTTATAAATGATGAAGAACGACGTTGGGGTCCACAAGCTCAAAAATGGCACGCGGGGGTGACAAGGATGGCTGACAGGCGCATAGAGAAAACACTTTTCATAATTTTCAATTTGTGAAAATGATAGGTGTTGGGCGCATATTTATAGAAAAACTGGCATTTATTACTTCACCAACTTCTTTTGGCGTGACTTTTAGAGCGTCGACACAAGGAAAAGTGTGCCTTAGCGCAAATTTTTTGATGTCGACACAACATTGCCAGTGCCTAACCACACATTTTTGGATGTCAACACAATGTTTCCTACACCAAAGGGTTTTCTAAGGTGCACACATTTTGGTATGTCGACACACGAATTCTCACGCCTAGTTCAAAAAGGTGCACATTTGGGATTGTTGACACATGAAAAACTGACACCGAGGGAAGAAGTTGAAAAATGGCTAAGTTCAGAAATAACTCGATTTTTGAAAGGGAGTTTTAGGTCATTTTAAACTTTACCAGACTTCTCTAGGGGGCCAAAATGGAATTTTGGTATGGTTACCTGCAAATTTCACTTGTCAATTTTGCAGGATAATAGACCTCTCAAGTCCAAGTCTAGAAACTTCATAATCAAAAATGTCATGGCGTCACGCTCTCACAACTTGTGGGATGGCAAGATTCACAAATATATTCCCGTCACTATCCACCATTATTTGAGAAAGCACTTTAGGCTTCTTGGGAATGATGTCATTTGAAAGTTTGAAAAGAGCATCAAAATCAATGTCAATTTCCTTGAAAACCCTCTTCCTTTTCTTGACTTCATAATAAACCCAGAAAGGAGTATCATTCACTACTTCTACATAAAAATCTTGGAGCTCAAAATAGCATTCTCATTGTTCTTGACATCATAACATTATGCAAGAATCCTTTCCACGACCTCAATTTCAGGAGAAATAACCTCGATATCCACCTCTTGCTCATTTGGGAGATTTTGGGAAAACTCTTCGTGAACTATAGGCTCCGAGGTGTTCGATATTTGGACTACTTACACTTGAGTGGACGCTTGTGTAAGGCATGGCTGAGGATTGTTTGTCACTAGCTTCTTAAAACTATTAACAATGTGAGTAGAAGAATCTCTACTTGAAGTAGAAAACCCCAATACACACTCTCTTCCTTCACTGGGCTAGCACACTTAGGTTTTTCTCCTCGTGACACATTATTTGGTGAAGTATATTTTGTCAACCACTCCTTTCTTGCTTGTTGCGTATGATTGGATGGCACAGAGGTTGATTGAGTGGGGGCTTTGGTTGAATGGAGACCTCCTCGAGTTGGCAATTTTTGTGATCCTAAAGTATGATGTTGAATTGATTATAACTTGGAAAGTTCTCTTTCGTACCAAGATATGCTTCTTTTAAGGATCGGTTGATTCTTGTTATTAAGAAAAAAATTCATCTTTTGGTCCAGTCAATTTGGGGCAATGGGGTAAAAACAACTACATCGTATGAAGGATCAATAACATCTTCATCATCATTTACTAATGAATCGGAGGGCTCTTGATGTGAAAGGCATTGATATGAACAAGGGTTAGACAAGAAAACTCTCGTCTTCTTACTTCATGCTCATCCAAACAGGCAGCCCAGAAATCTTCCATGGTAGGGTTGTGTTGATACTTTGTTCCAAGAATTTTCTACATATATCCATTGATATCAAATTGGGCTCTCTTCACATATGGATGAATTGTGATGAGGGAAAACTTTTTCCATGAGTTGTGCACTGAAGAGATTTGGAAATTGGTATTCCCTGATTTGGATTGGGAAATGAATCCCTGAGCGATGCTTGTCACTGAGAAGACAATGAACTTGGAATAGTTGTCGCGTAAGCTCCATCAATGCCCTTTTGTCATTGAAATACTTAGGAAGTTTCCATGGAGTACCCGTAAAGCCGCTTACATGAATGTAGGAAAAAGATGAAAATTGAATAAACCATGTTCCCCATTGGGAAATGACATTCATGGCTTGTTTGGAAAATCTTTCCTTTGTATTCCTATTCAGGTTCCAAATCATGCGGAAAGTGAATGCATCATTAACTCTTCTAAAATGATGAGAGCTATTCTTGAAACTTAGTTATGGGTAATAATGGAAGACACTATTTGATGGACCCATGACTCCTCTTGTTTCGAGTCCCGAAAATAGCTTTCTTCTTGCCACTTTGTATAAGTCAGATATGATGTCATGTAGAAGCATCTAGTCATATTTACTTCAATCAATTGTTTGTGAAGGGTATCGCTGATGATGGTGGCCTAATCCACAAAATCTCTCTTGGCAAGGATGATACAGATAAACTGATACATCCATTGGTGGAAAATCTTGCAAAGGGTAAACCGAAAACTTGACTTAGGAGAGTAATCATGTCCCCGATTTCTTCCACGAACTCAATGCGGTATAGTTCTTTAGGAATCCGGTCAATTCAAGGCCTCTTGGTCACTAACCAATTGTTATTAACCATCTTGCTCCACCTAGGGTTTCTTCATGCCAAAGTTCTTGTGCTAGCCGCGTCGAGTGATATCCACATTCTCGGGAAGTTAGGTATTCTAGTAATTCCTCAATGTGCTTTGGTGTGATTAAGAGGAAAGGCTCATGATTATCTTTAAAAATTCCTCATCTCTCTGGATCATAATGCTCAAGTGCAAGCGATAACCATTTAGACAACTTTGCACCGAGACAGAAATGTTGTTGCTTGGGTAAACCACTATGGTAAATCCTATCCAAGAATATGGTTTTGCCTTCGGCCACCCGATCACAATTATTGCACATTGATGTGACCCAGATTGTATCAATGATGATATTGTCATATGCCGACTTGATGGAATTGGGAGGGATGATTCCTTGGAATTTGTACTTGATTGCAACTTATTTTATTTCTCCACTGGCTTCTTCAATCTTCCTGCGCAGATTTATTAGATTTTTCGGCCATTATGAATTTTACAGAAAAATGACTCAGGCATGCAAAACAATGCAAACAGGGTCGGGTCTCAGTCTCCGAAACCCCCGTCAATGCAAGAAAAAAAGATTACTTGTTTTAATATTATTATTATTATTTTAAATAATAATAATAATAATAATAACTAGTCCTAGTTACAAAATCTTTTTTTAATACATCACACCGAGACTAGGCTCAAAATTTTGAATCTGGCGACAATGAAAAATAATTAAAATCTCCTGATTTTAATATTCAACACGGATCGATTTAATTTATTATTATTATTATTATTATTATTACTCGCTTGAAAAAAAAATTCCTTGCATGCGTGAACCGTAATTTCTCTTTTGCGGGAAAATTTGCCTAAATGAAATGAATGCGTACTTTGAGCTTTACTTCTTCCTTGCGGCCTCTGCTTATTTTTGGCGAGGATTTGGTCTTCCCCAGTGGCTGCATAAATACTTGTTTATTGAAATTTTCTTACTCCACTAAAATCATGCGTGGAAAACTCAAAATTTTTATGACAAAATGCGTTAAACCGGTGTTTTTCTCATTCATGCGTGGAAACATGCCTAAAAAATGTGGGATCTTCTTTTGGATTGTTTCTTTAATTTGTTTTTCTTTCTTATCCTTGGCATGTGCCTGGAAATTCAATTGTTGTTGTTTTATGCCTGCTTTTGGATTGTTTCTTTATTTTATGCAATGAACACTTGTCCCTTGGCTTGCATTTGCCTTTCTCCCATGCATGATGAATGTAATTTCTTTACCCAACTGAAAAATATTTTCCTTTTCCTATGTGGAGGAGTAATTTTAATTGTTTTGTGTGAATGCATGATGATTTTCGACGTTCTCAAGCGTGAAAACTTTGCCTTTGTTATGTGCTTTCTTTTCTCTGCTCCTTAAGTGTGTTGAAACTGTTTTCTTCTCCCGCCGCGTGGTGATTCTCCTTCTAGCTGGTGATTCTCCTTCTAGCTTTGGCCTCCCAATCAAAAAAAATATATTCTTTGGGTACATTACTGTTTTGAAAAATGTGTGAAACTTGTTCCTTCTGCTACCTATGTGTGGTGAAAGACCTTGAGAATGTGGGAGCACTTGGAGATTGAGTTCGACTTTTAACTACTTTGTTATGTTTTTATTTCATGCATGTGTGGGATCTTCAAATTTTTCCTTTTTCCTCCTTAGGCATGTAAACTTTGTTGTTTCTCTTATGTTGTGTGGAGAATTTTTAAGACACTAACTTATTACTTCCCTCCCCCTCTCTCGGTTTTACGTGGAAGAATGTTTTGTTAAAACCTGCATTGAATACTGCCTTGGAGTGTTCTTTGGCCTCCTTCCTTGATGAATGCGTGATGATCTTCTTTGGTCTCACCTCTTCTCTTTGTTGGAATGTATATTCTTTGAAAAAAATTGTGGGAACTATCTCCTGGTAAATGCATGGCTTTCTGCAATCTTGGCTATGTGGGCATTTATTGAGGGATGTGATAAAATATTACTCTGAGATGTTCCTTCAAAAGAAATAAGAAGAAATTGGAAAGCTTCGCATGACTTCTTCCAACGAGTTTGATGAAAGGATTTTTATGAGGATTTAGGAAGCTTCCTCACAACCATTTCGTCCCATTAAAACAACTTCCCTCTTTCTCGGGTAGTGGCATTAATTGTTAAGGGGAAGTGGGGAAATAAACAACCAATTGCCAGTGGAAATGGCAAGGCGGGCTGACAATCCCCATTTTATTTCCCCATGTGGGAAATCGGGAGATTTTTTGCCCGTTTTCCAATTCATTGATTTGGAAATCGGGAAGAAATCCTGCGGGAATTAAAACAAATTTACCAGAAAGGGGAAATACGAGTTATCTACATATCAAAGGGATTGCATCTTGGGCTTATTACTCTGCATACACATTGCATAGGAAGGGGAAGTTCATTTTTCCATCCACACATTTGCATTCTATCTAGCTTCGCTCATTATCTTGGTGTCATCAACGCAGGGAAACCTAGGAGCACTATTACACACACAAGCACATAGAACTACATTGGGTCTGAGATGTAGTGTAACACTTGGTCGTAAGTTCACTTTGTTGATAGTCGAAGATTGTTCAACCCCTCATTTTGCATCTTTTTTTTAGGATTTGATGTGGTTTTAGGGTTTTACAAGAGATTATTTGTATTGGAAATTTACAGGTACCTCATCGATCTAAGTGTGACATACAAGAGATCATCGGTAAATAAGTGCAAAACCCTAGTGACAGTGAAGAAATCAAGTTCCGACCCATTCGGTAGACTCCAAAGCCCCACAGAGTTCTCGGGCACCCTAAGCGTCCTCCTCACCCTACCAAGGTGCACATGTCTAGGACAACTTTACAACATCAATAATTCATATCAAGTAGTTCCAACACTCTTCCCAACCCTTTCATCAGTTTGTATAGTTCTATATACTTTGGGATAAGTGAAAATTAAGATAATTTCCCTATCTCTCTCATTTACTTTCATAGTTACATCTATAAAATTGATTAGCATTTGTATCTTATTGTACATCATTAGAAAGTTTCTAAATTTAGATTTTAATAAAATATAATAGATTTTATTGAATCATTTTGGTGAACCCATATCTTAGAACTCCTTTCCCTAGGATCCATAAAACCCTAATGGATAAGAGTAGATCTCTTCTTCTCCTAAGAAAGCTATGCATCATGAGAGTGTTAATCCTATTTATGATGAGGCTATTGGCTGAACTTAGCACTCTCTATCACACTCCTCATTTGATGATAATATTCAAAGACAAATTTTTGGCCAATGAATGCAACATTCCTACTAGTTTCACCCATTCTTCTTTAGCATTGTTTCTCTAGAGCAAAACATTTCTAGTTGTACTCCTTGTTATTCCATGGGCACTAGGACTACTCCACCTTCTTCTATTTCTACTAAAACTCTTGATGATGCTATTATTGATTATATGCTTGGTCTTGATTGCATATATGTAGATAAAAATCATGATGAAAATATACATGCAAATGATGTTATTTCTCATAATAATCAAGATGAATGTAAAGTTATATCTCATGCTTCTCCTATTTTTGAACATGCTTCTAATGATTGTAAAGATACATCTTTGATAGTTCTTCTCCTACTTCTATATATGTTGATGACTCACTTGATGAAATACTTGCATGTGAAACTTGTCTGATATTAATGATGATTCTATTTTTGATCATGACCATGTTAGTGATTGTTGTTCTCTTAATATTGTTGAATGTGAATTTTCTACTCCGCTTTCATCTATTTCTGAGGTTGTATCTAATAGCATGCATGATGATTCTCCTCCTATTATTTCATCTCCTATCACTTCTTCTTGATGTTACTCCTAATGTTTCTATCATATTCCATCTTCTTCTCCTCCTATTTCTTCCTTCTCTTCTCTTCAAATACATCATCATTTCATTGTTCTTCTTGATATTCCTTCTATTATACCACCTTATTATTTCTTTGCACCTACATCTAGTGTGCTTGTTACATCTTCATCCTCCACTTCTTCTTCTTATGTTCCCATGATCACTCATAATGGAAAATTGCAACCTCTCAATGTGCCTCTCACATCTCTCTATGATTCCTTCACATGATATTTTATCACTCATGCATGTTGTTGGACAATTACAATCTCAAGTCCAATCTCTCACTCTTGAAAGCAAAGCCTACTATGTGTCTATTGATAATAATTCTCTTCATGGAAATCCCATTCCAAAGAAAATTTACAATTCAACATTTCCTAAGGATTTCATTATGCCAACATTTTCATGCTTTGATGGTACTAGAAATCCATATCTACATCTCAAGCATTATCATTTAGCTATGGCATCCTATTCAAATGATCAATTATTGCTAAAATATTTTTATCATAGTCTAGTTGGTGAAGCTCTTCAATGGTACACTCATCTACCTTTTGGATCTCAATACATATTATGACATGGAAGATGCTTTTCTTAGACGCTTTATGCTAAACAATGGTCCTAGAGTCACACATGATCACTTACCTGGCTTACATCAAGGAAAGAAAAAACCCATTCTTGATTACATTCTATGCTTCAATTCTTGCATGCATCAGCTAGTATTTCAACCTATTGATTTAGAAGAAAAGCAATTTATCTTTTTCATGGCTTGATTCCTTTTAAAAGAACACTTACAATATGACACATGTGAATCATTTACACTCTTATGCTATAAGGTCATTGATCTAGAACAAGATTTAATTACTACACATGTTATAGATCCTCCTTCTACTTCTTTCTATTACTATCATATTCTACTTCTTCACCTCTTCCATCTGTTAAGCATCCTCCAAGGTCTCCATCTCCTCCACCTCACAAGCATATTCCATCTCCTCCATCCACATAAGCATCCTCCATCTCCACCACCACATCGTTCTCCACCTAAGTCTTCACCATCCTACTCGAGAACCATTGCATTTCTCACATTCTACTAGGCCTCATGATGTGCTGTGTGTTTTTCTTGATAAGCACTTAATTCACTTTCCTTCTAATCAACATCATCCTCAACACCACTTGCATCACCAAATGTGATCATCCTTATTGTAATTATCATCACATCAATGGCCATCGTGACAATGATTGTTATGCCCTTCATGAAAAATTACAACAATTAGAAGATAAGGGTGTCATTATTTTTTTACTCTCACTCTCATGAGTGGTCTATTTCTCCAATTCCACATAAGCATGTACTATGTTTTGGTTCACTTGTCTCCTTCTCCTACTTCTAAGGTAGTTATTCATCCACCACCTAAGGTCATTATTCATGCATGTCTCTCCATCTCACTCATCCACCACTTCACCATCTCATCCACCACATAGTGCTCTACTTCACATTGGCTTCCTAAGTCATCAATATCTATGCTTCCCACCATTGCATCTCCCATCATTGGCACCATCTCATCAGGAATTCAATTTGGCTCATACACTCATGCTTCTTCCACTTCACATGCTTCCACCACTCCTACACCACTTAATCTTTGGTAGGTGAATTTTCTCACCTCACCACCCGATGACACACTCATGTTCTCATGGTTCTTACATGACTGTTGAGGGATATGTTACAATAAGAACCTCACTTCATCATTATGCTATACACTTCATTGATCTATCTATCTAGCATACATTATCACACCACTTCCTGATGACACACTCTTGCTTTATGGTTCATTCTTGATTGTTGAGGGGTCTTATATAAATGAACCTCATCCTCATACATACACACACATTGGGGGAATATCGATTTTCCCCCTCTTCATCATACTAACACACGATTACATACACTTTTTACAATCATTTCATTCATTTCTTTTTCATCATTCATTTATACATACATTTATTACCATCTATCGTTATTCATACATACAATACAATTTTTCATCACTTATCTATCTATGTTCTAATCAACATCATCATCCATTCATCAATGTCATATCTTATCATTTAAACACATACAACAAATTATTACATCACATAACAATACAACATCATCACAAAAATAACGCAATCATCCAACATACACACACACACACACATAATATATATCACACACACATATATATATATATACATATATCATATATATATATATATATATATATATATATATATATATATATATATATAATATATATATATATATATATATATATATATATAATATATATAAAAATCATAGTTACAAAAATAAAATTGTTGGGGGAAAGCCCCCATATCACATCAATACATGTCATACATCATCATCCATTATTCATATATATACAATCTGGGAGCTCTAGAACTAGATGCTTCACCACTCAATCTATGTCATTATTCACGACCTCTATATCTCTCCATCTGTCTATGCAATAAATCCAACTTGACTGAATGAATTCCATAAAAACAACCATATAACTCCACAAACTTCATGAACACATCCTCACACGCGCTAGGGATCCTCCACCTACATCCCTCCCTAGCTCATGCTTGAGTCTCCACTCATGCCTCGTCTCGCTCACTCAACAAATAGTACATGTTTTCCATCTATATTACCACTAGGCTTCAAACAAATGGGCATGCTCACCTGCAATAACATCCACTCACTCTAACATCCCACCTCCCATGAGCACATCGGTGGGAGGTACATTCTCATCAATGTGTGGATCATGTATCAATAATCAATGACAATAAGCATCCCCTGCAACCATTCACAAACAACATTAGTTACTACACATGATAACCCAATTAAACAACTAAGTAACAAATCACAACTATCAATAAAAAAATACTCATGCTCTATGCTATATATACCACCACTATATATCCATCACCATCGGTAGGGGCACTTCCCCCTCTACTCCTCTAACTAGAAATATGCTCCCACTTATATCACAAAAATGAAACAATAACACCCATCGGTGCATTTCCCACCATGCACTATATGCCTCAATACATCCTACATGCATCATCTACTTGTATTGGCTCTATCATCCATCATCCTCATCATCTCACACTGGGGGCACTAGTTGTGCTCATGGGTCCCGGTCTTTCCCCTAGTCTCCTCGGTGCTCTCTCATCACTCACACCCATACATATGGCTCTGGGGCACATCTTGAGCCATACCAAACTATCGTGACACACGCTCTTCCTTGAAATAGCTCACACACCCTAAAAATCATCCTCTAACCACATAGTACGTCAGATACATCATAACTCTACTCCATCCTCTAGCCCATCCCCCTCCATAGGCTCGATATGGCCTCCATATAATGGCCCTTGGCCCCATACATCAAGCATCGATCTATATGTATCGGTGTCCATCCATCCCTACTCTCGGAACTACCCATCCCATCTCACAAAAAAAATATATCTAGCCTCGCCCACTCTGCACGTGGCCCACCAAGTGGCCTCAATATAACAATATGCTCATAGGCCCATACATGTAATAATGTGGTGGCTCCAAGCCCACCACCATGGTCCTCCTATGTAAACTATATAGATCTATATAAATGTGCACTACACACACATGCCCATGCATATCTCATCCCATCCTCCTCTATACACCGAAAATATCATGCATCTTATACAAGATGCCTACACCACCACCCTCCACTACCACTAATGCAAAAAAATCACCACCACAATGAACTTCCACAATCATGGAACACCTGATCTCAGTATGACATCCAAGCTAATATGGGTCTCTTATGTATGTACCTATGTCCCTAAAAATACCACCTAGCTGCTCTCATCTATGTCATTATGCATCCTCTACTGCCATCACCTGGACTCTCTCACCCATAATTAAAATCACACAATATGTGATATACATCCTCTAGGGTCACAATCATCTCCCCTGGTAGGAAACCAAAAAGTACAAGTGTCTACACACCACCTCTCACACAATGCAATAATCATCGACATATTATGGGGTACCTCCCCATCTCGCTATGTGTCAGGCAGCTGAACACAGTCTAATATCCCACTCTACATCCGATAGGCCCATCCCAACAATGTACTCAAGTGTCTACCTCCACAAAACTCTCTCGAATGGATATCCCTCTTGCACAACACAAAAACAATGGAAAAAAACGTGATGTTAACACCTCGTATACACACAAAAACAACTACTACTAACATCAAAAAGCATCAATTTTCATTCATCATCATTTAGGGTCAAAACAACCTCTTGGTCACCAATGCCCCAGAGCAAGATGCGGGTGCCCGAGCAGGTCACCAAGTCACCAGTGCACCTAGATCTAGGCACTTGCATCCCAAGGATGTTAGCGCTTGGCTTCTCTTTCCCCAAGGTCAAAATGCCTAAAAATTCAAAAACACAAAAATTTCACAAAAATCACAAAAATGAGCTCATTTCTACAATTTTTAAAAAAATCATACTTACCAACTCAACTTGTCATGTGTGACGCCACGTTAGGGCCACCACCACCATCTCGAATCAGCTCAATCTCATTGCTCTAATTTGTGGCATCATCACAAGCTCAAAGCTCAAAATCACACTCACTCAAGGTTCAAATGAAGTTACTTTTCACCTTTTACTATTACTATTTATAGCAAGTTTCAATTTCACTTGGCTATAGTTACTATTTGCACATATTCTTCCAATTAATACATGCCACACATTTTCACTCATATCTTGAGCTTTGCATTACTCCATTTTATCCCCATATGTGCCATTTGGTTCAAAATTTCTCCTACTATCATATGATACACATTCCACAACATTATATTCAATCTCACACATCTTTCAACTCGATATACACACACATTTTTGTGACATCTACTATACTTCATTTTACTCACTCTTACATCATTTCACATCTACTTTTGGCTCAATGTTCATTCTTACTATCACTCCCCTTTCACCGAAAGGGGGCATATAAATCGGGATCACCTATGATCCCCTCTCACCGCTACACAATCATTTCACATCTCCAATTTTCATCATTATCAAAAATTTACTCATACATTATGCAATTTTCATACCACTTTCTAGTGATTCCCCCTAATGACCTAACCTGGGGAAAAAGTGAAAAATATCTCCATGAGTAATCTATCATACACATTCAATCTCAACACAATTTTCTACTACTCAAATCAAATCAATCAATCACACAACATACACAATATTTTACTACTCCTCCCATATGACCTAACTTGGGAGTTACATCACTACTTTCCCAAATGACCTAACATGGGAAGTCACTCTATACTTTTCTATCACTTCCAGATGACCTAACATGGAATCCATCTAGCATTATATACATCATGACACCCTTGGAGTGGGGGCAATGAGATGTCATTTCCTTTCCTATACTTACTCCTATATATATGGGTTATTCTCATTGGATCAAATGAACAAAATGAACAAAATTTGGTCTTTGTCCATCTGCAATGACTAGACCTTTTGAGGATGTAGTCATAGTTGGAGGGTAAAACTAGACCTCTCTCCCTAACACTCTTCCTTTGGTGGCAAGGACACCCAAATCCTTAGTTTTTCACACATAAAAATCAGGGTTGGGAATTGATCACTCCCTACCCCATCAAATCTCCATCAACAAAAATCAAAATCTCCAAATTCTCTAAATCAAATCATCAATCTCGCCAAGTGCTCCTCACAACGGTTCACTATCTCTATTTACGCCACATGGATCAACACGTTGATCCATGGTTCACCATGTTATATACTCTTATTCTACGTGTACTTCTACAACAGGCTTCTCCGACTTCTCACAGGTATGTTCCTTACTTCCTTTACACTACTTGAATTTCATTCAAATAACATAAAGGGGGAAAATGTAGACACAAAATCACGCACATACTACTATTTTACTATACCGCCAAGTATGTTGTTTTATATATGGATCTTGTATAAGAAAAGTATTCACTAGTGACACATTATCTAGTCTTGTTTTGTTTGTTTCTATTTTTTATCTCTCACATCTCTCACTTCTACACCCATTTTTGATTAGGTCATAGGATCCCTGTTTGTCAATCTTCACACATTTTTCATCATTTGTCTCTGACACCATCACCCAAGACTGGACACTAGCACCCAGTGCACTCCTTGCCCATCTTGGTGCCCCCGCATGTCCTCTTTGTTCTTATTCATATTTTTGACATTTTTGGTCGACCTTTTTGGTTTTCTTACTCCTATCTCAGGTCCTAGTCAACATGTCATGTCATTAGTGTCAAAATTCAAGCAAGAGATCCCTATATAAACACAACATACATACCATTATAATGGCAAAATTTCTATCAAGGGCTATCTATCTACATATCAAAGGGACTACATCTTGGGCTTATTACTTCTACATACACACTACGCATAGAAGGGGAAGTTCATTTTCCATCCACACATTTGCATTCTATCTAGCTATCATAACTACATTGGGTCTGAGATGTAGTGTAACGCTCGATCGTAAGTTCACTTTTTAACAATGGAGGACAATCTTAACCCTCATTTTTGCATATATTTTTAGGATTTGATGTTGTTTGAGGGTTTTGTAGGGGATTATTTTGTTGTAGATTTACAGTACCTTGGAAATCTAAGTGTGATGTACAATGATCATTAACAAATAAGTGTGAAACCCTTGTGACACTAAAGAAATCAGGTTCCAACCCTTTTGGTAGACTCCAGTGCCCCACGAGGTCCATGCCGAGCATTCTGACTTCCAAAATTCATATCGAGTAGTTCTAGCACTCTACCCAACCTTTTCATTAGTTCATATAGTTCAGATATACTTCGGGATAAGTGAAAATTAGACAAGTTCCCCATCTCTCTCATTTGCTTTCATAGTTGTATATATAAAAATTGTTTAGCATGTGTATCTTATTATACATCATTAGGTGGTTTCTAAATTCATATTTTAACAAAATATAATAGATTTTGTTAAATCAATAACTTTCCCATATGTTTTCCCTCATAATTGGGGTAAGTAAGTAGAGTTAAAATCTAGGAATCTTTTCTTCTAATAAATTTGAACATCTCTTTATGGATGAGATAGAATAGTTATCTAATTTTTTCAGTTATGGAATAAATCTCTCTCCAAGAATAGCTCCACATTCTAGGTAGATTGATTATGTAGACTAGAATAAAGTATCCTATAAGTAGTTGTAAACACTTTGTAAGTGGTGTGTTGTTTTTATTGAGTTAATATTTTGAATAGATCAATAAAGTTCAACAAGTTCTTGAGTACTTTGTTAGAGTATATGTGATTTCATTTAAACCTCAGTTAGAAGGAGGATCAAAGGCCCACTCACCCAAGGAGGAAGGATGTTTTATTGGTATTTCTTAGAGTAGATTGCTTATTTCATTAAAACATTACTTTTCTATTAAATTAACTAGTAGATTGTAGTTATTGTGCGCACCAATGTTGCATTATTCAAGTTGGTATTATTTTCTACTATTGTGTTTACTTATTTATAAGTTTTGTTTCCTTCCAACAAGTAGAATATTATAGTTCGAGATAAATTTTATATTTCAAGTTAATTTCAATTTCATATAAGAGATGTTAGGTGAAACACCACTCTTCGTCCTCTTGTAGACATCTATGGATATTGACCTGGTTTGACAAATGATATAATCAAAGTGAAGCTTGATGACATGCATCAAATCCCTAAAAGCAAAACTATGCCATAAAACTTGAATCACATAGTTTGTTGAATCCAATTCAATTGAAATCCTTCCAATCAAAGAGGTTTGTGGGAATGAGAATGTCTATAACATTAATTCTTTTTCCATTATATAGAAGACCTTAGTGCAAGGAAAATATATCTTAGAAGCATTTCATGGCATTATTGATAAAATATTTCTCTTCCATAAGAGTGAGAAAATAATCATCTGCAAAATGACTATTACTTGAGTTGTTGATCTAAGTAGGGAAACAAAATTCATTCACTAATCCTCAAGAAGAGTAGTTGGTAAGCAAATGATTACATTCTTTTGTAGCAAACACATAGAGGAGGGAACTAAAGGGAATCCCTTCCCCGATAGATCTATATAACCCAAACCTAGTAGATTGAGAACCATTGATTTAATACATACTCCAACATTTTGAAATAACATGTTGACAACATGGATAAAGCAAGGTCCAGACTCTAAAACTTGAAGCATAGTAGTTATAAAATTTCACTCAATCTTTTAATAATCTTTTATAAAATCAATCTTTACAAAAAGAGAATTTTTTATTAGAAATGTGTGCCCATTCCATACCTTCCCATAAAATAATAACATTATCAAGAATGTATCTACATTGAATCAAACCAATTTTCTCACTTTTGATAATGAGAGAAAGAAGATTCTTGATTTTGAGTGTGAGGGCTTTCACAATGATTTTATATGAGACATTAAATAGAGTAATAGGTCTCTAATTGGAAATTTTTTAGTTTCTCTAGCTTTAGGAATGAACTTAATATTGCCTTGATTAATGAGGTCTACAAAAGAGTCAAACAACATAACTTCATAATAAAAATTTATACATATGAGGTCCCATAGTATTCCAAAGGATTTAGTAGAAATCACAAAGAAAGTCATCATTGCCAAGGGCATTATCGTGAGGCCATTAGCATGGCCACTTCTTTTAGATCATTAACAATAAGGGGTCTGTAACATGTGACTCTTTGAAAATGAAAGAGATTGCAAGGGAAACTTGGAGGCAAGTCATGAGGGCATCTTCTCTTTCGGGGGATAAGGCTTAGCAACAAAAACACCATGGTAATGACTCTCAAAAACTTGTAAGATGTTGGGAAATTTAATAATTCTATCATTGCCACCTTTAATGGATTTTATCCTATCAAAATATTGTCTAGAATGAAGGAGAGAAATAAAATCTTTAAAGGCCCTATCACCACCCATAAGCAAGGCAATCTAGCTCTAAGTTGTGCTCCTTTGGCTTTATAAGTTTCCTCAATTCTGATTTTGTGACTCTAGTAAGTAGCTTGATTTTACATTGATATATTAAAATCTCGGCAAGTTTTCAAGCTCTTGTAAAATCCATTGGAATTCATGGTAAGAAGCCTCATGAACTTATTATTTATATATGGTTTTTTTTTTCATATATTATAAGGAAGGAGGTAGTCCTCTAAATAGCATTAGACCATCATTCCACCCAATTGATGTCTCTTGTGGAGTCCGAGACAAGATCCCAAATACACTTGATATGTCCTAGAGTCCTCTTGAGCCTAAGATTGGTAGTCTTTGAGATAAAATTGGTTTTCTTGCTTTTGAGGCGAGGGTATTCCATGTAACACAACATCACAAACGTTGATGGTATGATAAAATGAAATTCTCAATCACAACCATAGTTTTGGTGGATCTCAAGGTAAACGAAAAAGATCTTGTTCAATGAACAAGGCACGATCAAACTTTTAATCACTTACTCTTAAACAAGTCCAAAGTTAGACTAGGAAAACCATGCAACGATGGAGCCTCTTCTACAATGATGGTTGGAAGCATAAAGGCTAAATTTATACCACTTGTAGAACCATAGTTCTTGCTCTCCTCTGATACACCACTTCATGGGGAGGGGACGTTTATTATCTTCATTAGATTCCACCATGTTGAAATCTCCACCTAAAAGCCAATGAGCATCGGGAAGATAATTTTCAACCAATACCAAAAGAGGGACTTTTCAACATCGTCATTAGAAGCATACATGTTAGCTAAACCAATAATACACTCATTGAAGTCAAAGAAGGTCTACACCACCTAATGGGTAGCTTCAAAGCCCTAAGAAATGGCATTTTGAGAAATCCCTAACACTAGTAACATGATAAACCCTCCATGATTTGGGCTCATGATTGGACATCTAGAAAATAACACTCAAACAAATAGTGTGGGTGACATATTGGAGGAGAAACCCATATCTTTGAACTTCATACATGCATAACACTTTCAATGGCAAAAATGAGACAATTGTCCCTGATCGTGTATCGAAAGGTCGGTTCGATAAGGAAGCAAACATTACCAAGAGTAAAAACAATCACTTTGAGAAACATTTAGGTGCATTAATCCCTCAACATATAAAACTTTTGGGAAACAAACTTATTAGCAAAGGAAAGTATTCTCTAGTTACCTCACAAAAATCACTCATTCAAAAGGTTCGTCATTTCTCTTGGGCGTATTCCCTATCTTTAGAGGGGATGAACTTCAAGAGTTGAGGAGCACAATTTTACACTAAGTGTGACAACATTATCATCTCGAGAGGTCATCCCGAAAGAGGTTGTGTCATTGGTACAATGGGTTAAGAATGCATAAAAGTAGCCACAAATTGTGGGTTGGGAAAGAATAGTGGTGGAGCTTTAATGGTTGATAACACAATTTATTTAGAAATAACAACAAAAGAATATGCTCCAAAAGCCTCGTAAAGGGCGATAAGTACTAACTAGTGGTTATGAAGCAACACAAGTAATTGGACTTTTTTTGGGTTGGTAACATTGGTACAATGATCATTAGAAACAACGAGAACTTTGGTTTTTGCAAAACCCTTTTCCTCGGACAGATAGTTTGATGGGAAGAAGTCATTAAAGAATATCCCGAACCATTGGGTGTGAGGATTGATAATGAAAGAGGGTTTAGAAGATTAATATATAAGCCTTGCTTTAAGAAAAAAGGGACCCACCATTCTATATAACAATAATTTTCTTAAGGTCCTTGGCCTGGTCTAGGTATTTCACAATGGAGTGGAGAGGAGAGCATTAATCGATTCGAGGGCCCCACCGGCAATTGCTTGATGTGGCAAGAATGCATTGGTAAGACACACAACTACCCACATGAAATTTGATTATATGGAATATCACGAATCATGATTCATGACGCTGGAATAAGTTAAATAAGTTAGATTCCTTATCTTACATCATCTATATATTATCTATCTTACTATCTTTATCAGTGAACCTTCATTGTATCAAAATGAGTTGATATCCTTCAAGGAATTCCCTTTGTATTCCTGGAATTGGCCTTTGTTGAGCATCTCGTTGTCCTATTTATATAATATATTTTGTCCGATTGTCTTTGTTTGTAGGTCTCTTCACTTGGCAAAATGAGGACTTATTCATTGTTCACTTTCCATCATCACAACATTTTTACTATCAACATGGGTATTAATAAACCCTTTTATTTTTTAGTTTTAGGTATTTTCAACATCGATAGAACTAGCCAAAAACTACCTAATACATTCTTGGCATGTCCGGTGGGAGCCGGTTCTCTTTCTTTTCATTAAATTAAATTTTAGTCATTTTTGGTCTACTACTCTGTAATCGCTAACAATTCTGATAAATCACCGATGTGATTCTAGTAAATCACCCATGATTTCCCTAATCACTAACGATTTTTGTGGATTGTTCTTGATTACTCAATCAATTTCCTTCACATTAATTTTTTTCTTACGCTTTCTACTTTCATCTAACCTTGCGGTTTTTACTGCTCTAGATCTTTTACTTCGACATTTAAAAAAACTAAAAGTAAAAATATTTAAAAAGGGAAAAGTAATCACAAGTACGTTTTCTTTCTCTATCATTTTATTTTCCAAAGATTGCATTTGTTTGTTGTCCTCATCGAATTAACATTTATTTTGGGATTTAAAATGAACTTTCATATCTTCTTGATCACATAATTTAATAAAGGTTAATGAACTGCATTCACTTAAATCCCCTCACACAATCAAACCATGTCAAATACAACTTGCATTTAAACACTCCTCCCCAAGTGGACCTACTTGGATTTCATCACCAAGAGGATAAGTCAAATCGATGTTTTAACATAGTATAAAGAAGTTGGTGAGTGGTATATCACCTAAGCACTTGACACCCTTATCGTTGTGAAACTGTAAAGTGAGTGGTAGGCCTCATAACACACCTCGTCACCGACACCAACATAAATTCCAGCTTCACGTACCTTTGAGTATATCAAGGACTCCATCCCGACCTCTTACCCTTATAGCTCCATGATCTGTCACGACCTAGTTGTATTGCACATGATCCAGGCTCCATGGCATGATGTTTTAGACTGTGTAGAGTCTATCGATGCCACATGAAGAAGCGTAAAGCTGAGGTAAAACACGACCACACCAAAAAATTTATAGAGCCTTTTGCTTCATCTCCCATATTTTTCTCTCATCATGGGTATTGCGTGCACATCGATACCGAATGTCAAGTTATGTGTAGCAAGCATACTATTCCCAAAACTTATTCCCATAGTCGGAAGTATAGAGTTGATTCCTCTCGTAACCAACCACCTTCCCCTAGACCGAATAGACCACAACCTACTTACGGACCACCACCCCACAATGATCCTCGTCCCACTATGGATGTTATTCGACGTGATATTCTCACCCGACTAAAGGATCAAATAGATGACACCTTACTTCCCATGAGATTTAAAGTTCATCAGCAAGTTGTTATTACACAACATGTCATCGAGGACCTCATGACTCATGTTAGAAGTCATATTTTGAATCAAGTTGACGACATCATTACTGATACATTGTGATATTTTGCCCCTTATGGCTAGTTATCTATAGTGCATTGATTACATCTTACTTTCATCTTTTGGCTTGATCATTCGCTTTCACTTGGGCTTTTAGCCCCTACTTGGGTTTTACACAACACCTTTTGCCTTTACTTGGGCTCTTGACCCCCTTGGGTTTTTCACACTATCTCAAATATCTCATTACATACTTTATTGGCTTGTTCACTCTGCTGGATTTATCACCATGTACACCTTGGCTTCTTCCTATTATTGGAGTGCCTTAGTCTCGAATCCACCTATTTCGACTTCAATTCACCTTGGTATTTCCTATTGAATCACCGGTGTATTCTATGCATCGTTTATTACACCTATGGCCTTACTTGTATTTATATATTTAATCATGCCACGACATCCTATCGTTGGACGTCTTGGCCTTGTTCTACATCTTGGATTTTTCACATCATGTGGGTTGGGATATCCTACCGATCTCCCTCTTACCGTATTTACATATCTAATCAAATTATTGTTGTTCATAAGTGCCATGATATCATCACATACATACATGCGAGAAAGTATGAAAATTATAAGAAAATTAGCACACACAACCAAACTCCAAACACCAAAACACCATTAAAATCATCATATATATCTCGAATCATTTTTATACATTGAAAAATCATACCAAAAGTCTATGGCCCATCTACAATATGGCTCAAGCACCCTCACCCCCCCTATGGGAGGTCTCTGGATGCTTTAGGATGATAGGGTCGTACTAGTGGATTTGGCTATGCGGGATGGGAACTCTTCCTGTATTGAGCTCTGGAGGCCTCTCGTTATGCTCTCACCAATTGTGTCTCTAATGATGTAATCTGCTTTATGACTCTATAAGCATAAAAGAGGGCGAGTTACATGCTCTGAACCAACACCACTCACGATTTGAAATAAGATATGCAACATCACATCTATGTTATTGGTAGTTTCCAACACTTGTGCATCCTGATATCTCTAATATCATAGATGCCTCTCCTACAAGATGAGATGAGCTCACTTTGAATCACCAGTCCGATGGTGTTGTTGGATCCACCATCATTCCTCCATTGTCCACTATGTAAAACCAAATTATAACACGTATTACTCATTATACAAATATGACACCAAACCTATTTCTTAAATTTTTTCTAAATACCATAATATCACACATACCTAGTTTCCTGGACCTCTCTACAATGGTCTCACCATCCCATGGACACCCAACACTTCCTCCTCCTTGTCATCATGACGAGGTCTAGCTCCACGTACTATGCCCACATGTCTTGAGGCACCAATATCATGTCCCCTCTGCACTTTGGATTGGGATTGTCTCGGATGTACGACCATTTATACCCCGATTGTGTTAAATATCCTCATCCCGACCGTAGCATCTTATGCTCTCTGCGCCATGGTGTTGGTTTTCTTGCCACTCCCCTTTGGTAATAGGACCAGATCCGCATGTACCTCTGTCATGTGTGGACATGTATTCACCGATACTCTATCGGGTCCCTCCCCGAACTAGTCACTTCTATAATCTATGGTGGGCCACGAGAATCCCCACCACACCGACACTCCCTCGATCATGTGTGCCTATTTTTAGTATCCTACGAAGTCAAAGTACTTGTACCCTAACCTAGGATCTTGCAACATCTCTAACATGGCACCGTAGGTAGGGTGGTAATGGTGGCATCACCATAGGTATCGGTCACCCAAATTATCTCAGGACCCTACTCACTGCATGGGTTTCCACCCAATAAACATTGTGCTCCATCACTTCTATAATGACATCTAAGAAATCTGTTTTAGGCCAACTGGGAAAATGACCCACATTCCCTATGTAAGGCTTCCATGTAACATCACATGGACCCACATGTGCTAGTGGTTGGAATGCTTGAAGTGAACTCACTCTTTGAAGCACTCTCGGGAATCTGCCATTAATTCATGTTGTGTTCCTGTCAGGACTATACATAACGAGCCTCTCATATATCCAGTCATCAATAAAATCACGCGTCCCATAACCCTTTATCCTCTACATCAACCTTATATCGAGTCATGAACTAATTACTGACCATATAGTGGTTCCCTAGATAAACACTACCTCATGATCGATGATATATTTGCATACCACGATCATAAATAATGGGATAAATCCATCTTTCTCATGGCACACTATATGTGCCACCATAATCCCCATCACTACCTTCCGAAAATCCGGAATTCCTCTGACCTCCACTGTGCTAAGTCAAACACATAGCATATTATCGTCATATGTGCCACTCCCAGGTAGACCATATGGCTAATGCTCTCTATTTTGTGGCATGCATCGAACTAAGATCGCAATACATGTGGGTGCCATTGAATTGGTAACCCTAAAATACCATGTACATCCTCTAAGGTCGATACCATCTCCATGGTCTCTTATCCTGTCCACCACCAAAAGGTGTTGGACATGGTCTCCCATTCAACTAAGAGCATTTGTAGTAAATCCAGATCTAATGGTATCTTGGGCATTTACATGATGTCCACCAAGCTGACCAACCCTGGTGACCGGTCACATATACCCATGTTAATCCCACAATCATAATCAAGGTCAAGATACATCTACACTTCACCATAAGCGAGATCTACACTCTACTGTACCCACAAAATGACAACACACAAACATTATAATCTTGTAATATCAATTTGAAATGAAATATCAAAGTATACAACCTATACCAACAAATTATTTATGTCATCGACCCTTGGCTAGATGTCATCAACCCCTAGAAAAATTTCCCCCATGTCATCATACCGTGATGCACTCCATCGACCACACTCGACTCCATTTCCACCCATCCCATGCCATCAACCCTTCTATTACAAAGGGGTCGATGGCATCCGAAAAGCGGTTATGACTTTCAAAATTTGACTTTCGAAATGTGACAAAACGAAAAATAAAAATTAAATCCCTCCCAAACCCACTTGCATTTTGTCCTAGCCTACCCGATGACACAATTTTGAACAAAAATGACGTATTAACGACTCAAAAAAGTAAAATAACTAAATAACACCTAATCTACTAAATGTAATAAAATGCAACGACTTAAAGTGGTCGCGCCCGCCACGTGCTCCACCTCGTCGTCCTCCATCATTACCTTGAACTCCTACCATGAAGTCAAAATACACACAAATTTGGAATTCCATAGCTTAATTCTCTCAATTCCAAAAATAGCAATAAGCAAATCAAAATCAAAATCACTATATAAAACTTAAATTTCTATTCAAATTCGGCCATGATCAACATAATTCTTCAAATGACCGTTATTTTCACTCCCGAACTCTGCGGCTCGTGTCATTTGTTGAATTTCCACCGTAATCTCATGTCATTTGTTTTGACCTATTACACACATACTTTCAACTATCTTCGATTTTGGCCTATTTTTGACACCATATGATATCTATGACATTACGACATCTCGACACTATGACATGACATTCATCCCATGGGCCCCTAACTAGGTGATTTATGTCTTATTTTACTGATGATCCTCTAGTGTTTCCTTTCAATTTTACTTCTTCAGGGTTCTTAACATTGATTGCACCCACACATGGTAGGACAAGAGACACTATATGGGTGCGCATCGGTGGGTAAATTTCTTCTTTGCAAGGATCAAAAGGTTATGCTTAATGTTAACTTGTGGGTTGAAGCCATACTAGTCAATGGTGCAATTGGTCAAGTCATATCCATTGTCTGTAAAGTTGGTGCAAAACAACCATAACTACCATGCTTTGTGGTTATCGAATTTGACAAATACGTCGACTCAATATGGAATGTCCACTTCTCCTACATGTTCCCATCTCTCCAATTTCTCAAGGTAACATGAAGCCACTCCCCTTGTAAATGACATGCACTCTTACACTCCACAAAGTACAAGGGCTAACATTACACAAAACAATTGTTGGAATCGGGGTAATGTATGATAAGGCCTTACTTTCACAACTTTCTCCAAAGCGTGTTTCCCATATGACTTACATATAGATCCACTATTCTCTTTCCATTGGTTCTAAAAATGAATCTAGTCTATATATTTAGATCCGGAAGAAAGAGGAGGAATACTTCCGTGACCTTCACCATTTCTCTCTCCCTTTAATATCCCTACCATCTACCCCGTCTTTGTGTATGCCTTCCTCTCCTCTTGTTTCAGCTTCTTCCCCACCTTCGACTAGGTGGGCTTTTGTAACTCCTCTATCGACATCCCCATTACACCATTGGGATGTGATTACTAGTGTGTAAGGTCCAATCATATCATGACACATGAGATACACAATTATTGGTCATCCATTCACACCTATTGGTACACCCACTTTTATAGTAAATTATTTCAAAATATCATTTTCCCTCAACTAAACACACCAAACCAAAATAATCATATACTACACATTGGTGTAATTTTTATGTACCAAAAAGCGTCTTAACTCAACATAGAAAGCAATAATCTGCGAATAGTGGAACGAGTATGCACGATATAGGGAAAAAACAGGTTGAACTCTAGAAGCCAACCATGGCAATCAAATTAGTTCACCTCAGGGAAGGAAAGAGAACGCTGCAAATAAAGCCAAAAGTTGTGAAGAGGGATTTGGAGTTGCTGGAATGACAACATATGCTGGAATGCACGGTTTGATGGACCATGAGACTTGTACTAACATAGAGTACCTCTTCATACGGAGGAAAATCTAGAATCAAGAAAACCAAAGTGTTAGGCCTTTTATGCTCCTTTGAGATAATCTAACTCTCTTTTTATTCTCTGAGACAACCTGGTTATCTCTGTCTTAGTTGTACCATTTTTTTTTTTTTTAAGCTTTCATAAAAAAGTTATCCTTTCTTTAGCTGTACTTTACTGGTGACCATATATAATTTTCTATTACTCAAAAAAATTAAAATAAAAACACAACTAACGGATACAGTGACTACAAAACATCTTTTGAAAAACTGAAAATGATTTGCCAAAGTGACTGACATACCTAGTAGGACTGGATCCAGCGTCAACTTTCTAGTAAGGATTGGGATGTTTTAGTACAATAGTGTTGATTCCATGCATTCAGCTTCTGCCTTTCTTCAGATCCGTAATTACCTGCACCAAAGTCATCCTTATAATTGGACAGAAAGTTGGGGTGATGAGAGAATATTGGACCACAGCTATGACATCCTTAGGGGGACCATGGATGACTGTATTTTTATTTTTTTTGCAGTTGGTATGCAGTCAGAAACAGGCCTGTTTCGATGATTCATTTGGGTCCCTCTAAAGCCCTTGGGACAATGACAACTCATAGAGACCATATTGAAATTTTGTTACATAAAAATTTAATCAAAAAAATAACAACCTAATAAATTTGCTCGTGGAAACTTTCAATTACTTAACACAACCAATGTTTTTCTGAATCTCTATAATAAAGAGAACATCACTAATTTGTGGCAGATAGTTATGTCTTTTCTTTGAGCAACGGTAACAATTAAATATAGTATATTGTTACTTCAGAAGACGTAACAATGTAACGACGTAGTATGTACCGACCTCCTCTCATAGATTTCTCTCACAATCAGATGATGAGCATGAGGATTCTTCACAAAAGAAAGATGAGCTACAAGGAGAATTGTTTGTTGATCTTGGTAATTTGGAAAATAATTCTTCACATCAGCAACAATGTCAACGTCTGAAGTGGGTCCAAAGCACCATGAGGGACTCCCACCTAAACTCTCTTCCAGATACTTCATCAGGAGTCGAACGATAAGACAAGTGAGAAATGAGGTAAATCTCACACTCATGAGTTCAATGGTTGATAGCATTGAACTTGATACAGTTCGTGAGGCACTTAGTCAACCAGAGTGGAAGAAGGCCATGGATGCAGAATATGACTCCTTGATTCAGAATCGAGACATGGGAACTTGTTGATCTTCCTGTAGGAAAGAAGTCCATTGGTTGCAGTGGATTTTCAAAACAAAATACGGGGCAGATGGATCTATCGACAAGTACAAAGCACGACTAGTTGCAAAGGGATATTCTTAGTAGGAAGGAATTGACTATGAGGAGACCTTTGCACCCATTGCGAAATATCAAAACCATCGAGTTGTTTGTGCAATCGACAACACAAAAAGGATGGAAACTTTAGCAGATGGACGTAAAAGTTCTTTCTTGAATGGTGATCTCGAAGAAGAAGTATACATGACCCAACCAGAAGGATTTGTTGATGAGCAACATCCTAATAAGGTATGTTGTCTAATTAAGTATCTTTATGGACTTAAACAAGCACCTAGGGCATGCTACATTAAAATAGATGATCACCTATTGCAACATGGATTCACTCGTAGCCCCTCTTATTCAAATTATTTGTATATCAAAAAGATAGGCATAAAGAATTTTATTTTGGTTTTGTATGTGGATGATCTTGTGATCACAGGGAGTCCAAACAATCTTGTCGAAGATGTTAAGAATGATTTGAAGAAATCCTTCGACGTGACAAATTTGGGATACTTCACTATTGTCTTGGCTTAGAGATATTGCAGAAGAAGAATCATACTTTTATCTCCCAAATGAAATATGTCAAGACACTCCTCGAAAAGTATGGCATATCTAATTCTAAATCTATGTCCAATCCAATGGAAAATGGTTTGCAACTTTCTAGATTCCAAGATTCAACTCGAGTAGATGGCACTTAGTACAAAAAACTTGTTAAGAGTCTCATTTACTTGACCTATACTAGAACAATTGGAAAGTTTTCAACGATGATCAACATTTGGTTTCCTTTCTCGAACTCTAGGATAATTTCAATCAACTATATTTTGAAGGAAGTGAAGTTTCTCCACGTGAGACAATAGCATCTACCATAGCAAAAGAAGGAATAGAGGAAGAATCTGATAAGGATGGTTGTATTAATTTGAAAGATAAAACGATACCAGGGGATTAGTAAGTCTGGAAGATTTATTTGACAAGAATGACCGGTATATCAAGTCAAATATATCACATGAGGTTCATCAGTCTCCAGAATATGAAAAATTTAATATTGGAAGCAAAGAGGAACCCAATATTGTCAACATTGGCAAATGCTACACAAAATAAGAAAGAATTAAAATGATGAACTTATTAAAAAGTTATGTTGATGTTATTTCCTATTCATATGAAGATTTGAAATCATTCAAGCCAAGGGATATGCAAAATTACATTCCTTTAAAGCCGGGAATAATGACTTTTCAAAGTGAAGCAAAGACAATACAACCCTAAGATTTCAAATACTATTTACCAAGAGATTCGAAGCTTTTGAAGGATAAAATAAGTTTCGTAATTCATCACTCGGCTTGGGTAGCCAATATTTTACCGATGAAGGAAAAAGAATGGTGAGATCCATATTTTTTAGATTTTCAAAATTTCAACTAGGATTCCCTCAAAGATAACTATCCACTTCCCATGATGGACCAAATTTTACAAGTTGTTACTAGCTCAAAAATTTTATCCATGTTGGATGGATTTTCAAGGTATAATCAAATTGAGGTTGATGTTCTGGTCAACACAAAATAACATTCACAACTCCATGGGTAACGTTTTCCTATAAGAGACTATCATTTGGTCTGATTAATGTTGGTGCCAATTTTCAAGGTGCAATGGATTTGGCTTTTGGGTCCTTAAAAGGAAAATGAATTGTTGTGTATCTGGATGATTTAACCGTCTTTTTCAAGAAAAGGGAAGATCATTTTCAACATCTTGAAATTGTTCTTCAAAAGTGTAGAGAACATGGAGTGTCCCTCAACCCAAAGAAATCTATTTTTTGTGTCATTGAAGGAAAGATACTTGGACACATTGTTTCCAAGGAGGGAACCAAGATAGATCCAAAGGTAACGCTCGATCGTAAGTTCACTTTGTTATGATGGAGGACAATCTGAACCCTCATTTTGCATATATTTTTAGGATTTGATGTGGTTTGAGGGTTTTGCAAGGGATTATTTTGTTGTAGATTTATAGGTACCTTGAAATCTACATGTGATATACTGAGCGATAATCGACAAATAAGTGTGAAACCCTCGTGACACTACGAAATCAAGTTCCAACCCTTTTGGTAGACTCCAGGTGCCCCACAGAGGTCCATGCCAATTTACAACTTCCAAAATTCATATTGAGTAGTTCTAGCACTCTTCCCAACCTTTTCATTAGTTCATATAGTTCATATATACTTCGGGATAAATGAAAATTAGACAAGTTCCCCATCTCTCTCATTTGCTTTCATAGTTGTATCTATAAAAATTGGTTAGCATGTGTATCTTATTGTACATCATTGCAGTAGTTTCTAAATTCATATTTTAACAAAATATAATAGATTTTGTTAAATCAATAACTTTCCCATATGTTGTCCCTCATAATTGGGGTAAGTAAGTAAAGTTAAAATCTAGGAATCTTTTCTTCTAATAAATTTGACCATCACTTTATGAATGAGATAGAATAGTTAGAATTTTTTTCAGTTATGGAATAAATATCTCCCAAGAATAGCTCCACATTCTAGGCATTGATTATGTAGACTAGTATAAAGTATCCTATAAGTAGTTGTAAACACTTTGTAAGTGGTGTGTTGTTTTTATTGAGTTAATATTTTGAATAGATCAATATAGTTCAACAAGTTCTTGAGTACTTTGTTAGAGTATATGTGATTTCATTTAAACCTTAGTTAGAAGGAGGATCAAGGTCCCACTCACCCAAGGAGGAAGGATGTTTTATTGGTATTTATTAGAGTAGATTGCTTATTTCATTAAAACATTACTTTTCTATTAAATTAACTAGTTGATTGTAGTTATTGCGCACTAGTGTTGCATTATTCAAGTTAGTATTATTTTCTACTGTTGTGTTTACTTATTTATAAGTTTTGTTTCCTTCCAACAAGTAGAATATTATAGTTCAGTAGTAAATTTTATATTTCAAGTTGATTTCAATTTCATATAAGAGATGTTAGGTGAAACACCACTCTTCGTCCTCTTGTAGACATCCATGGATATTGACCTGATTTGACAAATGATATAATCAAAGTGAGACTTGATGACATGCGTCAAATCCCTAAAAGCAAAAGTATGCCATAAAACTTGAATCACACATTTTCTTGAATCCAATGCCATTGAAATCCTTCCAACCAAAGAGGTTTGTGGGAATGAGAATGTCTATAACATTAATTCTTTTTCCATTACATAGAAGACCTTAGTGCAAGGAAAAATATATCTTAGAATCATTTCATGGCATTATTGATAAAATATTTCTCTTCCACAAGAGTGAGAAAATAATCATTTGCAAAATGACTATTATTGAGTTGTTGATCTAAGTAGGGGAAACAAAATTCATTCACTAATCCTCGAGAAGAGTAGTTGGCAAACAAATGATTACATTCTTTTGTAGCAAGCACATAGAGGAGAGGGAACTAAAGGGAATCCCTTCTGATAGATATATATAACCCAAACCCGTAGAGTGAGAACCATTGATTTAATACATACTCCAACATTTTGAAATAACATGTTGACACATGGATAAAACAAGGTCCAAACTCTACAACTTGAAGCATAGTAGTTATAAAATTTCACTCAATCTTTTCATAATCTTTTATAAAATCAATCTTTACAAAAAGGGATTTTTTATTAGAAATGTGTGCTCATTCCATACCTTCCCATAAAATAATAACATTGTCAAGAATGTATCTACATTGAATCAAACCAATTTTCTCACTTTTGATAATGAGAGAAAGAAGATTCTTTATTTTGAGTGCAAGGGCTTTGACAATGATTTTATATGAGACATTAAAAAGAGTAATAGGTCTCTAATTGGAAATTTTCTTAGTTTCTCTATCTTTAGGAATGAATTTAATATTGCCTTGATTAATGAGGTCTCCAAAAGAGTCGGACAACATAACTTTAGAATAAAATTTATCAGATTAGGTCCCATAGTATCCCAAAGGATTTAGTAGAAATCACAGGGAAAGTCATCATTGCTAAGGGCATTATCGGAGGCCATTTGCATGGCCACTTCTTTGAGATCATTAACAATAAGGGGTTTGTCACATGTGACTCTTTGAAATTGAAAGAGATTGCAAGGGAAACTTGGAGGCACTTCATGAGGGCATCTTCTCTTTCAGGGGAAGAAGGATGAGCAACAAAAACACCATGGTAATGATTCTCAAAAACTTATAAGATGTTGGGAAATTTAGTAATTCTATCATTACCACCTTTAATGGATTTTATCCTATCAAAATATTGTCTAGAATGAAGGAGAGAAACAAAATCTTTAAAGGCCCTATCACCAGCATAAGCAATGCAATCTAGCTTTAAGTTGTGCTCCTTTGGCTTTATAAGTTTCCTCAATTCTGATTTTGTGACTCTATTAAGTAGCTTGATTTTATACTGATATATTAAAATCTCGACAAGTTTTCAAGCTCTTGTAAAATCCATTGGAATTCAAGGTAAGAAGCCTCATGAACTTATTATTTATATATGGTTGTTTGTTTTTCATATATTATAAGGAAGGAGGTAGTCCTCTAAATAGCATTAGACCATCATTCCACCCAATTGATGTCTCTTGTGGGTCCTGGAGACAAGATCCCAAATTCACTTGATATGTCCTAGAGTCCTCTTGTGCCTAAGATTGGTAGTGCTGAGATAAAATTGGGTTTTCTTGCTTTTGAGGCGAGGGGTATTCCATGTAATACAACAACATAAAGGTTGATGGTATGATAAAATGGAATTCTCAATCACAACAATAGGTTTGGTGGATCTCAAGGTAAAAGAAAAGATCTTGTTCGGTGAACAAGGCACGATCAATCTTTTAACCACTTAGTATTGAACAAGTCCAAAGTTAGACTAGGCAAACCATGCGGCGATGGAGCCTTTTCTACAATGATGGTTGGAAGCATAAAGGCTAAACTTGTACCATTTGTAGAACCATACTTCTTGCTCTCTGCCGATACACTACTTTTGCATGGGGAGGGGATGTTTATTATCTTCATTAGATTCCACCATGTTGAAATCTCCACATAAAATCCAATGGGCATCGGGAAGAGAATTTGTCAACCAATACTAAAAGAGGGACTTTTCAACATCGTCATTGGAAGCATACATGTTAGCTAAACCAATAATACACTCATTGAAGTCAAAGAGGGTCTACACCACCGATGGGTAGCTTCAAAGCCCTAAGAAATGGCATTTTGTGAAATCTCTAACACTAGTAACATGATAAACCCTCTATGACTGGGCTCATGTTTGGACATCTGGAAAATAACACTCAAACAAATAGTGTGGGTGACATATTGGAGGAGAAACCCATGTCTTTGAACTTCATACATGCATAACACTTTCAAATGGCAAAAATTGAGACAATTGTCCATGATCGTGTATCGACGGGTCAATTCAATAAGGAAGCAAACATTCCAAGAGTAAATAATCACTGTAAACATTTAGGTGCATTAATCCCCCAACATCTAAAACTTTGAGGGAAACAAACTTATTAGCAAAGGAAAGTATTCTCTGGTTACCTAAAAAAAAATCACTCATTCGAAAGGTTCGTCGTTTCTCTTGGATGTATTCTCTATCTTTAGAGGGGATGAACTTCAAGAGTTGAGGAGCACAATTTTACGACTAAGTGTGACAACATTATCATCTAGAGAGGTCATCCCGAAAGAGGTTGTGTCATTGGTACAATGGGTTAAGAATGCATAAAAATAGCCACAAATTATGGGTTGGGAAAGAACAGTGGTGAAGCTTTAATGGTCAATAACACAACTTATTTAGAAATAACAACAAAAGAATTGGCTCCAGAAGCCTCTAAAGGGCGATAAGTACTAACTAGTGGCTATGAAGCAACACAAGCAATCGGAGCTTTTTTGTGGTTGGTAACATTGGTCAAATGATCATTAGAAACAACGAGAACTTTGTTTTTTGCAAAACCCTTTTCCTCGGACAGTTTGATGGGAAGAAGTCATTAAAGAATATCCCCGAACCATAGGGTGTGAGGATTGATAATGAAAGAGGGGTTCGGAAGATTAATATATAAGCCATGCTAAGACAAAAGGGACCCACCAATCTGTATAACAATAATTTTGTTAAGGTCCTTGGCCTGGTCTAGGTATTTCACAACGGAGTGGAGAGGAGAGCGTTAATCGATTCTTGGGCCCCACCGGCCAATTGCTGATGTGGCAAGAATGCATTGGCAAGACACACGACTACCCACATGAAATTCGATCATATGGAATATCACGAATCACGATTCACGACGGTGGAATAAGTTAAAAACAATTTGAGTGGTGTAGTCAAGTTTATAGTTTGTACGATACTTACCTGTTTTGCTTCTGCCTGCCTAGTTTCTTCACCAAAAGCATCCAAATGTATTAGACAGAAAGTTGGAATGATAGAAATTATTGGAGCACAGCTCATGAAATCTTTTAGCTGGACTAGACCACAGTTCATATGCTCTGGATAAACATTGATCTTTTCCGGGCACTCGTCCCAAAACAATGATAACCTGTTCGAATATAATGGTTATAAAAAAATTGTCTTGATTGTAAATTTTGATTGAATGGTTTGAAGATAATGAACATTGTGGGAATGATTGTATCTACAAGATTAAATGGTACAAATCATGATTTAAATTTGACAGCAGTTCACATGTTTTTTTGTGGTGTTAGATGTAAAATACTTGTAAATTTTTAAAATTAAAGTCTTTTCTAACTTGTATATTAAGATTGCGACCATTCTTTTCATATAATTTATATATAAATTATTTAATATACATAAATATAGATTTAAAATGGTTCAAATAAATGAATGTCACCTTTCATTTTACATATTTGGAAAAGAAATATTCAATTTATACCATCTCATAAATATTATGTGACATGTATAAATGACCGTGAAACTTAATACATGGTGAGAAAATAAATGTAGCAAATTAGGATATATGATTTTGTTACAAGTAAGCTCCCAACAAAGCATAAGCCACCACTCACCTTATACAAATTAGTTGCAAGTTTATGAGGATGGTGTTGATTATGTTTTTGTCTATTTTTATGGTAATTCTCCTCTACTCTTAAGGAAAAAAATTAGTTATATTTTTTACTATGATTGTCGCATTAATGATTGAAAATTAAGTGTATGTTACCACGAGGAAGAAGGGAGCAATGGAAACAAATGGGCCTAAAGCAATTTGATATAGGTGAAGCCCAATTGTCCATTAATATACAAATTGATGATCCATGTGACCAATAGTATAACTACCACGATTGCTAATAACCACACGATCCTAATCTAGCATAAGTCTTAGGCTAGTTTTCCATATCCATGTAGCCCTAAAAATACACAAGTCTTATAGCACTGGAACAAACTACATTGACTCTTGGCCAAGTACAAACACTTTTGATACCCTTTATCCCGTTTAAGCTTCACATAAATTTTTGGAACCTAACTCCTCATCTAACCCCCGAATTTGCTAATGTGTTTTTATCAATTAGATTTTCTACTAGGTTTGTGTATCTTAATCTCTAATTGTTGTGGTTTTGATCGTCATGAGCCTCAATAACTTGCTAAACCTTGAAAATACATCAAAGGAGATTGCACATGTTATAACTTGAAATTTTTAGTATATGAAACAATGTTGAAGACCACTATTGCTTAGTTTAATCTTAAACCCTACCTACGGTTTTCAAGAATCTGAGAAGGATGCAAAACTACTTGAAGCAAATATACATAGCCTCAAACCCTAACAATTCTCATGTATGTTTGTACTAACCTTCCACAAGTTCTAAGCGGGTTTTCTAAGAGAAAACCACAAAAAGTGTATGAAATGGAGGATTTATTTCTTCAAAACAATTTTTCTTACCTCTATAGGCTTGTGCATGGTCTAACAACAAATTGCCGACATTTTCTTTCTTCCGAAGTTTGAAACAAACAAAACCATCTTCCAAGAGAAATGAACAAATAAATTTTACAAGGAGATTTAGCAGTCCTTAACAAAAGAACTTGAGTTCATATTTACACATAACCTTCTTGACCATGTACATACACAACCTTCTCATCACATACTTTTTCTTCTTCCCCTTTTTAACAAGAGTCTCTTCCTTCTTCTTTAGTTTTTCTCTCGCTTAGAAATACAATCCATAACTACTTTTTCTCGACCCACACATTCTTGTTTTCTAATAAATTTTACACAAGGACTCTCTTTTTCTCAAGAAGACTAAGAATGCTTAAAGGAGAAACATGAATTTTTATGAAAAACTACAATTTTCTCAAGTTATCTGATAATTAGTTTTTCAAGACACATAAAAATACCTAAACACCCTACACAAACCTCCTAACACTATTGATTAAAACCACAATTATTCAAAATGCCTAATTTCCTAACTAGGGAATTTAAATTTGGGTTTGGGCAGAAAACACCTTTCAAGGAAAAATTTGAATTTGATGAAGTCATATGATCTTTAAACACCTCCACTAGCCTATTTAGCCCCTCCTAACATGCTCTAAAGTAAAATTTTGATTAAACTAGTTTTCCTAGGTGATGCTCTGCATCACTTTATGACATCTCTCCCAACCTCCACTTGAAGGTATTTGAACGATATTTATAGGACCCTATAACATTTGCACTAAGTCTACATCAAGAGGAATTTGAAACATCTCCACATTGCCCCCAAAACTAAGGGCATGTAGTTATGCCATATCATATCCATACAAGCAAATCAATAACTCGGGTACCTAAGAGGCATCTACAAAATCTGAGATCACCTCAATCATCTATGAACTTGTAAAACATCAAACATTAACATTTACTTCGTTAGTCTCAATGCGAGAAAATATGATAAAATAATAAAAACATTGAAATTCTAAACAAAAATATAATTTCCTACTACATTGGCCATACATATCATATTATATCATCCATGTAATAAACCCTTATGTCCACTAGAATACATTAACCATGTGGTAAAATGCCTACAACATTAACCTTTTGAAAGAACAAACTGCATTGACTATGTTTAAAAATCGATACCTCATCATTGCATTATTTATGCACGCATAATTGCAATAACCATACTAGAATTTTTATATCGCATTGGCCCTCATGCAATTTTTTGACCGAGGATAACTAATGACATTATCTAGATTGATGTGGACTCCACCTAGCATTTAATAAATTTTTCCTAACCTATTGACGTAAAAATGCAAAAATTCTAAAACTCACCTAGAGTTTATCAAGACTTATGCTTTTATGTAATGGAAAATTTCACATTTCGGATTTTCTCCAAGACCTATTTTTAACATTATAAAACCTATATATGCATTTCTAATGTAAAAGAGAACCTACTTGTGGATTCATTGTCTCACACCTTTATTAACATCCTTCACATCCACCTAAACCTCTTATTTCAAAGAAAATGGATAACTTAGAGCTCGAAAAACTAAAAATATCTAATAGGAAAGTGAAAAATGACTTAGTTGACCTTCTATTTGTAAATTTCAAACCAAGTTTGAAACTTTCAAAATTTTACACCTAGCTTCTATAAAATTGACATATCTTTGCAGCCATAACTTTGAGAGAGGACAACAAGAAGTGTCATGACCATGGGATCGTAAGGAATTTTATGGTAGATTATAATTGTTTTCTTTAAAATATCAAATTTTCATACCAAACATTTCACATGCTTATACACCTTTGTAGACATCAAGTTTATGTCTCCCTCCTACACCGCATACACCAATATTAAATCATGTAATCTATCATCCTAACATAACCTAGGTCACTACCTTCACCCCATAAAATCATTTTCTAACCCCCGTAAATATTATTTACCTACCTTTAATTACCCTAACCTCCCTAAAACCTCCTAACCACTTCTAACTCATCCTAACCCTTTTTATCCTAACCATTCAACTCCCTAACCACGCCTAACCTCTTCCCTAACCATTTACCCTCATCCTCATACCAAAACCCCCATTTTGGAAGTGGTTAAAACCACTTCCAAATGGTTTTCTCACATTTCTTGGATCACTAGTGATTCCAACAAATCACCCACGATTATAAATAGGAGCTTAGAGCTCTTGTTTTAAGGATCTTCAATCTTGAATCCTCAAAGGTACCATCAAAACTCTGTCACTTCAACAATCTCCAAAGCTTTGTAGCGAAGCTCGATGCCCAAAGAAGCCATACTACATGATCTTGTGCAATCATACTTCTTTAAGGCCCATGTTACCTCATTAGACATTCAATAAGACATCATCGAGATATCAACAAGTTCTTGTAAGAATTTTGTAATTCCTCTCACATTAAAGGTAAGATATTTTTGTCTATTCTCGCCTTCATTTTCATTTACACATCTAAACAATAAGTTTTAGTCTATGTTTTTAATCATTTAAGCATTGTGTCAAACAATCAACTTATTCACCACATCCCTTCAATCACCCACGATTATCTCAAATCGCTTGTGTTTTCTATAAGTCTCCTACGATTACTATAAATTATTCTCTTTTATCAAATCAGTGCATTTTATAATTTGTTATCTATATATCTAGACGTGATATGGAATTAATCGCCTATTTGCTAGCATATTTGTGTTTTAGATTATTTTTCTATGTCAATCCCATCTAATCACAAGCATTTACGATCTTCGATCATTCAATAACTATTCGTATGGGAGCAGTTCGACATCCTCCATGAACTCATGTTGTGTGCCATAATATTTGCACCAACCCTCAAGGATATCAAGGAATAGTTCAAGATCCTTGATGAGATCGAGAAGCAACTGAAGAACATTGGTATGATTACTTCAAAGATATCAAGATCACTACCACCTTACCACTGGGTGCTTATGAAGTTGAACATGATCTTCCCTTCCATCTTGAGTTTTAGATTCCTTATCTTGCATCATCTATATTTTCATTATCTATCTTACTATCTTTATCGGTGAACCTTCATTGTATCAAAATGAGTTGATATCCTTTAAGAAATTCCCTTTGTATTCCTAGAATTGGCCTTTTTCGAGCATCTTGTTGTCGTATTTATATAATATATTTTGTCCAGTTGTCTTTGTTTTGCGAGTCTCTTCACTTGGCGAAAGGAGGACTTATTCATTGTTCACTTTCCATCGTCACAACATTTTGATCAAAGGCATAGTATCAATAAACCTGTTATTTTTTTTAGTTTTAGGTATTTTCAGGCATCGATAGCACTAACCAAAAACTACCTAATACATTCTTGGCATGCCCGGTGGGACATTGTTCCCTTTCTTTTCATTAAATTAATTTTTAGTCATTTTTGGTCTCTTCTCTGTAATCACTAATGATTACAATAAATCACCATGATTCTAGTAAATCACCCATGATTTCCCTAATCGTTGATGATTTATGTGGATTGTTCTTGATTACTCAATCAGTTTCCTTCCACATTAATTTTTTTCTTTTGCTTTCTGCTTTCATCTAACCTTGCAGGTTTTCTGCGCTAGATATTTTACTTCGACATTTAAAAAAGAAAACTAAAAGTAAAAAATATTTAAAAAGGGGAAAAGCAATCACAGGTACGTTTTCTTTCTCTATCATTTTCTTTTCCAGCATTGCATTTGATTGGTGTCCTCATCGACTTAATGTTTATTTTGGGATTTAAAACAAACTTTCATATCTTCTTGATCACATAATTTAATTAAGGGTTAACGAACTACATTCACTTAAATCCCCTCACACAACCAAACCATGTCAAATACAACTTGCATTTAAACACTCCTCCCAAGTGGACCTACTTGGATTTCATCACTAAGAGGATAAGTCGAATCGATGTTTTAACATAGTATAAAGAAGTTCTTTGGGCGGTATGTCACCTAAGCACTTGACACCCTTATCGTTGTGAAACCGTAAAGTGAGGGGGTAGGCCTAAATAACATGCCTAATACCGACACCAACATAAATTTTGGCTTCACGTGCCTTCGAGTATATCAAGGACTCCATCCCGACCTCTTGCCCTTATAGCTTCGCGATCTGTCGACCTAGTTATATTGCACATGATGCAAGGCTCCATGGCATGATGTTTTAGACTATAGAGTCTATCGATGCCACATGAAGAAGCTTAAAGCTGAGGTCAAACACGACCACACCAAAAAATTTACAAAGCCTTCTGCTTCATCTCCCATATTTTTCTCTCATCATGGGTATTGCGTGCACATTGATACCAAATGTAACGTTATGTGTAGCAAGCATACTATTCCCAAAACTTGTTCCCATAGTCGGAAGTATAGAATCGATTCCTCTCGTAACCGACCACCTTCCCATAGACCAAATAGACCACAACCTACTTACAGAACACCACCTGCAATGATCCTCGTCCCACTATGGATGTTATTCAACGTGATATTCTCACCCGATTAGAGGATCAAATAGATGACACCTTACTTCCCATGAGATTTAAAGTTCATCATCAAGTTGGTATTACACAACATGTCATCAGGACCTCATGACTCATGTTAGAAGTCATATTTTGAATCAAGTTGATGACATCATTACCGATACATTGTGATATTTTGCCTCTCATGGCTAGTTATCTATAGTGCATTTATTACATCTTACTTTCATCCTTTGGCTTGATCATCCACTTTCACTTGGGCTTTTAGCCCCTACTTGGGTTTTACACAACACCTTTTGCCTTTTCTTGGGCGCTTGACCCCCCTTGGGTTTTTCACACTATTTCAAACATCTCGTTACATACTTTATTGGCTTGTTCACTCTCCCTAGATTTATCACCATGTACACCTTGGCTTCTTCCTATTATTGGAGTGCCTTAGTCTCGAATCCACCTATTTCGACTTCAATTCACCCCGGTATTTCCTATTGAATCACCGGTGTATTCTGTGCATCCTTTCTTACGCCTATGGCCTTACTTGTATTTATATATTTAATCATGCCTTGACATCCTATCGTTGGACGTCTTGGCCTTGTTCTACTATTGGTTTTTCACATCATGTGGGTTGGGATATCCTACTTGATCTCCCTCTTACCGCATTTACATATCTAATCACATTATCGTTGTTCATAAGTACCATGATATCATCACATACATACATGCGAGAAAGTATGAAAATTATAAGCAAATTAGCACACACAACCAAACTCCAAACACCCAAACACCATAAAAATCATCATATATATCTCGAATCATTTTTATACATCGATAAATCATACCAAAAGTCTCTCACCCATCTACAATATGGCTCAGGCACCCTAACCCCCTATGGGAGGTCTCTTGATGCTTTAGGATGATATGGTCGTACTAGTGGATTTGGCTATGCGGGCTAAGAACTCTTCCCTATATTGAGCTCGGAGGCCTCTTGTTATGCTCTCACCAATTGTATATCTAACAACGTAATCCGCTCTACGACTCTATAGGCATAAAAGAGGTGAGTTACCCGCTCTGAACAAACACCACCCACGACTCGAAATAAAATATGCAACATCACATCTATATTATTGGTAGTTTCAACACTTGTGCATCCCGATATCTCTGTAATATCATAGATGCCTCTCCTACAAGATGGGATGAGCTTATCAATCCCCTGGTCGATGGTGTTGTTGGTCCACCATCATTCCTCCACTTGTCCACTATGTAAAACCAAATTACGACACATATTAATCATAATACAAATATGACACCAAACCTATTTCTTAAATTTTTCTAAATACCATAATATCACACATACCTAGTTTCCCAGGACATCTCTACAATGGTCTCGCCGTCCCCATGGACACCCAACACTTCCTTTCCTTGTCATCATGACGAGGTCTAGCTCCCACGTACTATGCCCACATGTCTTGAGGCACCAATATCATGTCCCATCTGCACTTTGGATTGGGATTGTCTCGGATGTACAACCATCTATACCCCAATTGGTGTCAAATATCCTCTTCCCGACCGTTGCATCTTATGCTCTCTAAGCCATGGTGTTGGTTTTCTTGCCACTCCCCCTTTGGTAATAGGACCAGCTCCGCATGCACCTCTGTCTTGTGGACATGTATGCGCCGATACTCTATCGGGTCCCTCCCCGAACCAAACACTTCTATAATCTGTGGTGGGCCCTGAGAATCCCCACCACACCGACACTCCCTCCAATCATGTGTGCCTATTTTTAGTATCCTACGGGGTCAAAGTACTTATACCCTAACCTAGGATCTTGCGGCATCTCGACATGGCGACAATGGTAGGGTGGTAATGGTGGTATCACCATAGGTATCGGTCACCCAAATTATCTCAGGACCCTACTCACTTTGCATGGGTTTCTACCCATTAAACATTGTGCTCCATCACTTCTATAATGACATCTAAGAAATCTGTTTTAGGCCAACTGGGAAAATGATCCACATTCCCTATGTAAGGCTTCCATGTAACATCACATGGACCCACATGTGCTAGTGGTTGGAATGCTCAAGTGAACTCTCTCTTTGAAGCACTCTCGGGAATCTCGCCATTAATTCATGTTGTGTTCTGTCGGACTATACATAAGAGCCTCTCATATATCCAGTCGTCAATAAAATCACGAGTCCCGTAACCCTTTATCCTCTACATCAAACTCGGTATCACCATGAACTAATTGCGCCCATATAGTGGTTTCCCTAGATAAACAAAGACCTCATGATCGACAATACATTTTACATACCACGATCATAAATAAGGGGATAAATCCATCTTTCTCATGGCACACTATATGTGCCACCACAATCCCCATCACTACCTTCCAAAATCTAGAATTCCTACAACCTCCACATGTGCTAAGTCAAACACATAGCATATTATCGTCTGCCACTCCTAGTGCCCATATGGCTAATGCTCTCTATTTTGTGGCATCTAAACTAAGATCGCAATAGATGTGGGTGCCGCTAATTAGTAACCCTAAAATACCATGTACATCCTCTAAGGTCGATACCATCTCCATGGTCTCCCATCCTATCCACCACCAAAAGGTGTTGGATAGGTGGTCTCCCATTCAACTAAGAGCATTTGTAGTAAATCCAGATCTAATGGTATCTTGGGCATTTGCATGATGTCCACCAAGCCCCACCCTATAACTGGGTCACATATACCCATGTTAATCCCACAATCATAACAGTCGAGGTCAAGATACATCTACACTTCACCATAAGCAGATCTACACTCTACCTGTACCCACAAAATGACAACACACAAACATTATAATCTTGTAATATCAATTTGAAATGAAATATCAAATTATAGAACCTATACCAACAAATTTCTAATGTCATCGATTGGCTAGATGTCATCGGCCCTAGAAAAATTTCCCCCATGTCATCACCCTATGACAAACTCCATCGCCATCGAATCCATTTCCCCCCATCCCAATGCCATCAACCCTTCTATTCACAAAGGGGTCGATGGCGTCCCGCCAAAAAGCGGAACTTGTGACTTTCAAAATTTGACTTTCAAAATGAGACAAAATGAAAAAATAAAAATTGAATCCCTCCCAAACCCACTTGCATTTTGTCCTAGCCTACCCGATGACACAAGTTTGAACAAAAATGACACAACTAACGACTCAAAAAAGGTAAAATAACTAAATAACACCTAATCTACTAAATGTAATAAAATGCAACGACTTACCCGTGGTAGCTCCCGCCACGTGCTCCACCTCTTCGTCCTCCATCATTACCTTGAACTCCTGCCATGACGCTCAAAATACACACAAATTTGGAATTCCATAGCTTAGTTCTCTCAATTCCAAAATATCAATAAGCAAATCAAAATCAAAATCACTATATAAAACTTAAACTTCTATTCAAATTCGCCATGATCAACATAATTCTTCAAATGACCGTTATTTTCACTCCCGAACTCGCAACACGTGTCATTTGTTGAATTTCCACCGTAATATCATGTCATTTGTTTCGACTGTTACACACATACTTTCAACTATCTTCAATTTTGGCCTATTTTTGACACCATATGATATCTATGACATTACGACATCTCGACACTATGACATGACATCCATCCCATGGGCCCCTAACTAGGTGATTTATGTCTTATTTTACTGATGATCCTCTAGTGTTTCCTTTCAATTTTACTTCTTCAGGGTTCTTGCAACATTGATTGCGCCCACACATGGTAGGACGAGAGACACTATCAGGTACGCATCGGTGGGTAAATTTCTTCTTTACTGAGGATCAAAAGGTTATGCTTAATGTTAACTTGTGGGTTGAAGCCATACTAGTCAATGGTGCAATTGGTCAAGTCATATCCATTATCCGTAAAGTTGGTGCAAAACAACCATAACTACCATGCTTTGTGGTTATCAAATTTGACAAATACGTCGACTCAATATGGAATGTCCACTTCTCCTACATGTTCCCATCTCTCCAATTTCTCAAGGTAACAACAAGCAACTCCTTGTAAATGACATGCACTCTTACAATCCACAAAGTACAAGGGCTAACATTACACAAAACATTTGTTGGTATCGGGGTATTGTATGATAAGGCCTTACTTTCACAACTTTCTCCAAAGTGTGTTTCCCATATGACTTACATATAGATCCACTATTCTCTTTCCATTGGTTCTAAAAATGAATCTAGTCTATATATTTAGATCCGGAAGAAAGAGGAGGAATACTTCCGTGACCTTCACCATTTCTCTCTCCCTTTAATATCCCCGCCATCTACCCTATCTTTGTGTATGCCTTCCTCTCCCTCTTGTTTTAGTTCTTCCCCACCTTCGACTAGGTGGGCTTTTGTAACTCCTCTATCGACATCCCCATTACAACATTGGGATGTGATTACTAGTGTGTAAGGTCCAATCATATCATGACACATGAGATACACAATTATTGGTCATCCATTCACACCTATTGGTACACCCACTTTTATAATAAATTATTTCAAAATATCATTTTCCTCCAACTAAACACACCAAACCAAAATAATCATATCTTATAATCATATACTACACATTCGTGTAATTTTTATGTACCAATACACTTACATAGCCGTTTTATCCCGGGGCTATAAGTTAAGTTGCTTATCTATTAATATCTCGGTTTTGCTTAACACACAGCCCCTCGCCTACCTATACGGACAAGCTTGTCCTTGAAAAGAGTGCCCTAAAACGCGTCTTAACTCAACATAGAAAGCAATAATAATATGATATAGGGGAAAAAACAGGTTGAACTAGGAAGCCAACCATGGCAATCAAATTAGTTCACCTCAGGGAAGGAAAGAGAACGCTGCAAACAAAGCCAAAAGTTGTGACAACATAAGCTAAAACACGGTTTGATGGACCATGAGACTTGTACTAACATACGGAGGAAAATCTAGAATCAAGAATCAAGAAAACCAAAGTGTTAGGCATTTTATGCTTCTTTGAGATAATCTAACTCTCTTTTTATTCTCTGAGACAACCTGATTATCTCTGTCTTAGTTTTACCATTTTTTATTTTTTTAAGCTTTCATAAAAAAATTATCCTTTCTTGAGCTGTACTTTACTGGTGACCATATATAATTTTCTATTACTCAAAAAAATTAAAATAAAAACACAACTAACGGATACAGTGACTACAAAACATCTTTTGAAAAACTGAAAATGATTTACCAAAGTGACTGACATACCTAGTAGGACTGGATCCAGCGTCAACTTTCTAGTAAGGATTGGGATGTTTTAGTACAATAGTGTTGATTCCATGCATTCAGCTTCTGCCTTTCTTCAGATCCGTAATTACCTGCACCAAAGTCATCCTTATAGAATATTGGGGTGATGAGAGAATATTGGACAGAAAGTTGGGGTGATGAGAGAATATTGGACCACAGCTATGGCATCCTTAGGGGGACCATGGATGACTGTATTTTTATTTTTTCGCAGTTGGTATGCAGTCAGAAACAGGCATGTTTCCATGATTCATTTGGGTCCCTCTAAAGCCCTTGGGACAATGACAACTCATAGAGACCATATTGAAATTTTGTTACCGAAAAATTTAATCAAAAAAATAACAACCTAATAAATTTGCTCGTGGAAACTTTCAATTACTTAACACAATCAATGTTTTTTCTGAATCTCTATAATAAAGAGAACATCACTAATTTGTGGCAGATAGTTATGTATTTTCTTTGAGCAAGGGTAACAATTAAATATAGTATATTGTTACTTCAAAAGACATAACAATGCAACAACGTAGTATGTACCGACCTCCTCTCATAGATTTCTCTCACAGTCAAATGATGAGCATGAGGATTCTTCACAAATGAAAGATGAGCTACAAGAAGAATTGTTTGTTGATCTTGGTAATTTGGAAAATAATTCTTCACATCAGCAGCAATGTCAACGTTTGAAGTAGGTCCAAAGCACCATGAGGGACTCTCACCTAAACTCTCTTCCAGATACTTAATCAAGAGTCGAATGATAAGACAAGTGAGAAATGAGGTTAATCTCGCACTCATGAGTTCAATAGTTGATAGCATTGAACTTGATATCTGTCGTGAGACACTCAGTCAACGAGAGTGGAAGAAGGCCATGGATGCATAATATGACTCCTTGATTCAAAATCGACATGGGAACTTGTTGATCTTCCTGTAGGAAAGAAGTCCATTGGTTGTAAGTGGATTTTTAAAACAAAATACAGGGAAGATGGATCTATCGACAAGTACAAAGAATGACTAGTTGCAAAGGGATATGCTTAGTAGGAAGGAATTGACTATGAGGAGACCTTTGCACCCATTGCGAAATATCAAAACCATCAGAGTTGTTTGTGCACTAACAACACAAAAAGGATGGAAACTTTAGCAAATGGACGTAAAAATTTCTTTCTTGAATGGTGATCTCAAAGAAGAAGTATACATGACCCAACCAAAAGGATTTGTCAATGAGCAACATCCTCATAAGGTATGTTGTCTAATTAACTATCTTTGAGGACTTAAAAAATCATTAGGGCATGCTACATTAAAATAGATGATCACCTATTGTAACATGGATTCACTTGTAGCCCCTCTTATTGAAATTTGTATATCAAAAGATAGGCACAAAAATTTTCATTTTGGTTTTGTATGTGGAAGATCTTGTGATCACAGGGAGTCAGACAATCTCGTCGAAGATCTTAAGAATGATTTGAAGAAATCCTTCGATGTGACAAATTTGGGCTACTTCACTATTGTCTTGGCTTAGAGATATTGCAGAAGAAGAACCATATTTTTATCTCCCAAATTAAATATGTCAAGACACTCCTAGAAAAGAATGGCATATCTCGATTCTAAATCTATGTCCAATCCAATGGAAAATGGTTTGCAACTTTCTAGATTCCAAGATTCAACTCGAGTAGATGGCACTCAGTACAAAAAACTTGTTGGGAGTCTCATTTACTTGACCTATACTAGAACAAACCTTTGTTTTGTTGTGAGATATCTTTCTAGATTCATGCAAGAGCCAAAGAAATGTCATTGGGTAGTAGTAAAGCATGTGTTGAGATATGTCTGAGCTACGAGTTGAATATGGTCCGAGTATCGAAAAAATTTAGTTCTTCTTTTAGGGATATACAGACTCAGACTATGTTGGATCTATTGATGACAAGTAATCAACTACAAGTTATATTTTTCATCTCGGTTTGGACCTATCACATTGATTAGAAAGAAGAATTTTTTTGTTTCTCTATCATCCATTGATGCGAGTGTATCGTGCCACATGAGGAGCTATGTGTGAAGCGGTTTGATTACATCACATTTTGGCCGATATAGACATTCATGAAGAAAATCCACCCATCATTCAATGTGACAATCAGTGTGTGTTGAAGATTGTGATAAATCCAATTTTCCATGAGAGAGCAAAGCACATTGAGGTTAAAGGTCACTAAATTTGAGAACAAGTATTGAACCACCACATCCAACTCCATCTTGTGCGCAACAAATTCTCAAATAGTAGATATACTCACCAAGTCTCTTGGTAAGGTTAAATTTGAATAGTTTTGGGGGTACATTTGTAAAAATAATGTATTAAGGGGGAGATGTTAGCATAATTAATACATTGTTATTTGTAAACCACCCTATTCGGTCATGCCTTCTTGGCATATCCGTCCCTCCAACTATTTGATGGCTCCTTCTCTAATCGAACCATTTTTTCTTGTATTTATTGGCTTGCTTTGGTTTGAATAAATCAATTCATTTTTGCTCCAAAACCTTCGGATGTTGCTTCGCAACTATTGTTCTTCACCTATGTGCAAAGAAGACCAACATGGTTAGTGTACAAAACTTTTCGTAAGTCAATCTTTCATTGAAAATCATCATGCAAGATTCGTTTTCCATTTTGGTTGCCATGTTGGCATACTTGGCACTATTCTCTATGAACCACATTTCTAGCATCATCGGAAGGCAGCCCAAGTGCTAGAGAGAACTATTGGAAATATGCATGTGCAACATCTAATTCCTCCCATAGCTTTAGGAAAGAAAATAGATAAGTTTAGTTAACAGTAGTTTGACTATTTCATATAGTATGTAACATGTTAGAGTCCTAGTTTAATTAGAGTTCTATTCTTAGGAAATATATGGAGTCAATTAAATAAATAAATAGTTTGTTTTATGAATGTGTTGGAATTAGAAGACTTCAGTTCAGATTTGGAGAGCTCTATTTGAGAGCAAAGCGAAGTCAAGTTTAGTATGAGTTTATTTTTATATAGAGTGGAGTAATTTTTAATTAGTATAGATGAATGCATGCACACAATCTGAAGCTATAGATGCAAGTGAATGCACACACTACACACATAGCTTGAATGTATGAGCCAAAGCTTTGATAGTGAATTAATATAATTGTTTATGCACATTAGTGCTGGTTTGATTTCACATTACTCTATTTTTATGCAAGTTATTTTATTATTTTGTTTTGTTGTTTGTTGTTTAAGATCTGCTGATTTTATACAAATTGGTATCGGAGCGAGGTTATACCAACATGTTATTAAATTGGTAGCAAGCTATGGCTTCTACATCCGGTATGCAGACACCACAATTTAATGGAAAGAATTATGAATACTGGTCGTTGACCATGAAGGCGCTATTCAGATCTCAGGATGTGTGGGAGATCGTTGAGAATGGGTATAGAGAGCCCCGGATGTAGCAACGTATAACACACTCTCCCGGGGAGAAAGATACTTTGAAGGAGTTACGAAAGAAAGATGGAAAATCTCTTTTATATATTCATCAGGCAATGCATGAAAGCATTCTTTCAAGAGTGGCAGCAGCCAGTCATGCAAAAACCGCATGGGACACACTACAAGTTGCATATCAAGGTAATGAGTGTTAGCAATGTTAGCATAGTCTACGTAGTATTTTATTGTTAGACTAATTGTTATTATCTATTCCATTATTCTCTCTTGTTTTTAGTAACAACTCCATCCATTTTAAGGAGCATTGTTCCTTATGTCCCTATAAATATGTGTTGTGATTCTAATGTTCATTGAATAAAATAAGAGATATTCAATCTCTTTCTTCTCTCCACTATAAGCTCGTCATAATCTGGTATCAAAGCGGTGTACATTTCAAGAAGATTGGAAGCTGCTACGTGGAAGTTTTGAGTTATTTTTATTATTTTCTACGCTACAAGACAAATCTTCTTCATACCTGTGTGGATTCTTCTGTTGCGTGACTGATTTGCTGAGAAGTTAAGGAAGGTGGCACGTGCGTGGAGAGAGGACTGACTGTGTGGAAAGCAAATAAAAACATGGAAATGAGTTGCGTGGAGAAGAGTGGAAGATTTGCAATACCTGCGTGGAATCTGAAATACCTTCAGCTACGTGGAGGATTTGTTGGCGCCAAGCATTATCTTGCGTGGAATTTCTTCTTTTCTCCATTGTAAGCTCCTTTCCCTTTGGTACCTTGCGTAGAGATTTATGTGTTGAATTCAGTTTTATCCTGCACAGAAGATGTGATATTTCCACAGTCTGCAGCATATAACTCCAATAACTTGCCACCAGCTCTAAACGTTAGTCTTTTGAACAAATTTGGACGTGTGCAGTTCTATTTTTTTACTGTATCCTTCAGCAACCAAGAGAAAGACAACTGCGTGGAAAGTTTAAGAGGAAAACATCTCCTACTGCGTACATTTTTCAGCGACCTTTTCCCAAAATCTGCGTGAATTATCTCCTCTCACTCTGCAAACAACATATACTTCCTGCAGTATACGTGAAGGAAGGTGGTCGATTGGGACATTTGGTACCTTGCAATTTGTTTTTAAATCTAGCTGAAACTTGACATGTGTGTTATACATACAAGCTTCATCGTGGGAACACAGATCATAGACGTAGAATACAAATTGGAGGAGTTTCATCATCAAGTTGCTGAGCATTTACTTGACCAAGTCCACAACTCAGCACCAACATTGCCAGTATCACCTGTGTGCAGAGTTTGAGCGACACGAGGAGAGGAAACTTTGGCTTTGTGTAGCCTGAAAGTCACAAATAATTTTTATAAAGGACATATATTTCCTGACAAAGAAGCCTCTACCACCGCATCGAAGGGTCTCTAAGAGCCAATGCCAAATGCCAAGCGTGAATAACATGATCGAGACTGTTGAAAGCTGCAACATCAATGAGACTTAAAAGCTGCAACATCAACTCGCATGCCGAAGAACACCGTCCAGAAGCTCCTGAAAGCTCCGGATTCTATTTTGCACTGCTCAATGAGATATGCAACACCGACAACCTTGTCTTCGATGAACTGGTTTCGCAAAGGACTCCTTGATTATTTCCTTTTCGATATCATTTGCTAAGCAAAGCAAGTTCGGTAGGAATTAGAATCTGGGTATGATGTCAATTGTGAAAATGAAGAAGAACGCCCCACAAAGTGTCGTAATCTCTCAGCATGCGCGTATCGTGAGCATCTACCAGCTAGTACTTCTCATTAATGAGTAAAAGTTGTAATAACTCCTGAAATAAATAAATAAAACATTTTTTTAATAGGATGTATGCTTGAAAGTTGCTTCTTTCCGATGCTCACTTACTTAAAGGGCCAAATTATGCGGCCGGAAAACAAAAATGCGTACAATCCTTCAGTTTGAGGGATTATGGAGCATTGTCACAGGGTCCGCACAAGTTCCAACAAACCCTAATGAGCTCATTAAATATGAGATCACAAGTGCTAAAGCATTGATGATGATAATGTTGAGTATCACCGATGATGTGCAACCGCATGTTCGGGATGTAGAGAAACCAAAGGAGGCATGGGATAAGCTTGCTACCATCTTTGAGGTGAAGAATAAGACTAAGGTTCTCCATCTTCAAAGAAAAATTGCATACCCTATCTATGGGGTCTGATGAGAAAGTTGAGGAGTTCTTACGTCGAGTGGCCAAGCTGCGAATGGAGTTAATAGCTCTTGGTGAGAAGGTAGAAGATATGATTCTGGTTCTGATCACCTTGAGGGCACTCCCTTCTCAGTTAGAGTTTTCGTTATGACACTGAATGTATCCAACATGGTAGTGACATTTGAAGAACTCGTGAACTTATTGCAGTCAGAAGAAGAGGCAATCAATTCAGTCCAAGATGAGGCCCAGGAAAAATCCCTTTTCTCAAGGCCCCAACGTGGCCAGAAGAATAAAAAGGTCCCCTAGTGAAGTAATCACAAGCAGATCAAAATCAAAAGCTGCAAGCTCAAAATTCCAAGTGATGGTGTCAAATCTGCAAAACCAATACTCATGACACTGATCATTACTAGTACAATGGCTTGAAACAGGGGTCTTCAAGTCAAACAAGCACATCAGTACAACGATTTTCAAAAGTCCAAATGACATCCCCTCGCAGAAAGTAGAAGGGACATCTCATAACCCAACAAGATGATGAATCTGATGAAGAGACATCAGAAGGATCCAATTGTGGTAAGAACCTTGTACTAGTCTCTCAAACTTCTCAACCCATGAAGAAAGTATGGTTGATAGACTCGGGTGCAAGCAAGCATATGTCAGGTGACAAGAAACTGTTTGATTCATTGAATGAACAACCCACTAGAGATCGGTTCGGATAGCAAATGACAAAGAGTACGTTGCAGAAGGAATAGGAAATGTCACCATTCCTCTAGGACCATGAAAATGTACACTTACAAAGGTATTATATGTTCCTAGCTTGACTAACAACCTCTTGTCAGTGACTCAACTCTTGAATCATCACCTAAAGGTAGAATTTCTTTTCCAAAATGGCATTAAATCATGCTTGATCTCCAGACAAGGTACGGTTATTGCTAGAGCATTTCTAAAAGATAAGTTATTTGCTTTTACTATGTTTCATCTTCTACAATAGCTTTATCTGCCTCAACAGTAGAATCTACTGACCCTCTAGCATTTTAGATATGGTCACTTGTCGGTTAGTTCATTGCATCAGATGAGTTCAAAAGAAATGGTCCATGGACTACCCAAATTGTCCAGTTCCTTGCCTATTTTCCCTAGTTGTCTTGCAGGAAAACAACACAGGGATCCGTTTCAAGGAGCACCTTCCATGCCAAGAAGCGTCTGGAGGTAGTTCATACCAATCTGACGGCCCGATGCTTGCTTCATTTTCAGGATACAAGTACTTCCAACTGTTCATGGATGACCACTCTTGCAAGATGTGGGTGTTTTTCCTAAAGAAGAAAAGTGAGGCTCTTCAACATTTCCAGAATTTCTATCATTGTGTTGTGAAAGAGACTAGACAACCACTTCTTCTACTTTGCTTAGATCGAGGGGGAATTCACATCAAATAAGTTCTTGGCCTTCCTAAACCAACAAGGCATTAAGCAAAACCTGACTACTCCCTACACACCCCAGAAAAATGACATTGTTGAGCGTCACAATCGTATAGTGATGGAGATGGCTCGCTACATGCTAACAACAACAAAGCTAGAGGAACGTTATTGGGTTAAAGCAATACAAACAATTGTATATCTTCTCAACAGGGCACCGAAAAAGATTCTACAAAATAAAATTCCATAAGAGGTATGGAGTGGTAAAAATCCATCAATTTCTCATTTACGAGTATTTGGTTGCACAACATACATGCATGTCCTAACTTAGAAGAGAAAGAAGGTTGAGCCAAAGACACTCCCATGCATCCTACTTGGCTATACACTACCTCAAAGGCTTACCGTCTCATGGATCCTAAGACAAAGAAAATATATGAGAGTCGGGACATGGTTTGTGACGAGTCATCCTTTGACTTAGTAGTGACAACAGAGAACCATTACCAACCACCTCTCACCGACTAGTCTCTGAATTAGATGATCACCAAAGGAGACTACTCAAAGAAGAGATGTGTTTGTAAAGAGAGCTATTTGTTGACCTTGGAGAACTGGAGAATGTGACTCCACATCAATCCACATGGAAACAACACAGTTCTTCTCAAAAGCAGCCAAGTTCTCATCTGAAGTGGGTACAAAGCACCATCAAGGACTCACATTTGCAACAACTCCCAGATACATCATTTGGAGTCAAAACAAGGAGTCAAATAAGAAATGAGGTAAAATTTACACTCATGAGTTCACTGATTAATAGCTCTAGAGCCTAATAATGTTCATGAAGTACTCAGTCAACCTTAGTGGAAGGAAGCCATGGATATAGAAATTGACTCACTCAAGAAAAATCGAACATGGGAACTTGTCGATTTGCCTATAGGAAAGAAACCCATAGGCTGCAAATGGGTTTTCAAGACAAAATATAAGGTAGATGGATCCATCGACAAACATAAAGCACAACTTGTAGTAAAAGGATATGCTCAGAAAGAGGGCATTGACTATGAAGAAACCTTTGCACCCACTGCAAAGATCAAGACCATTAGAGTAGTTTGCGCACTTGCAGCATAGAAAGGATGGAGACTTTAGTAGATGGACATCAAGAGTGATTTCCTAAATGGTGATATGAAAGAAGAAGTGTACATGACCCAACTTGAAGGATTTGTTGATGAAGAGCATCCTAAGAAGGTATGTCATCTCATCAAATCATTGTATGGATTGAAACAAGCTCCAAGGGCATGGTATATCAAGATCAATGATCACCTTTTGTAGCATGGGTTCACTTGTAGCCCCTCGATTCCAATTTGTATATAAAGAAGGTAGGCAAAGAAATTTTCATTTTTGTTGTGTATGTGGATGATCTTGTGATTACCAACAGTTCAGAAGATCAAGTTGATATTGTTAAGAATGATCTCAAAAGAACCTTCGACATGACAGATTTGGGGCTACTACATTACTTGTCTTGGCTTGGAGATATGGCAAAAGGAGCATCACATTTTCATCTCCCAGATAAAGTACGCCAAGACACTCCTGGAAAAACATAGAATTTTAGACTGTAAACCTATATCCACTCCCATGGAGAAAGGCTTGCAACTTTCAAGATTCTAGGACTCACCTCAAGTGGATGCTACTCTCTACAGGTAATTTGTTAGAGGGCTCATCTATTTGACATATACCGCACCAAATCTATGTTATGTTGTCAGCTATCTTTCCAACTTCATGCAGAGCTCAAGAAATGTCATTGACCGCAAAAAAGCATGTTTTGAGATATGTTCAAGGAACAACTGATTATGGTCTACAATATGAGAAGAATTATCAATTCTTCTTACAGGGATACGTCGACTTGGACCATGTTAGATCTATTGATGACAGAAGTCAACCACAGGATACATTTTTCATCTTGGATATGGACCTATCTCATGGATAAGCAAGAAGTAGAATATTGTTTCTATCTCATCCACAAAGGTAGAATATCGCAACGCACGAGGAGCTATGTGTGAAATGATATGGTTATGTCACATTTTGGATGACCTGGGAATTCCTGAAAAATAACCACCTATTCTCTATTGCGACAATCAGAGTGTGTTGAAGCTCATGCAGAATCCAGTTTTCATGAACACACAAAGCATATTGAGATTGATTTTCATTTCATTCGAGAGCACGTCTTGAACCATCACATTCAGCTCCAGTATTGTCCTACAGAAGCACAAGTTGTTGATATTCTCACAAAATCTCTTGGAAAAGTGAAATTTGAACTTTTCAAGGGTCACATTTGCAAGAATAATGTAATAAGGGGGTAATGTTAGCAATGTTAGCATAGTCTATGTAGTATTTTATTGTTAGACTAGTTGTTATTATCTATTCCATTATTCTCTCTTGTTGTTAGTAACAACTCCATCCATTCCGGGGAGTATTGTTCGTACAGGTCCCTATAAATATGTGTTGTGCTTCTAATGTTCATTGAATAAAATAAGAGATATTCAATCTCTTTTTTCTCTCCACTATAAGCTCCTCATAAGGAGAAAGTAAAAACCGTCAAGCTACAGCTTACTTCGTAGATATTTTGAGAATTTATCAATGAAAGATTCAGATTCCGTAGAATTATTTTTTACTTATGTAGTTGGCTTAGTTAATCAAATCAAATCCCATGGTGAGATTATTGAAGATAAAAGGATTATTGAAAATTTTCTTAGGATTTTTCCTACAAAATTTGATCCTCTAGGTATTGTTATTGAATAAACTAAGGATCTCGAGTCATTTTTCTATTAATGAGTTACACATCATTAATAAATAATGAATAGATCACAGAGTAGTTATAGATCAATATTTTGCATCTCGAATAATAGGTATACGTGGAAGAGGTAGAGGAAGGTTCATCCCAAGAGGTAGAGGAAGAATTTCATCTAGAAGACGCGTAACAGGGTTCGTCAAATTCAGGGTGGAAGAGGACAAAGTCAAGAACATGGCTATGGTCAAAGACAGGGATAAGTCTCATGTTTAGTGCCATTATTTTAAGAATTATAGGTACTATGCTTATGATTGTAAGAAAAATAAATATGATCGGGAGTGGCAAAATCAAAATCAGTTTGGAATCCCTACTTCTAGATCTATGTTTATTGCATGCACAAGGATTACTGAAGCAATACCTTATTTATCTCCTATTGAGTGAAATCTATCACAAGAGAGCCCATGTGATGTATGGTATTTGGACTCTGTTGCGAATAATAACATGTCAAGTAACCTATATTTTTCTAGTTTGGATGAGTTGGGGAAGAGTGATGTTACTCTTGGAAATAATATTATTGTGTTTGTAAAAGGAAAAGGCACGGTATGTATTCTAACTAAACTAGGGGAGAAAATGAATATGCATGATGTTTACTATGTTGCAGGTTTGAAGCTTCGTCTTATGAGTATTGGACAGTTGGTACAGAAAGGATACAAATTTTATATGGAAGATAATGAGTGCGTGATTGTAGAAAAATCCCCTGGCACTCAGTTGATTGCAAAAGTGAATATGAGCAGCAATAGGATGTTTCCTTTTATATTAAAACTAAAAAAGAGAAAATTAGATTTGTTTGTAGAAAAATCAGCAGCTTAATTCACAGCCAAGTCCTGTGCTAAGTCAAATCAGCCCTCTCTCGAGTCATGCACTCAAGCGAGATGAGTCCCGCATTGAGCAAAATGAGTCTGCATTGAGTCATGCACCAATGTAAAGGAGGTATGCACTAATGTTAGCAAGTCTTCCACCGAGTCTGCGTTGAAGGATTACAATCAACTTTTCATTCAATCATGAAAGATGAATCATGGCTTTGACATCTAAGGTATGGACATTTGAATTTTGGAGGTTTGAATTTACTTCATAGAAATAATATGATTAAAGGTTTTTCATTGATTCAGAAACCAAAAAGAATATGTGAAGGTTGTATTTTGGGAAAGCAACATAGAGATTCTTTCCCGAGTTGGTAAAATGGCAAGATCAAGTATACCAATTGAAATTGTGCACTCAGTTTATGTGTACCTTTGGAAACAACTTCTATTGGAGGTTGTACATATTTTATGAAATTCACCGATGATTACACAAGGAAGACATGGGTGTATTTTTTGAGACATAAATCATATGTTTTTGATACATTTCAACAATTCAAGGCCTTAGTGGAGAAGCAAAGTGGATACTACATCAAAGTCCTCGGGACAGATAGAGGAGGTGAGTATGCTTCTAATGAATTTAATATTTTTGCAAATATCATGGTATACACAAGCGCTTTTTCTACTGTATACACCACAACAAAATAGTGTGGCGAGAGAAAGAATAGAACCATCATGACGATAACGAGAAATATGATGAAGGTGAAGCACCTTCAAAATGACTATTGGGTGGAAGCCGTAACAACTTCAGTTTACATTTTAAACAGTGTTTAACAAAAATTGTTAGGAGTATGGTTCCTCAACAAGCATGGACAAACAGAAACACAATGTTTGAAATTTCAGATTTTTGGTTGTGTAGCTTATGCCTATGTACTTAAAGAGCTAAGGAATAAATTATACAACGAAGGAAAAAAGTGTATATTTTTTGGTTATTTAGAGAATACAAAAGTGTACAAGTTGTATAATCCGGTCACTAAAAAGGTTGTGATTAACAAGGATGTACAGTTTATTGAAAATAAAGCATGGGATGGAAGTATAGAGAAAATAGTGAGTATAGCAAAGCATTTATTCCACATGATGATATGGTGGATGAAACTTTATAGCAACAAGATAATTTATCTTCAAATCTTGGACATGCACCACAAGTTGTAGCACAAGCTACACCTCCATCTACATTTCGGAGGTATCCAAGATTTCAGCTATGCAAGAGACACCACAAAGAACACCAAGCAACTCCATCACCAAAAAAGCACCATCATCCGATACTCCTTTGGATTGGAAAACAAGAAGTCTTAATGAGATTTATAATGTTGATACAACTAATTTATTTTCATTTTTACATTTTTTTCTCAAGCTACGAGATCCAAGATATTTCAAGAAGCTATAAAATATAAAGTTTGGGCACAAGCCATGGATGATGAGATAGATGCTATAGAGAAGAATCAGACATGGGAGCTGATGGATCTTCCAAAAGGAAAGGACATGATAGGAGTCAAGTGGGTCTATAAGACCAAATACAATGCTAAACGAAAATTTCAAAAACATAAAGAAATGATGGTAGCAAAAAGGTTTTACGCAACAATATGGAGTTGACTACAATGAAACATTTGCACTACTAGCACACTTGGACACGGTAAGAATGGTTTTAGCAAATGCAACTCAAAACAAATGGCCCATTTATTAGATGGATGTAAAATCAACATTCTTAAATGATTTCCTTAAAGAGGAAGTTTATGTGAATCATCCAGAAGGTTATGAGATTGAAGGTCATGAAGGAAAGGTATACATGTGAAGGAAAGTGCTCTATGGTCTCAAGGAAGCACCTAGAGGTTGGTACAGTAGAATTGATTCGTATTTTATTGAGAATGGTTTCATTAGGAGCAGCAGTGAGCCTACCTTATACACCAAGATAAATGAGCAAGGTAAGATTCTAATTTTTTTTTTATATGTAGATGATTTGATCATTACTGAAATCTATCTACAGAGTCATTCAAATCAGCCATGAAGAAGGAATTTGAGATGATAGATCTTGGCCTTATGCATTACTTTTGGGGCATTGAAATTCAACAATTAACAGATGGATTTTGTATCTCACAAGAAAATTATGCAAATGATGTTTTGAAGAGGTTTAATATGTTGAATTGTAAGCCATCCCCAACACTAGTTGCAGTAGGTTTAAATTTGAGCAAAGAGGATAGCGGATCATTTGTGGATCCAACATTTTTTAAAAAGTTGGTTGGAAGTCTTATGTATTTGACGGCCACAAGGCCCGATATTATGTATAGTATGAGCCTCATATCAAGGTTCATGGAATCTCCAAAAGATTCACATTGGCAAGCTGGAAAAAGAATTTTGAGGTATGTGTGTGGAACAAAGAATCATGAAATTCTTTATTCAAGTTCATATGAGTTCAAACTAATTGGGTATATAGATAGTGATAGTGCCAAAAGTATAGATGACAGGAAAAGCACATTTGGCTATACTTTTCATTTTGGAACAAGAGTGGTTTCATGGGCATCAAAGAAGCAACCTATTGTCCTTATCTTCAACAGAAGTAGAGTATGTAGCAGCAATAGGAGCAGCATGTCAAGTTGTGTGGATGAGAAGAGTGTTGAAAGATTTGAGGTAGAATCAAGAGAACACTACACAAATTTTTGTGACAACTCAACAATAGCATTATCCACAAATCATGTTTTTCATAAGAGGAGAAAGCATATTGATACAATATATCATTCCATCATGGAGTTGGTGAGAAACAATTAAATTCATCTTGAATTTTACATATCCAAAGATCAATTTGCAGATATCTTTACAAAGCTTTAGCAAAGGAAGTTTTTGAATATTTACAAAGTTGTTTGGGAGTTTGTGATCATAAATATTTTAGATATGGAAATATAAAATGAGAAAGCTACAAGGTCAAAATTAAGGGGGGGTGTTAGAAATATGCATGTGCAACATATAATTCCTCTCGTAGCTTTAGGAAAGACAATTTATAAGTTTAGTTAACAACAATTTGACTATTTCATATAGTGTATAGAATGTTAGAGTCCTAGTTTAATTAAAGTTATATTATTAGGAAATAGATGAAGTCAATTAAATAAATAAACAGTTTATTCTATGAATGTGTTGAAACTAAAAGACTCCAATTCAGATTTGGAGAGCTATGTTTAAGAGCAGTTCGAAGTCAAGTTTAGTATGAGTTTATATTTATATAGAGTGGTGCAATTTTTAATTGTTGTAGATGAATGTATGCACATAGTTGAAGTTGTAGATGCAAGTTAATGCACACAGCTTACACACACAACTTGTATGTATGAGCCAAATCTTTGACAATGAATTAATATAATTGTTTATGCACATATTACTCTTTTTTATGCAAGTTATTTTATTATTTTGTTTTGTTGTTCGTTGTTTAAGACTGCATATTTTCTACAAGAACTTGTTGAAAATGGTGTCAATTTCACATGGGAAGAATATGATGCACCTTTACAAAGGTGTTTTCCCGAATTGATACCAATCTTCACCCGCCTATGAGTTGGTGATACACAAAGGCCACAAATGTAAGTCACCTTTGCGCAAAAATAGCAAGATATGACTACAAAAAAAAGAAGTGTTCTTGGTGTTTGTATTGAATTTGGTCCATTACTCCAAGGAGGAGAGGGGTGTTCCTAAGGGAGCAAGCCTAAACCACGTAGAAATTAAACACTTCTACATTTGGTTTTCTTTGTCACTGCAAGAAGCTTCATCGCATTACAACATAAGCCTTAAGGTACAAGTACAAGGGGAAGAGAACGTGGGAATTAAGGAGAGGAAAACTATTCAAAACAACCTTGGCTACTTAGCGAACCCGCATTGCAAGGAATTTTTCCAACAACATGCTTGTAGGAGATCAAGAGACAAGTGGAAGTATTTTGAATCAATTGGAATAAACACAAGATCAAACCCAAACTTTATTTTTTCATTAATGTCACCATAAATTTGTAAGAGAATAACATATTTCTTTAGAACATGAACAACAAGTCATTAAGCTTCACTTGTGATCTTGTAGTTGTGCAACAATATGAGTACATGAAAATTGTGCCCAGAGATGTTAGTAGTACTACAAGTAACCATAGAGATGTGTAACTTCTGAGAGACCAAATTCAATCCCAAGAGAGTTTCGGTTTCTACTCTGTGTTATTTAAAAGTCTCTAAATTTGAAATTCGAGGACATAGTTTGTCAAGGACTACATGACCGAGTCTTGTTTGACATACGGATGCACTGATGGAGAAGAGTCATGTCAAGCTTGAAGAAGGCTATGATGCGGTTGAAGAATGCGAGATCGAACACCCTTAGGAGTGTCTCGCATCTCACCGCATAAGCATACCAAGCTCATCTCTTCATTCACAATTTTGAAAAATGAGATCACATTTGATCATAATGATTATCGAGACATCTAGACAACATCCTCATCATAGGAAGCTGAAAGGAAACATTATGACTCAACAAGATGGTGATAATGAAGAAGATGATGATAATTCATGGGTATATTTGTAAAAACAATGTAATAAGGGGGGACTGTTAGTATAAAACATAACATGTATTACATTGTATGGTTGGTCACCTTTTGGTTACTTCCATGTATGCATCCGATTACTGTAAACACCTACTCTCAACCGCATCCCTCTTGTATTTATATTTTTATTACATTGTATACTTCATTCAAACACTTATGCATTCTTCTCTTTTTTGTCACTATCTTCATTTATGCTTATACGGCATGCCCTTCATTGCTAAAATCTATATCACTCATTTAATTTACACACTCGCAATATTCTAACAAACAATGAACCTATGAGAAATGGAAAAAGAAATGTGGCAAACATTTTGTATTTTTAACCCCATTATTTTGAGGTCCCATCCACGTAATCTCATTCAAATAAATTTTTTTGTTAGAGCAATTTCCTTTTGACAAACCATTTCGTATCATATTTTCATACATTAGCACATCCACTAAAAATTTATTGATCGAGAGTCCATGAGCCTCTCATACCATACACAAAAAGTTGATTGCAAATCATTTCATAACAAGATTCAAATGCGGACTCCTCCAATGATCGTGACCACAAAAATGACCCTATGCAAATAGAAAAATGGCATCTATTGTCCCAAATAGAGATGTTTGGCAATCATGATTTCTACATCCACTACAATGGAGATCTAATGATGCTCCATACTCTTTCAAGAAACCAATTACCTCTCATAGAGTTTAGTTGAACAACAATTCATCCCTCAAATGCATTCTTTTTCTTTCCAAATTGCAAGCCATTTATCACCTAAATGTAACAATTAGAACTTGACATTATTTTTGCCACTTCAACTGCAAGGTGGTACTCCTACCCTTGAAAATAATTGTACAAGGCACATCTAGAACATGGAATTTATTTCTTACGACAAGGAATATACTAAGTAAACTTGTGGCATGTCACAGGGTCATATTATCGTATCCCACTTTTTGTCATTTTTTTCTTCCCACAAAATATGTCCCATACCCAAAACTTAACCAAACATGTATTTTTAAGAGCGTAAATATATCAAGGCATAGAGCATCTATAATATTCTTGAATTTTTAAGTTTTTAAAGTATTTTTAAACATTTATTTACCCCTTTCATGATGAATTCAATATTTGACATTCACCACAACATTTAATCATGTTATCATTAATTCCTCATTGAAATTGATCTTAGACTCGTAAAAAAGTTCTCAACATACTTAGCTTGATGCACCTAGATTATTTTCTTTACTATTTTTCACACCGTGATTATTTAGTAATATATTGTTTCATATCCTTTTGGCCTCATCCTTTTTGTGTTGCCATAGAATTTTTTTTTGCTATGCAATGTATAACTACTACAAAATATATACATAATGTTATGTGCAAGTAGACTTGTAGGGATGCATAAAGAATATCACTACTCCTACAAAAACAAAATGAAAATAGTGTACCCATGTATCCTACCACAATATTTATTCTCAAAACATTATTTTTTAAACCCTTATACGGTCCCTTAATTTGAGGCAATATATTAGGACTATTTTGATTAATATTAAAAGGCACACTATGAATGGATGTGTTAAGCTATTAGTTAGTATGTGAATTCCCTTATTTATCATCAACACTATAAAGGTGCATTAACTTCTATTATATGTTAAACTAACTTTCCATTGTTGTTGTTTTCTCTCTATTGGTGTTGCAATCTTCAACATTTTACCTCCACCGACATGCATGCCTCTTAGCTATAAAGGAGATGAAACCATTTGAGGGGAAATTGTTTACAACTTTATAGGAATCTCTCAAACATGTGCAATATATTCTCAAATGTTTTGAAATGACATTTTTAGGCCCCGATTTTCTTACCCATTTAGAAAAATGTCTATGAGAGGCTTTCCCCACCACAAAACAACCTCTTTCAATGGCAAGTCTATTATTCTCGTCGATTAGAGGGAAAACTACCTTCTATCAAAGATATACAAATGTATATTCGAATTCATATGGGAAGTCACTAAATGTTCTTATTGCACATTCTGAATGTAGAATAAACAAGAAAAATTCATCCACCATCGTAGATGATTATCAATTGCGAGTTCAAAATACTTCTTTACAAGGATCAAAAGGTTGTATTTATTATTAGCTTGTGGGTTGAAGAGATACTATTCAATAGTCCGATTGGTCAAGTCATATCTATTGTGTATAAAGTTGGTGCAAAACAACTAGAACTACCATGCTTTGTGGTTATCAAATTCGACAAATATGTCAGCGTAATATGGAATGTCTACTTTCCCCATATGTCCCCATCTCTCCAATTTTTCAAGGTAACCACAAGCAACTCCCTTGAAAATGGCATGCACTCTTACAATCCACAAAGCACAAGGGATAATATTACACAAGAATTTTTGGTATTGGGAGTATTGTGTGATAAGGCCTTACTTTCACACCTATCTCCAAACTTCAAAGCGTGTTTCCTATAGGCCTTGCGTATATAGATCCATCATTCTCTTTCCATTGGTTCTAAAAAGAATCTAGGTCGATATGTTCAAATCCGAAAGAAAGAAGAGGAATGCTTTCATGGCCTTCACCATTTCTCTTTCCTTGAATATCCCCACCATCTCTCCTCTCTTTGTGTATGTCTTCCTCTCCTACTACATCCGTTCTTCCCCACCTTCGACTATGTGGGCTTTTGTATCTCCCCTATCAACATCCCCATTGCACCATTGGGATGTGCTTAATTATATATAATACTAGTGTGTAAGGTCCAAAAATATCTTGACACATGAGATACATAATCATTTGTCATCCATTCACAACTATTGGTGCACCTATTTTTGTAGTAAATAATTTCAAAATATTTTTTCCCCCAACTAAACACACCAAATTAAAATAATCACATTTAAAATTCTATGCTAAATATGATATAATTTTTATGCATATCTATTAATGCCTTTCCCCTTGGTCAATTTTGCTCAACACTTAGCCCTCGCCTACCTATACACACAAGCTTGTCCTTAAACATACATATCAATCATCTAGAATAGTGGAACAAGTATGCACGAAATAGGGGGAAAAATAGGTTGAACTAGCAAGCCAACCATGGCAATCATGTTAGTTCACCTTAGGAAAGGAAAGAGAACATTGCAAATAAAACCGTGAAGTTGTGAAGAGGGAAATGGAGGTGTTGGACCATGAGACTTGTACTAACATAGAGTACCTCTTCATATGGAGGAAAATCTTGCATCAAGAAAACCAAAGTTGTTAGGCATTTATCGAAGGGCCCTTGGTTCAATGGTGAAGTTGTTTGGCTTTGATAAAGCCCACCAGGGATCAAGTCTTGCTGAGTGCAAGGCCTGGAGATACCCGACCTAGAGAGTCAAAATGGTTAAGGCTAGGATCGTGCCCTGGGTGACTTTGATGGCGTGGATGCCCCTTACTCATAGCTGCTTAGGCTGAAGGTGCTCACTAGTTTAGTTGTATACTTGTAATTGTAAATCCGCTATATACTTCCTCCGAAATATGAGTAGAGATGCCGACAATCTATGTAATCTAGTGCCCAATGAGTGCACTACTCATCAAAAAAATTGTTAGGCATTTTATGCTTCTTTGAGATAATCTAACTCTCTTTTTATTATGTGAGACAACTTGGTTATCTCTGTCTCAGTTGTACCATTTTTATTTTTAAGCTTTCATAATTTTTATTATATTTTATTGAGCTGTACTTTGCCGGTGTCCATATATAAGTTTCTATTACTCAAAAGAATAGCTCATTAAAAAAATGAAAATAAAAAACACAGCTAACGGGTACAGTGACTGCAAAACAACTTTTGAAAAATTGAAAATGATTTAGCAAAGTGACTGACATAGATCCAGTGTCAACTTTCTAGTAAGGATTGGGATGTTTTAGTACACAATAGTGCTGATTCTATGCATTCAGCTTCTGCCTTTCTTCATATCCGTAATTACCTGCACCAAAGCCATCCTTATAATTGGACAAAAAGTTGGGGTGATGAGAGAATATTGGACTACAGCTATGACAGCCTTATAATTGTAACAACTATCAATGTCATAAAGGGTCTCTCTCATCTTTTAGGGGACCATGGATGACTCATTTGTTTTTGTTGCAGGTGGTATGCAGTCAGAAACAGGCCTGTTTGCATGATTTATTTGGGTCCCTCTTGTGCCCCTGGGATAATGACAACTCATAGAGGCCATATTGAAATTTTGTTACAGTAAAATTTAATTAAAAAAATAACAACCTAATAAATTTGCGCGTGCAAGCTTTCAATTACTTAACAACACTAGTGTTTTTCTGAATCCCTGTAATAAAGAAAACAGCTCTAAGCTCTTAATGTTAAGTATTTTCTTTGAGTAAGGGTAACAATTAAATATAGTATATTGTTACGTCAGAACAGGATCTAACAGATCAATATAGTTTTCCTCAACTAACATTACTGATTTTTTTTTCCTCCAATAGTAGGGAGCACCAGTATTGTTTTTTTCGGTTTGTTTAGACATAGTAACATCAATGAACTATATAGATTCAAGAGAAAACGAACAATCACCATATGAAAGGTTTAAAACGAATAGTAAAACATAAATAGCGAACCAACAATCACCACATGAAACTCCCTGGTTTCAAATGAATGGTAAAACAGAAATCATTCTAAAATAGGCATGTCATAGCTCTTGTTTGCTAGAAATTGTTTTCACAGTATGCCATGGGGAATGATCATTGCTCATCTAGAATTTAGAGAGATTGAGGGACAAATTTACGGTTGGGTGCCTTGTTACAAGCTGATCTCCTCAAGTAAAGCTTTTGGATATTTGTTTCAAAGGATTATGAGGTCAAAAGCATCTCCAGATTGCATCATTTCAAGATCCTAGTGAAATGTTTCCAGATGGATTAGGCATTAAGTTCGCAGTAGCTATGAACTATTTAGTCCATGTTCAAGCGTGAGAGAAACCCTATAATGGCTGACGTTGAATTATTTTTGAAACTAACGAACAAATATAACAAAACCAAAACTATTTATGACAAACATGAGATCTATACATACTTAGAAACCTGCATGCTGATTTTCACGAGAGGAGCAAATCATTTTCGTAAACATATTTTATATTATAAAATTGTCTTTTCTAAGTTGACATGTTCCATTTAAGTATGAAACATTTGAACCTTGCAATGACCTTTTATTTTTAACCTAAAATACAAACATAAAATTTGGACAATCTGGTTATCCTTGTTATAATTACATACCTTTTTCAGAAGTCTGGCCATATTTTTTTACCTGCACTCTTCTGGTTACTACTTTTGATATAATCTATTCTTACTTATAAAATAAGGTCACATTCCTGTGATTAGCGAGATAGTAGAAAACAAAAAATTGTCTGTAGCAGTTCAAATTCGATTACAGAAGGGGTGCATTGCATATCCATTGCTTTCAAAAGACATGAAAGTAATGGGTACAGTGATTACAGAAACATTAAGCAGGCTTGAAATTTAAAATGATGTACCCAAGTAATGGACAAAGTGGATGAAATATCAGTACCCGAGATTACTCGAGTACTGTTAACTTTCAAGTAAGGATTCGGAATTTCTAGTACAATGCTATCAAAGAAATTGAGCGAAGCAACTTTCGAGTAATTCCTGAGATTCTGATGCATTCAGCTTATCGCTCTCTTCGTATCCATGATTACCTGCACCAAAAGCATCATCAGGTTCGCCAAATATTGTGGAAAAAAGTGCGCTTGATCAGAGAAAATGGTCATTTCCTCATAACAACTATCATTGCCGCTCACAGTTAAGGTGGCCGTGGCTCTTTCGTCTTGTAGCTGATACACTGGTGGAACTGATTCATTAGGCATTTCACGTGAAACAGCCACTAAATCTCCCACCAAACATGACCATGGATGATTGATATCATTATGTTGTTGTTGATATGTAGAGAAAGAGATATGATTGTCTGTGTGACTTAGAACATTCATTGGATTGTATAGAATGTTTATGGGACCTTTCCCTGAGTAAAATGTGCATCTAGACAGTGTGATCCATCAATAAATGTGCTGGTCAGGAGGCCTCTTGCAGGACTAGAATACTCATGTTTCTCTACCTGCAAGCAATCTAAATATTCTCCATTGAAGATTCCAGTGGCATTTGGCTGGTGGAATACATTCTGTTTCATGGCCAAGTGAGACAGTACTATTTCTGGTGTTACCCATGTTAAGCTTTTTGCTCAGATGAGTATTCCAGTAGTTTTTATTTCATTGTCTGTCCGGCCAGGCACTCGTCCTGCAATCAGCGACCATCTGAAAAACAAAAAAAAATGTATTGGCTTAAATCAACTGCACAAAAACCATAGCTTTTAAGGCTATGTGATATATCTTTACCTATTGCCAAGAAGTTTGTGCAATCTTATTATAAGTTCTTCCTCCTCTGTGGATATGTTGCCTCGTTTTACATTGGGTCTCAAATAATTCATCCACCGCAGTCTGCAACCTTTCCCACATCTTTGCAAACCTAAAAATGGAACATGTATTAGCTTTCTACAATGTTGGATTTTCTTTTTTAAATGAATAAGATTATATTATATTAAGAAGTAAAATGATAGAAGATAATTAATACAAGTCTCAAAGTCATGAGTTCAAACTAGGCAAATACAAAGCCTAGAAATACATCCATTTACAAAACAGAGAAACAAGGAAGTTAAGTCGCCCATACAAATTACTATCCTGCAGGAAGCAGATCTTGATCATGCCAACCAGAACATAAAATTTACTGTTTTTTAGTCTCTAACAAGGCTGCCAACTTGTCTAAATAAGCTGCATGTGAGAGCTGACCCTCTAATGGTCGGCTATTAGTGGTTTGTTCCTCTAAAGTACAAAAATAAAAATCCAAATCTATGTTAGAGACACAGAGAACGTCTATCCATGGTTTCTACAAGGTTTAGAACATGCACACTAATTTTGAGACCTATTCTGTAGCAGGTGAGGAGATCATCTCAGTAACTATATAAGATTTTTCTTTGAATTCAGACGTTCTATGTGGTAGGAAAATTTCCAAGCTTGGATTTGTGACAAAACCGAGCTTAAGACAAGTAAAGAAAACCCAAATCATTAATGAAGCCAGAACCCTGATACCTGCATTTTTAGGCAAAGTTCGCCACTGTCCTTCGCCATGAATTTCTATGTATTTTGTCAATAAAAATCTTCTTCAGGAGTCCAAGGACCTTTCTTCTGCCCCTTGTTAGAATGGCTGTAAGGTGCATGCCCCATGATTATAATAATTCTTCCAGAGAAGAAAGATTAAAGCAAAGTGACTCTAGCTAATATTAATTTCTGCAATGACCCAATATTCGCTCTACTGAGTAACAGCCTTTTTATAGAAGAGAGGTATTCTGTTTGGGCATTGGGCGTCATATCACATTTTTCCTGTTTCTAGACAATCAGACTCTGTGTCTGGCTAACTGTCAGTCTCGTCTGAGAAATCTGATTTGTGAAGTATATATATATCCACAATCCATCTACTATTAAAATCTGGAACATGGTATAATTAGGCAAAGGGTGTCGGCATCTTTGACTGAATGGTTGTTTGTTTCTCGTTGGGATGATTGAGATGAAAGAGTGCCTTTGCATTGCATTGAGAAATCACTTCACGGTCACCCCTGCAACACTGCCATTTTTTTAATTATTGTCTAACTTCGATACTCTGTATATTGTGTACGTTTTGTCAGTGTTGCAGAGGGTCACCTTACTACACATTCTCGAAGGTGTAACATATGGGGATTTCAATTTTCCATAACTACTTACCCATCCCATCCAATCTTATAACTCTTAGGGATTTCCGTCCCGTATATAGCGTGGGCTTCATCATAATATTTTCAGATTTGTTTTGTTTTACATGATTCTTTAACGGCTGCTTCTCCTTCTGCTTCTGCTTCTGCTTCTTTTTTGTTGTTGTTCACCTACCCAAGATGGCTAGAATTTGGAGACTTATGGTCAGATAATTTTGTTGGGTAGCCTCATTTCCTACCATTCCTAGTGGTCTTCTGCACCGACCTTTTCGTTTTTTCCTCAACTATAATTGTAGATCAGGGTGTCTGCTATGTGTAATTAACTTTTTCATTTTACAACGTGAGGGCGAGAAGGGCCCCTGTCATCTGACGTAATCAAATACGTTTGTACAAATATGGACGAATTGATGAACGAGTGACACCGCTCATTCATTAATTCTGTTTTTTCCCTTTGTTCTTTTCACTCTTTCTCCTCCGTGCAGGGGTTAAATTTGATGGCTGTTTAGACGTTTTTTTTTATTTTACTCATAAAATACTTGCAAATATTTGAAATAATCATCACATGTAACTTCCATATTTACAATATGACTGTCATTTTTTATATAGATTTATATATAAATTATATCAAAATATATATAATATACATTAAACAAATTAAGTGAATATAAATTACTAGTGTTTAAATAACTACTATTCTGTATTTTTGAAAGGTAAAATTGGAAAATTACCGTCATCCAAAAATTGTTTGACATATATAGGTGGCCGTCAAATTTAACTCATGCCTCCATGTTTTTTCATATATACATGGTTGATTGGTTATGTTATTCAAAATACAACTAACAATCACACGTGAAGTGTGTGATGTGAACCAAAGGTGAAGTCTCATGACGAAGTCGATTTCTATGGACCAAAACATAAAAGAAACTGTAATTTTGCATTGCGGATCCATTATGTTGTCGTTTTCATGTTAATGTATGATAATGGTTTCTATTTAGATTTGAAGAACGCGATCAATGTGCGCACCCATAAAATTTCATATTGAGTCGTGGAACAGTTGTGGGACATGATGAAAGAAGTAATGAGTAACACAAGACATCAAAATAGAAACCAGTTATCGCTACAACAAAGAAAACCATTACCAAGATATATTTTATATTGTAACGAAATTTAAGTAACTTTCCCTAAGGTCCTTGTTCCATGTTTTGTTCGAATGCATTTTTTAAAACCTCTGTGGACATTTTTAGGTACATATACTAAATTTCAATGATGATGGTAACACGGTCCCATTTCATGTTTGTGGAATTTCTATCGTTGCAAGGGTTTCAATCACCATTTCATCCCGTCAGTTCATGTGAAAATGTTTAGTGCATAGTGAGACACTACATGCAATGGCAAAAGATGACCATTTTAGTAGTGATAAGGAGAGTCTTTTTCGCTTAATTTTAATGTTTTTAAAATCCTGTTTTTCCCTAGCTTTATTCTTTAAACAAAATTAATAATCCCGATTCGAGTACCGTGCACCTACGCCTATGAGGGTTTGAGACGCCGACGAAAACCTTTCACTAGCGCCCCTTTCCTCCCTTTCATGTTCATCCTTTCTAAAAGTGGTCATTTTCGCAAACAATGTCGGTAAAAAAATAACAATGACGCAAAAGAGAACTACTTGGACACTTGCGGGGTCCATACATGACGAATGCACAAAATGTGTTTCATGAAGGTCATGTCGGCGGAAGAGGGGAAGTGAACTGGAAGGCCAAGATTATCTTGTTTGACGTCCATGTACGAACAATAACAACATAAGCTATCTCTTCCCTTGAATTTCTTGCACCTGTTAGCCGCTAACAAGGTATTTTCTTTAGTGAAAATGTCTTTGGTGTAATAAGACTCCAACATCTACTTGAATGTTTTTTTATCTCGTTAGCTCCTCCATTTCATGCAGCCATAAAAAAAATTTATCTTCGTTTTGTCGACACACTTAAAAACCCCCATTTTTGTCAAAGGGAGAAAAGAAACATCATGTGGAAGTGGAAAGGGATATGGAAATGTGGAAACAACTATAAATTTGATGACCTTTTAATATTTGAGATTACCAAAAGTAACTTCTCTCAATAACTTTTTTGATCTTGCCACAAAATGTTTAATTTCTTGACATCAACATGGGCCCACGAAGGGCATCAACGTTAAAAGTAGAGTAAATGAAAATCATTAAATCCAATAAGTCATAGTCTTCTATGCTTATGAAAGGATTGAACGTGCATTGCTGATTTCAAGAAACCCATGATACAACACATGCAAGTTGATAATCTCAGGTGGTTCCATGGAGGATGTCGACGTACTTTGAACTATGGGCCGGTGAGTCACCTATCGACCACCCCCACCCAAACCCACCTCTGGCTATGCCTTTGGCGTAAACACATATGTTTTTAACCTTTACATTTATGATCAAATAATAATAATTTCATCATTGGCACCAGATGACCAAAATATTTAAACAAATTTCAAGTGAATTTCAAATAATGATCGCATGTGACCGACATCTGAAATGACCACTCCGAGAGTGGATTTACGTCTACTAACTGGAAAATTAAATGGTATTAATTCAGGCTATACATATTCAAATTCAATAAAACAACATTGGCATATATGAAAGACCTCAATATGGCATGGAAAAGTGCCAATAAAAGCTTACATTTGAAAGAAATGGTGAAGATGTGTGTTCAATAGATCACAAGAAATATGCTAATATTCACTTGGTCTCTTTGATTGGATGAAAGAGACTGTAAACACATCGTTTACAATGGAGATATTGCAACCAACTTAGCAACTTCCTACCAATGTTTTGTTCCAAAAAGAGGGGAGGCCCATTACAAGATAAGGTGTGTCATGCATTTGAAGTGAGATATGCAAACAACAGTGGTGCTTGTTTATTTGCATGCTTGGAACCCCAGTCAGTCGAGAGGGTAAAAACTAACCGTGGTAAAAACAAATTACATAGGGCTAAAATATAAAACACAAAAAAGTGCAACCTTGTATGCCTTTTTATCAATATTTCTTCGATATGAGAAGTACAACAATGAAAAATTAGGGTTTGCATAGGTATAGATAATTTAGATTTATCCTCATCCTGTACGCATTATCAATATTTTCATAATAAGACAAGTTTAATGTAGGAATTTAGGATTTGCATAGTTAGGACACATTTTGGATTTGTTTTTAACGACATTCGATATAGATATTCCTTAAAGTGATAAGATTATAGTTGAAAAGATATTATATGAATCGTATAGCTTCATAAGTATCGTATATGTTGTTTGTTTCTCCATGTATTTAAGTGCAAAATAGAAGTTGAATGGGAAAAATAGACCCGTGTCAAAAAACCCAAGTTAACGTTGTAAATTTAGCAGTAATTGGATAGTTACAGCAAAGATGGCGGGCTGTTTGTTTATTTCGCGCTTGGAACCCCGATCGACCGAGAGGAGAAAAACTAACTCACAGAAAAACAAATTACAAAGGGCTAAAATATAAAACAGAAAAAGTGCCACCTTGTATGCCTTTTTATCAATATTTATTCACTATGACAAGTACACGACAAGTAGAACAATGAAAAATTAGGGTTTACAAAGGTATAGATAATTTAGATTTATTCTCATCCTGTACACATTATTAATAATTTTGTAATAAGACAAGTTTAATGTAGGAAATTTAGGATTTGCATAGTTAGGACACCTTTTGGATTTGTTTTTAAAGACATTCAATATAGAGATTCCTTAAAGTGATAAGATTACAGTTGAAAAGATATTATATGAATCGTATAACTTCATAAGTATCATATCTACTATTTGTTTCTCTATATATTTTAGTGCAAATAGAAGTTGAATGGGAAAAATAGGCCCATGTCAAAAAATCCAAGTTAACATTGTAAATGTAGCACTAATTGGATAGTTGTAGAGAGTAGATCATTACGGGAACTTTGCTAATCGGATCTCTCGCGAATAGTCATCCTAAAAGCAACACCATCATCGGTTAAATCAAACCTACACATGGAGATAAATTTGTAACCCTAATATCTCCTCATTTTACTATATATAAATTGATCGATGGGACATGATTGGAAGAGGAGCTGTCCCAAGCACATGGTTATCCTTAATATGAATTTGAATTGACATTTTTGACGTAACATAAGCAACTAGGTGACAAGAAATTGGGCAAGCTTCTGATTGGGACAAGTTAGTGAGGTAGGTGTCCATTGGATCTTGACCTTGACATACGACATGCTTTGTAAAACCCTCTAATTTTGTGAGGCTTAGCCTCCCTTATTCTCACTTTTAAGAATGCCTTCGGCCTAAATATCATAACCGAGGGAAAGACGCATTGAGTAATTTAATTTTAGTGGCATTCGATAAAATTAGGGAGTAGGAGGGACTCCGTGTTCTTATTGCCTTATCAAAAATTTCATGACGATTTTAAAAATATTATGATGCCACCTTGGTGCCACATCACACACTAAGTGGCAAGTTCAAAATCAAAGACCCCTTTAAAAAGTTAACATTTGATTAAAAAAACAACAAATAACCCTTCTTGCGTGAAAAAGTGCATACAACCACATGGCATGTAGAAAAATTCCCTTTGCATCTAAACCAAAACAAATTCAATTCACTTCACATCACCCCTTATCACTTTACGAGCATCCACCATCATTCCACACTACACGCTAATGCCACACTCATTGTTGCCATTAATTGTTATGCTTTGCATTTGGTAGTGCACACTAGGGCACAATAAAATTAACATTCTCGTCCCTTTCCACCCCGCAATAATGTCAAAGAGCTCATAAAACCAGCCACGATGGAAGGAATCATAGAGGATTCTTGATTTATCTTGCACTTTCTTTTGAATCGCCAAGTGCATTATGAGGTGAGCCCATTTCCATAGTTGTTTGATCTTTTCTCTGCGGGTTTTATGCAAAGAGTGCATTGGTAAACAATACTAAGATTACAAACATATATTCATTATATATTGAATTATTTCAATGCATGTTCTTGTTTAATGTTCCATTCAAAGACAAACTTTGTTGATACAAAGTGTTGCAAATGTCCAAAAAGAGTTTTTTCAACCATGCACGTAGAACTCGATGATTTTCTATTTATATTTTCTTGTTTCAATGCTTTTTTAATCCCCCTCCCTACGATCTTAGTTATTACAGTGTAGTAAATGTCCAAAAACATGTTTTTTCACGCATGTGTCTTATAATTTCAAAATACAGTTATGTTATTGAATATACAATGTTATTATTGAATATACACTTACATTTTCAGATATACTTTTCAATTCAATTACCGTATCAACCGATAAATGGGTTTTTTTCTCAACTAATGTTTTTTCAAGCATACAAGTTGAACTATTATTTTTCAATGTATATTTACTTAGTTGAGTGCATTGTTTAATCCTCCTTTCGCCACTAACTTTCCTAATACGTTGCATAAGAATCGTCTAAAAATAGGATTTTTTCGTGCATGCATCTTATAGTTTAAAATTATAATCATGTTATTAAATATACAATGTTATTATTGAATAGACAGTGTTATTATTGAATCTACAATTACATTAGCGGAGATACTTTTGAGTGCAAAGTGACTATAACAACCGACAAACAAGTTCTCTTATGAACTAATGTTTTTAAGTATGCATGTTGAACTATTGGTTTTTTGTTTATATTCACTTTTTACAGTGCATTTTTTAAACCATCTATTCACCACAAACTCTATTAATAGTAAATGTCCAAAAAATGGTTTTTCCATGCATGTTTCTTACAATTTCGTTATACATCGATTTTTTCAATGCATGCTCTTATTCTCGTATGTATTAAAAAAAATTAGCGCATGTCATGAAAATACAGTGTTGTCATTGAACATACAATGCTATTATTTAATATATAATTATATCGAAGATATACTTTTTTAGGTCAATTACCACAACAACTAACAAACATGTGTTGCTTTGAATAATGTGTGGATATACATTGCATACATGAAAACACGTTGAGTGTCGGTCATCATAATATCTCAAGAATATATAGAAGTGTTGTGATTTTTTAAAGTAGCTAAAACTTGAATATAAATAAATGGTTTGTTTGTTTATCCAGCTTAATATTTGAATATCCACAATTAAATGTATATTGATTGGATGAATTTACACTGGAATTACTAAACATATATTGAATATACGATCAGTAACTTTGTCATTTTTTACTACACATTCAAACTATTAATGTGCACTAGAATTACTAAATATACATTGAATACACCCCACCCCGACATAAATTAGTTAATATACACTTATATCAAAAGATACACTTTTGAGGTCAATTACCATAACAACTAACAAACATGTGTTGCTTTGAATAATGTGTAGATAAACATTGCATACATGAAAATATATTGAGTGTCGGTCATCATAATAGTTGAAGAATATATAGAAGTGTTGTGATTTTTTTAAAGTACAACTAAAACTTGAATATAAATAAATGGTTTGTTTGTTTATGCAGCTTAATATTTGAATATCCAAGAACAACCATCAAATTACGAAATGACGGTGAGCGGAAAAAATGGCAAGGGTGAAAGGGCAACGCAGAATCCCCATGGTACAGAATGGTCACAAATTTTGAATTCTTGCCCCTCCAACGGTCACTTGGCTTCGCCTTCTTGTGATGCGGCGATGGTGCCCCATGTGGGCCAGGGTCTGTGAAGCTTTGCAGAAGCGGCTGGGCCCCCGATGCCCAATGTCAGACAGTGTGCAGGAGGGCCATGACAAACTCGACATTCAGGAAGGCCATGACACCTTCCTCTCCATGTCCCTGGAGGACGACATCGTCTTTGCAGCCCAAATAAAGCGTCTCTATTCAAGAGCTATTTTTGCAAAATTTATTGGTAGAAGATTAACGGTTTCAGGCATTCAAAATTGGTGTGAAACGCAGTGGGGTAGCGGCCTGAGTATTCGATTCCTTGAAAAGGGATTTTTCTTAATATTATTTCGAGCGCCGCTCAGAAGGACGACACTATGGCGAGGAAATATTTTCTTCTTTCCGACTCAGCTTGGTGATTCACGACTGGGAACCACATTTTGACTGTAACAGAGTAGATATTGAAGGGTTTCATGTTTGGGTCAGACTCTACTCTACCTAGTGAGTTTTGGTCCGCTTCAATCCTTACTAAAATCTGCTCCACCTGGTCGCGTCATCTGCATCGACCCTGTCTCTTTGGAAGGTACCCTTTCCTCTTTCACTAGAATTTACATTTCTATTGATCACTCTCAAAAGCTTCAAGATGTCATTCACATTTCCACCCCCTCCGGGCTCTGGGAGAAAAAGGTGGAGTACGAAGGTGTCTCCAATATCTGCTTTAAGTGTAAAAAACCTGGCCATATTCACAAATTCTGTAAAAATCCTCCCTCTTCTAGCAATCTGAAATGGAGGAAAAAATCCCCCCCGCCCCCTCACCTTCTTCCCCCTCTCATGCTTTTCCTTCTCAATCCCCTTACTTGGTTTCCTCTGCCCCCCCGCTTGCTCGTGAATCCCTTTCCCTAGACCCCGATACTTTCTCTCTTGTTAAAGAAACAACCGCTATTGTTAAGGACTCCACCAGGATTCTGTCCCTTTTCCACGAAGGCATCTCCATCGGCTTGGGAGGGAATGCTTCCTCTTTAGAAAAATGGATTATTGATAAAGATGAACTTCTTTAGTCTAATACTGGTATTCATCAAATTCAATGGAGGCTGCTCATGAGAATCAATCTTCCGATAATTTGTTGCTTGGTCCGATTCTCCCAACACCTCCCTTACTCAATATGGATCTAGGTCCGAAAAGCATTATGGGTCATCCTAACAAGAGTAAACTCTCTCTTAACGAGGTTGCCACTGGGAAGCAACTTCAACTGCGTTCCTTCTTCCCATCTACAAGTAGGAGAGGCGAGTCCTCTCTGAAGACCAAATGATCCTCTTTTCTTGGAATGTTAGGGGCCTCAACGCCCCTAACAAACAACGTCTGTTAAGACGCTATGCCACTGATGTTGCGGTTGATATTTTCTTGATTCAGGAAACCAAGATGTCTGAGGAGGGATGCTTAAACGGTTGGTTCCAAAATGGAAAGGTTGGGAAGGTTGCTTCTCTAACTCTACTGGTGCCTCGGGTGGTCTTGGTATTATGTGGAAAGCTTGTTGTTGCGCTATTGAGCCCATCCTCGTGGAATCAAATTTTATCTGGTGTAAAGTTCAGATTAAACATTCTGATGAGTCCTTTTTCATTTGCAATGTTTATGGCCCTTCTACTCCGATCAGAAAAAGAGATCTTTGGAATAAACTTCGTCTGGTCCTTGATACCGTTGCCATCTCCAAGACTATCGTAGCTGGTGATTTTAATGCTACTCTCTCTGATCGTGATAAGCGTGGAGGTATTCAATGGCAGCCCTGCTCTCAGGTTGACTTTACCTCTTTTGTTTCTTCCTCTCATTTGGTCGATGTGGAGCCAAGTAAGGGCTGGTTCACGTGGAATAACAGAGGTCTAGTTTTAGCTCCCTGGCTGTGCATCTTGATAGATTCCTTGTTTTAGAATTCTGGCTGCAGAATAACTTCCTTATTAAAAGCTTTGTTCTTCCTTTCTCCGGTTCTGATCACTTTCCAATTTCTCTTGATCTTTCCTTTGATTTGCCTCCCCACCGCTCACCATTCAAATTTGAAAATATGTGGTTACATGATTCCTCTCTTAAGCCCTTAGTCAACCTCTGGTGGGCCTCCTTCAACGTCAAAGGGACTTGGATGTTCCAACTATCCAAAAAGCTTTCTCTGCTGAAAGACAAACTTCAAAGCTGGAATTTTTCGAGTTTCAAAAACATTTTTCAGGAAAAACTTAGAGTTGAGCAGGAACTTCATATTCTGAATGATTCTATCCTCACTCAAGGGATGTTCCAGGCTGATTTCCTCAAAGAAAAATCTCTTCTTAAGGAATTGGGTGTTCTCCTTCTCAAAGAGGAAACTTACTGGCGTCAAAAATCTAGGGAAATATGGCTGACAGATGGCGACAAAAATACAAAGTTCTTTTTTGCCTCTGTCAAAGCCAGAAGAAATCTCAACTACATTTCTTCTCTCAAGCTAGATGATTTATCTCTTGCGTCACTCAAGCCCAGATCAAAACCGAAGCGGTGTCTTATTTTAATAAGCTCTTGAATGACTCGGCTTCCACCCTTGGAGTGCAGTCCACCTTCCTTCATCTAACCCATGCAACTGTTACAGATGCTGACAACGACCTGCTTCTTTCTCCCTTCTCCTTGGATGATGTTCGAAAAATTGTTTTTTCGATGAAGAGAGATAAAGTGCCTGGTCCTCGATGGTTTCCCCGCCTCCTTCTTCCAGGATTTTTGGGATGTTGTCGGGTTTTCAGTTTGGAAAGCAGTTGAGGAATCAAGGATTACGGGCAAGATTTTAGGAACTCTCAATCATACCCTCATTTGCATGTTTCCTAAAAATTCTCCTGCCGAGTCAATGGATGATTTCAGACCCATTTCTCTCTGCAACACAACTTACAAAATCATTTCCAAAGCTATTGCAAATAGATTAAGCCCTCTACTGCCCAAATTGGTTGCTCAAGAACAAAGTGGATTCATTCCCGGCAGGTCTATTACTGATGGGATCATTATTTCCCATGAATTGATCCATACTCTTCATACCTCCTCCCGTGCGGGCATGATGTTGAAACTGGACTTCAAAGAAGGCCTATGATCGTGTCAATTGGAGGTTCCTCCTCAAATCTCTACAAGCCATGGGTTTTTGTGAGCATTTTTGTAATTGGATCTTCAGCTGCATCGCCTCTCCTCATTTCTCTATCTTGGTTAATGGATCAGCGAAGGTTTCTTCCAAAGCAGTAGAGGTTTAAGACAGGGGGATCCTCTCTCCTCTTTCCTATTCACTTTGGTTGTGGAAGCTCTTAGTCGCAACATTAAATCCGCTATTCAGGATGGTTCTCTTAAAGGTTTACACATCACTTCCAACCTTCCAGCACTCTCTCATCAACAATTCATGACGACACCTTTCTTTTGGTCAAGGGACAATCCCAGAAGCTAAGCGAATTTCATCCATTCTTGACTCTTATTCTTATGTTGCTGGTCAGGTGTTAAACTTCAATAAATCTGTTATTTTCTTCTTTAATGTTGCATCTAGACTTCAATGCAGGATCAAAGCAATTCTAGGCTTCTCTGTGGGAACTCTTCCACATAAATATTTGGGCATTCCACTCTTTCATGGCAATGGCAGAGCGCATCTTTGGAATGGGCTCTTAAACTCTCTATCCACCAGACTTCTATCATGGAAAGGAAAATGGCTTTCTCTGGCCGGTCACGCTCTTTTAATCAATTTTGTGCTCCTTTCAATTCCTATCTACATGTTATCTGTTTTACAGATTCCAAAATCTGTTCTGATCAAAATAGAAAAAGTGGTGCGCACCTTTTTATGGCAAGGTAACAGTGATGAGCGCAAATTTCATCTTGCTAAATGGGATTTGGTCAAGCTTCCCAAGCGTCTGGGTGGCATGGGTATTCTGGATCTTGCTCTTCAGAACACGGCCTTAGGGCTAAGCTTGTTTGGAATTTCATCTCTAATGCAAAAAGGTTGGCCTTTCAAGTTCTCTCTCATAAGTATCTCGGTGGGCTTCGCCATGATATTTTGTTATCCAGTTCCGAGCTCCCAAGAGGCTCACATATCTGGAATTTTCTCTGTAATTCTAAATCCCTTATTGTTGAGGTGGTCACCTGGAACATTAACAATGGTCAGCTCATTTCTTTCTGGGATGAAAGTTGGAACGCTTCCCCCACTTAATCTTTCTTCAGCTCTCAATGGCGTGATGAACATTGCAAAACTGGCCTGGGGTCCTATGGTTTCTAATTACGGCGGCCAACACCCTGACGGCTCGCCTTCTTGGCTCTGGAAAGATATCTCTTCCATTGGGGCTAATGCCATGAATCCACCCTCCTCAAGGATGCCATTCGGGACAAAAATGCTCTTTATCTCAACAAAGATGACTGTTTAATTTGGCTTGGGGATGCTTCGGGCTCCTACACGGTGAAAGCTAGTTATAATACTCTCATTTCACATTCCGGTCAAGGGACTCCATGTTCCTTGATGCTTTGGCATCCAAGCATCACTCCAAAAGTTACCTATTTCAGTTGGTTAGTTTTGAATAAGAAGGTTCTTACCCAAGTCAAACGGCATTCTTGGGGCTTTTCAGGTCCCTCCAAGTGTTTATTGTGTGGTGCAACAGAGGAAGATTTGGATCACCTCTTTTTATTCTTCCCCTTTGTATCTTTTTGTTGGGATTGGCTTCTGAACAAATTAAGTCTAGCCTGGCCCATTGTAATAGCATTGTAGCGACTCTTTCCTCTTGGCCGTCTTTCAATGTCAATAGTTTGTTCAGCTCTATCTGGTGCATCAGCCCGTACTTCTTGCTCTGGCATATTTGGTGGGAACGCAATCTTCACCTTTTCAGGGAGCAAGCAGTTGATCTTCCCGCTTTTCTCAATAAGCTCGAAGTGGCCATTTCGAGCGCGTTAGTGCTAACTGCCTTTCCTTCTCTACCTTCTCTTCCAGGGATTTCTCAATCTTGCACTCCTGGCCTCTCATTAAGCTCCCCAGACCAAGTTCAATTGTTAAAAAGGGCTCTCACAAATTGAAAAATCCATTCAAAGGAAAAGAGCTAGATGGCGTCCCCCCCAAGGTCATTGGAAACTCAATTTTGATGGTGCCTCTAGAGGTAACCCAGGTAAATCTGGTGTTGGTTGCATTCTCAGAGATGATCGCGGTAATCTCATTAGAGCAGGCTCCTTCCCACTCAAAGAGGGTACATGTAATTCTGCCGAAGCCCATGCTCTACTGGAAGGGGTCAAGATGGCTTCCTCAGCTTGGTTGTCCCCTTCTTTCCATCGAAGGGGACTCCCAAATTATTATTTTTACGGTATCCAAAGGTTTATCCCCTTCATGGAAAATTAATCTCTTCATCCCTCAGATTCTCTTTTGGCTGGCCAAAATCCATTCTTGGAACATCTCCCACAACTTTCAAGAAACAAATCACGCGGCTGACTTCCTTGCTAACTACGCCATCGATCATCCAACCGTCAACGCATCATTTCCGGTTCAGCTCATGATTGGCATGGACTGTCGAACTTCCTCTCTCACGATCGGGCTTGCTCGTCCTAGTTGTCGAGCAGGCCTCCCTCGTGTGTTGTGGTCCTCTTTGTGCGGAAAGTCCTTTCCCTTCCCTTCTCGGCGGTGGATCTTTGTATCACTTCTGCAGGTGATTTTTCACACGCGGCTCTTGTCTCCTTTGTCCTGTTCACCCATTTTCTACTTCCTCTCATTTCTTCTTGGGATGGGTTTCCCCCATTTTTCGTATGGTTTCTACTCTTTATATGTTGTCTTCTCTTCTTTCTGCGTCATCTCTTGCCTGGCTCCTGTTCTTTGTGCATCCTTCTTAATCTTCATGTCTTTCGTCGCTTTCCCTTCATCATGCTTCGTGGCCAATTTCAAGAATTGGTTGATTCCTCTGCAATTGATCGATGATGCCTTTCTATGATTTTCAAATTTTCCTCGCAGGAGGAAGTCAAGCAATCGAAATGATTCTTAGTGATTCTTATCATTTTTGCGCCCGTCGTCCATGCACCGACTCTACATCGCCTCCGCGTTCGTCTCTTTCTGCCTTCTTCTCCACTCAGATTCTGCAGATGTTGAACACGTGGCCGTGGACCAAATTTATGTAGTCCATCGGGTCGCTTACATGACCAACTGGTCAATTTCTTTCCCCGATCCCCTTCTGTGGGTGGAGGAAGTTGATGAGCTCACCCTCGGCTCTGGACGTGGCATTCAGTGGTTATGCGGGCAATACCGGGACTTAGTGACTTTTGCTCAAAATTTCCATCCTACTCTTGATCAGCGCTTCCTCCCTGTGGTTGATGTCGACGCGGCTCTCTTCCCGGTCCATTCTGCGGTTGATCACCTGAACGAACTTAAGGACCGTGCCAGCTCCGCCTTCCATCTACTGCTTCAGTAGCCAACTCGCGCACTGATCCTCCTTGGGCTAGCTAGCTCGGGCTTCTATTGCTCTCCGGTCTTGGTTGTTGTCCTGCTCCTGTTTGGCGTTCACTTCTTTGCTCGTCGTTTCTTCTTCCTTCTTCTCGTTCTTTCCATTTTTCTTCTCTTCGCAACCTCCCTTCATTTCTTCTATGTTGTTGGGTTGGGGCCCTTTCCCCACCGGTTCATAGCTCCGGTCAAAAGCGTTTATCAATCAAAAAAAAAATTGAATATCCACAATTAAATGTATATTGATTGGTTGACTTTACACTGGAATTATCAACATACATTGAATATACAATCAGAATTTTTCATTTTCTACTACGCATTCAAACTATTAATGTGCACTAAAATTACTCAATATACATCAACACCCCACCCCCGACATAAATTAGTTCATCAACCGCTCCATGCTCACCAATTATTACCTCTCCTCTAAGCAGCTTGAATTAGTAAATATACACATGTAATAATGTCATAAAAATATGTGTTCAAATGCAAAATTTACACACGTTTATTCAAAGTGTACATTCTATAGTTTTAGTGTATGATGATCATTTTTCTCCTATCACTCTACATTATTCCTCCACCATATGTAATTGTGCAACATTGCTTCATTCAATGTTACCATTAACTACTACCATTTATTCATAGCACTTCTTGAGGCCTTCCAACCTGCAATGGTGCCATTGGGGACCAAAACCAATGTGTCTCGAAGGGTTTTATTGTTGTTTCTTATTTTTTTAATACCAAGTGAGTCATGAGGTTGACCCAATTTTAATTGGTTCTTCGATTTCTTCTTTACATTCTTCATGCACTGAGCACATTCGCAGGCAACACCAGGATTCCATCTATATTTTCAATGTGTATTCAGTAATTTCAGTTTATTATTATGCAATGATAAAAAAATTCTAAACATGTAAAGAATGTTTGTCTATACATAAAATATATGTAAAGAATGCTTGTCTATTCATTGAGTATTAGTTAACATAAGGTGTACAAGGTTCTTATTTTAGTATTTATTTGAATATACACTAGAATTTTTTAACATGCCTTGAATATATGGGTGTAAATTTTCATTTTTCAACTGCAAATGTTTATCTTGGTATTACATGAAAATGTGCTCATTACGATGGGTTCCTTTTTGTAGATTCCTAATAAAGAAGGTTTACGATGGATTTTTATATATTGGGAGGATAAAGGAGAATGTCAAAAATGTGTCTTTTGACACCATTAACCAATAAGAAATATTAAAACTTATTTCTATAGGTAAGGTCATTTATGACCTTACTTAAGCAATGAACTATTTTCCTTTGTTGTCATTATTCTAGAAAAATTGTACAAAAAACACCTATAAGAAGATAATGCATGTTTGTACACATTATAAAAACTTTTGCTTGTATAATGATAGGATAAAATCAACTAAAACTATTTATTTCTAATGAAAGGATGGGATAAACTACACATTTTTTTATGGAATAAAATGAAAACTACTTGCATGTTTTCTCAATGAAAACCACATAAATAAGTTTTGATCTTCTCGCATGAAGGTTATAACTTCTTACATTCAAAAAAGGTTACATATATGGATACAACTCACATAAAAAGGTAGCATAATTCAATTGTGCATACCACATGCATCTAAATTGTACCAAAGTTAAATTCTTCTTCATTTCCATCTATAATTTCACTCCTATTGTTTGTTATTGTTCCATTATCCATTTGGGGTGTAATTGGCATGTCTATTGAGCTTTGTGATGGAATTTATGAATTGCTTGCATGGCCTAATTACATTTGGGTGGAAATGCTAACATGCATAGGACTGGAAGTAAAAACTGCATGTTTGTTGTACTTGTTGAAGAAAATTATGTATTACTTACATGAGAAAACTACATTTGTGTTATTAAAAATGGCATAATTGTTGTTTAAGGAAACTACATTTGATTTACATAGAATTAGACGCTTTGTAAACTTGGTAATTGGCCACATTTGGAAAATTCAAAGTGTAAATGTTGTAGAAATCCATTATAATTGGATACTATGAAAGAATAGGATTTCCTAGATTGTTGAATCGTCTTTGTGTTTGAATTTATTTGTGTATCCTCTCTTTCTCTCGTTTTAGCTTCTCATATTGTTGTTTTTCCTTTTCCCGTTGTTATTTTATTTCTTTGTTTCCCTCCTTTTCTTTTTAGTTTCCTTTCAAGTTTGTTTTCTTCCATTTTTCTTATGCAATGTTATGATGTCTTTCTCTCCTTGAGTTTCTCTTTCTTCCTCACTTTCAAATCCTCTAGTTCCTTCCTCCATGTTTTTGTTGGGGTTAGCACACTAGTTGTACAGACAATATATCAGATCTAAGCATACATGTAAATAAAAGTGGATATTCTACTAGAAGAAATATACAAAATAAGAGACATAAACCAACACCAAATTTCACGTGGTTCACCCAGTGTGGGCTACGTCCACCAAGAAACAAGCCAATCTATTATCCAAAGCTTTAACAAGATATACAATGAATATTTACAATCTTCCACACCTCTTAGATGTTCAGTACTTTCTTTCTCTCAAGATTTTGCTTCATCACCAAGAATTCTCTCTCACCAACCTTTGCAAGTTCTTTCTAATTCTTGTTAATTCTCTTACTTCTAAACCCTAGCTTTTATGCTTATATAGTCATTTATAGACTTAGGTCACTTAGCCATGCAATTACAATCAATAGATATACTTTAATGCTAAAAATAGATCTAATTCCCGAGAGTTAATTAAAACATCCTCGCATAGGTAACCGACGCCGGTTAGCCCTAACCATTGTCGGTTCCTCCCTTGCTTGACCGATGCTGGTCATACCTGACTTATGCCGGTCCCCGGTGACCGTGCGCGCCCTTAATCGATGACGATTCATGTATTTTCCAAAGAAGTTTCCATTGCATGCTAAACTGAAGCAATTGAGCTCCACAACTCAATAGTTTTTGTTCGTAAAGAAATTTAAAGTAGTCGGTTGATGTGGGAATTTGTGACTACTTTCTCAAACTTATAATCCCTTTGTTTCCACATTCGATCTCTCCTTAACCCTTTCAATTGGAAGCTTAAAAAAATTCACAATGACCCACTAACCTAGTTTCTTGATTATGTTTTGTATGGTTGTTCTATCAGTGTCTTGTACATATGTTTGTGAGCACTCCAATTTACAACATCCAAATGAATATCGTCTTGATTTTTTCATTCATTACATTATGCATAATAGTGAACTATTTGTTAGATCCGAGGGGTTAAACACATTAACCATTAAATAATATTGAATACTAATTAATTTAATATAATAACATTATAAAAATGCAATAAAATAAAATAACACAGAGACACACGATTTAATGTGGAAACCCCCGAAGGGGTTAATACCACGAAAAGAGATAATTCCATTAATCACGAGAAACATGTTTCTGATCTAGATCTCCCTCCTCACTTCTCTCCACCAATCCACACGAGGTGAATAAACAATATGACCTATAGTCATATTTATTTGACCCCACGGGTCACGAACCATATCAAGTGATGTGGTATGAATAAACAACACCCGATTTAATATAAATTGATTAATTAATAACCAATTAAACATAACAACAAGTTTATATTAAATAATTAAGAATATAAATATTCTAAATTATTTAATTATAAACTAAGGTTTATAGGCACTTAATATTACATTCTAACACTCCCCTTAATATTAAGTGGGGAACCATATGCCAACATTACCTGTTTATACAACAGATTTACAAATCCATAAACCATAGTGAAGGTTTATGCTAGCATATCACATTTGAAGGATTTATACACCTTCATCATGCTCAAATTACCTTTTGGTACAAAAGGATTTGGAATCCATAAATCATTAGTGAATGATTTAGACTAAGCATGATTTGTGAGACTACATCTCACAATTTCTCATGGAAAAATCTCAACCAACATCTCTAAGAGCCTTTTATAACAAGGACCTCCTTTACAAATAGATGCAACACACTAGATTGTACATCGTAAACTTGAAACACGACAAGTTTACAAATATCGTAGGGATATTTTTACAATAATTTACAATTGGAACAAAAATATAGAGAAGAAGGAGATATCAACCAACCAGCCATTACGAGGTGACACAATGAATTCGTAAGAATATCCATAACTTGATCTTAAGTCGGGCGAAATGGAGATCTATATCACAATAGAGAAACTTCTTTCAGATAAAATGCGTATGAATATCTATATGTTTTTTTTTTTCCTTTAATGTTGAACTAGATTCTTAGCAAGAGCAATGCAACTCTGGCTATCACATAGAAGAGTATTTCCTTTAGCTTCCATGTGTATCTCTTCCAACAACCGCTTAAGCCACATGGATTCTTTTGTTGCTTCCATCACACTTCTATACTCTACCTCAATAAGAGCTTTGAGACTGTCGCCGCTTCTTCTTTGCTCCATATAATGGCACTGTACTCAAATTTGAACACATACCCAGGTTGTATATTTTATATCTAACACAACATCAACATGGTTAGATTCATAATATCCATATAGACATCATAATAAGCATAATATAAATCATTATTGATTTCACTTTTAACCATCTATAAAACTTATATTGATAGGTTAAACACAACTTGTATAACAACTTAAATAATAATATGCTTAACAACTAGCCATGTTATATTACCAATATTGATCCATATGGATCCAGAAAAACACACCACTTCATCAGTTCCATCAACACCAAGAAGGAGAAATAAGAAAAGTGAATAAAATGAGGTAAATGGAGGTTTTGGAAGGAACCGCCACTGCATCATGCAGAGCGGCAATTTTGTGTTGGTGTTTGAATTCTTTCCTACTATGCAATTTCCTTTCTATAACACTAGATAATCAGTCACAAAGCTCTAATTTTTCAAGTAAATCTATCATTTTCCAAAGTTAAAAGTAGAACAACATAATTGTGTGATTCGTAGAGTTCCAAAGTAGAAGTTTATGGATTTGGCATCGGAGTTGGTTATATATCTAGGACTGTGGTATTCAAATCTTTCTTATAATTTTGTATGAAAATGAAAAGGTCCAAAGGTGAAGAATTTTTACCTTAAGCCATATATTTCTACGAAGAAGTGGAAACAAAGAGTTCGAGCTCAAATGGAGGAAGAGAACTTGGTCCGTAGAGTCGAGATGCTAGAGACCATGATGGATAGATTGCATAGAAAACAAGAAGAGCTTTCAGATATGCAAAAGACGGCTTTGGTTAAGCAAGATTCCATGGACTCAGTGGTTTGAGCACTAGCCAAAAAATTTGGTATTGGAAAGATCCATGAAGAGGAAGAATGGGAAGAGCATGAAGAGATACCAATTGTAAGCGAGAAGGTAAAATCTACACATACACCTTTTAAAGTTGAAACAAAAGTGGAAATAAAGAATTTTGAAGGAAAAGTAGATGTAGAATTACTAGATAAATGGCTAAAATAGTTGGAATTTTACTTTAGTGTGCATAATGTCACTGAGGCACAAAGGATCACCTTTGCATGTCTCAAAATGGAAGGTCATGCTCTGGTTTGGTGGGAAACCCATCTAGCCACTTGTGAGAAGAAACAAATGTCCTATTGTCAATACTTGGAAAGGTTTTAAAGAATTGATTAGAGCTAACTTCTATCCTATTGGCCATAAAATTGACATGATGATTAAGTGGCATTACTTTAGACAGGGCAACTGTAACAAAGTCAAAGTGTGCAAGACTACACTACATGATTTCAGAGACAAACCATGTTGCTTAATATGGACTTGGAGGATGAGGACATTTTGACCAAATGTTTGGGAGGACTTCACACTCACCTTCGAAGGAAGGTAATCTCCATGAAGCCCAAGGATCTTAATGAAGCTTGTGTACAAGCATACTACATTAACGATGAGAAGAAGCAAGGAGAAATAAAGCCAAAGGGAGACCAGTCAACAGAACAACAGACAAAGAACAAGGGAAGACAAGTAGCAGAGGTAAATGGAAAGGTAAACATGCCGCTACTTCTTTGCATACTTATAAAGATCCTAAGAATTTATGTAATAATTGTGATGTAAATGGACATACTGACGCCACATGTTAGAAGTTGCATCCGGAATCACACCCAAAGCACCAAACCAAGGATTCCAAGAAATCCATGGCCACTGTGAAGATAGAAAGAGAGGTGGATATTGAGGATGATTCGGATGTAGATGAGAGGTTGGGATGCATGGCCACTAACATGTATGGGGCAGCAGAAGAAGAAGAGATGAGTAAGCTATTTCAAATTAGAATCCAAATCAAGAAGACTAAGGTAAACAATTTAGTAGATTTTGGTTCTCAGTCAAATTTGATTTTTGATGCGGTTGTAGGATAGCTTGGTCTAGAGACTTATGCACATCCACATCCATACCCACTAGGATGGGTGAAGAAGGGTGTAGAAATACAAGTTATAAGGAAGTGTAAGTTTCAGTTTGGGATAAATACCTAATACATAGATGTATTAGAGGTTGATATTATTCCACTTGATGCATTTGACGTTGTCTTCGGAAGTCCTTACTTGTATGTCAGGGATGTTGTGTTCACAAGGAGGGAGAACTGGTACATATGGGTCAAGGACGGAGTCAGTTTTAACATCGGGGCACACCAGAGAAAATCAAAGAAAGCTATGGTAAGTGCCAACCAAGCACCAAGACTTATTCAGAAAATCATCAATTTTGTTTTCTTTCATTGGAAGAAAAACAAAATGGGCATGAGAGCATGGATATTTCTGACCAAAGGATGGAGAATTTGGATAACACTTGTCAGTTTTTACAGAAGAAGCCACCACAGAACTTCTCATTCAAGGAGCAAAACAAACTTCCGCTATGCAGTCACCGTATCTACCTATGGATTCATTGGACTTGACCATGGGGCAACAAGAAGAAGAGGAGATACAAGGAACGGTGGTGACTATAGCAGCAGTGTACTTGGAGAGGATTCAGCCAATCCATCTCAAGAGACAAAGATAGGAAAGGAATAAACCACTACAGTATGGGACCTTTTCCATACTTGAGCAGGTTGGAGAAGAAACCTTTAGGCCATACTTCATGCAGATGCACATGATAGCAAGTTACAAGAGCTCGCAATCACTAATGCCATCTATGCATGACAAAGAAGGAAAGATACAAAAGTTACCTTCCAAAGAGGATTGTACTCAAGGCAACTCGGAGGAGGATGTAGCACTGGAGCAACAAACCAGAGATCCACAGGAGTCTTGGCAGGTTGGACGAGAGAAGACACCAAGGCAGACCCAATGGTACTTGAATGAGCATGAGAGGGATTTTATTCCTCTACCACTCCCCCACTAAGCTTTTGTGGGACCAAAAGCATCCTAAGTAGGGGAGGTATGATCCAAAAAAAAACACACCACTTCATCAATTCCATCAGCACCAAGAAGGAGAAATAAGAAAAATGAATAAAATGAGGTAAACAAAGGTTCTGGAAGGAACCGGGAGGTGCTTGCTCTGGGCGGCAAGGTCCGATCACTTTCGAACAGAAAATAAGAATGTAACGTGAATGGAAGCGAACTTGAAATGCCCAAACATGTCTCTTCCATTACATGCCCTTTCACATCCTCTACCGCACGGAGGACATGGGAAGGCCTATAAATGCATTAAAGGAGCAAGTGAATGATCATTCGAAGATCCAAAGAGATCAAGAAGTAGAGTTTAACAAGAGCAAGTGAGTAAGATCTTTAGTGCTAGAGTAGAATTTTAGGAGCAAGGTGTAGAAACAGAGCAAGCAAGTAATTGGAGAGAAGGTTTACATTGTTGTTTCTTTTCATACTTATTGTAATATGTAATTGTCTATATTAGACCAATAAAAGTGGGAAGAAAGAGCAGTTACCCTTCCCGACTGGTTTTCCTCCTTGGAGATTTCCAGGATAAAATTGTTGGTGTTTGAATTCTTTCCTACTCTATAATTCCCTTTCTATAACACTATATAATCAATCACGAAGCTCTAATTTTTCAAGCAAATCTATCATTTTCCAAATTTGAAAGTAGAACAACATAATTGTGTGATTCGTAGAGTTCCAAAGTAGAAGTTTACGGATCAAATATGTTGAATAATCTCAACATATTAATCTTATAAAATATATATTAGATGCAATCAATATTGGACATCTCCAATACAAACACAAAGGCGTCCCCAAGTGTCATTTGATATGCATATAATAATATTTTTAGTAATCACATACTAGTTTATAAATGCTTAATCAACAACATATATATCTTCATTATCTATTTTACGCCTTTAAATTTGTGATAAGATAACATATATGCAAGAATGACCAAATCATGCAAGAATAATCACATACTAATATACTCAACTAGATCTTGATTTCAAATCCATTAACTAGTCATTAACAAGACTTATCTTTGATAATTGGTTAAAATTACTTATAATAAGTAAGTAATTTACATAACTAAACAATATTTGAGAATACTCAAATTGATGATGATCTTTCCATCTTTATCAAGGAGATTAATTGTAACTTTGGGTTCATGACCAAGGCTTAGTAGTATTAAGCAGGCCGCATATGTTAAATACTAACCTGAATTTATTAATCAAAGCACATATAATGATATTTGATCAAGGAAATTAAATAATATAAATGTATAAATTGATTTAACAGGGCAAACACATGTCACAAATCCAAGGGCTAAAGGAGGGACATGTGGTGTAATTCCGCAGGCTTTTCAACCAAATGTATTTCATGGACCTCAAGTCCATGGAATAAACCGAGTTTCAAATAAAAGGTTTGGGTCTAGGAAGGGTTGAGGTAGTCAAAGGAGACATGTGGAAAATTAAAAGGTAGACATGAGGGAAAGAAGGAAATAATCACAAAGGCACACATAGGCAAATCAGAAATTGCCACATGTCGACTTGTTGTTCCTCCCAAGATGCACAACTTTAAATGGCCATAACTTTCTCTCCACAACTCTAAATTAGGAAAAATTGGTCTCGTTGGAAAGGTATATTTGATCCCTTTAATGCAACATCATCATATTCAAGAATTGATGGTATTTTGTGTGATAAAAAGAGGAAAAACAGTTCGGTATTAAAAACATAGTTCCAGACTCCCAAGCACCAAATTAAATTTATTTATTTATTTGAAACCTTTTGAACCTACTCTGATGCCATGTCAGATCCGAGGGGTTAAACACATTAACCATTAAATAAGATTCAATATTAATTAAATTAATATAACAAACATTATAATAAATACAATAAAATAAAATAACACAAACACACATATTTAACATGGAAAACCCCCAAGGGGTAAAAACCATGAAAAGAGATAATTCCATTAATCGAGAAACATGTTTTATAGTCAAAATCTCCCTCCTCACTTATCTCCACAAATCCACATGAGGTGAATAAACAATATGACATATAGCCATATTTATTTGATCCCGCAGTCACGAACATATCAAGTGACGGCATGAATAAACATCACCCTAATTTAATATAAATTGATTAATTAATAACCAATTAAACATAAACAACTAAGTTTATATTAAATAATTAAGAATATAAATATTCTAAATTATTTAATTATAAACTAAGGTTTATAGGCACTTAATATTACGTTCTAAAATTATTTGACTTGGTATGTTAGGAAGAGGGTAACATGGAAAGTGAAATGTCCTCATTAGGGAAGTTGATTGAATCCCCAAGTTTGAAGAAAATCTTTCAACCATTCAAAGTTAGCTAATTAGTGGTGGCATACTCATCCCATCATCGGTTGTGATGATTTCTCATGTCCGACTCACATGAGTTGGTGTGTTGTTTTCATCTTGAATATGAATTCCATCTTGATTGCGTAGCTCAATCGACTTAAACTTGTACTTCTGTCTTGTTGAATTAAATTTGTCACATGTACCCATGATTGGTGATTTTATCATCATGTTGTTGGTTTTTTCATCATTTGTTTGTTGCATTCAATCATCTTGCTTGGATTTCTTCTCCATTATCTCTGATAAATTGCTCAATTTCTTCTCTATTATAACCAACCATTTTTAGAATCCTCTCCACTATTATTTCCTCCTCTCGTCATCTCAACATTGAATGAATCACTAGGGTGTATCTCATTGACCAATTCATCTCGATTGAGAGGCCATATTTCAGTCCTCTTATAATCATTTTTATATTTGATGGAGTTAACACTCTCTTGAAATCCTTGATGTTAAGAGCCATGAATTTAGATCTTCTCACGTATACTTTGTGATGTTTGACTATTCATTTGCATCACTAATCCTTGAAGTAGGTTTTAAATGGTGAAAAACACTAACATCTAAAGGTTATAGCCTATTTTTGGTGTGCACATGCAACATGATTTGATCTATTTCTAATGTTCTCACCTCTTGGATTGTCTCGTATGCCACATGGTTATCATGGCTATAAAAAATGAGTAGATGTTTATTCAATCATAAAACACTACCTAGAACTGATCTAGAAAATTGGGGCAACCAACTCATAAATAATTCATTTTTCATCCATGCATATGGTTAGGCATCCATACATGCGTAAAGCTCAAAATTGGAAATATAATTAGCTAATTTTTGTTGTGCTTTAAAAAGATAGAAGCATGGTATACTCTTCCCTGCTACATTGACACAACAAAGTATTTTGATCCACTCTCTACTATTTGGAATTATTTGGGGTACGCTTATATTGCTCGCCTTTACAATCATCCTCATCCCACAATTCCTATTGTCTTGCACATTAGCTTCATCACGCTTTAATGTTCTTTGTGGTCAATATTTCTTCATTTTATACATTTGATTCAAATTTTCATAAAATTCAAACTATGTCAGCCTAAAAATGACTATCATGTCATGATCAAGGCCTTTTATGGTCCCTAAATAAAAATCTCCATGCCTCCTTATAAACCCTACCCACCAAGATTTTTAGGCATACCATAAATGATTGGATTACTCCTTGTCTAACATATGTGTTCCATGTGATCTTTTAATGAGTTTTTTTGACACCATGACATCTATCAAAGAACATCTTTACAATATTTTACAATTTCATAATCTTCATGATCTATTAAAATGGTTGGGGTTCCTTTGAATTTCATAGTTTAATAATGAACCCTTTGAGACAAACCACTTTTCTCGCAACATCCCTAATGGAATAGCCATTTTCTTAAACATCTCTTGTTTCACTCCATCCATGTCTTCAATCGCCTACTTAGCTCTCATGCAAACTTTTTTAGATGCTAACGTACACTTTACGATAACATTCTTAGTTTCCTAAATTTATGCTATTGGATTTTATCTATGTTTCATGATGTGAATCGTATGAAATTTTGTTTTTTGATATTCTTTAGCTATTACTTCCTCTAAGTCGGGTATTATTGGTTGTCAAATAGGACTTCAAGAAGAGCAACAGCTTTTGGTGACTCTGCTGGGAATCATATTCCAGTTCTGTAATCATTTATTGATCATCTTTTGATCTGGCGACTCCGCATTTTACTCGAGGGAGAAGGGCCCTTGGTATTGAAGATTCTCAGTTTCAGCTTTTGGAACAATAGGGTTTTCCTTTCCCTTCAACAAGAAGAAATAGAAAGACTCGTTCAACAAGCACTCCACCTGTCCAAGATAGAATCCCTACGGGTGGTATTCCTTCAGAGCAAATCAGTCCTAATCTTCGAGCTTTGATTCTTGTTGGTGTTTTAGTTCCTCTTCAAGCCATTTTTCCAAGAATGGCGGTACCATTGCCCTGGGGTCATCGTGTCGGGCCTCTTGCCCTTCCTCAGCCTTTGCATGAGTTACCCAGAGGTAACCGGAAGAACTTTCCTAAATTCAAAGGCGATGGTAAAGTACATCCTGATGAACACATCGCAGCCTTCATAGTTGCATGCGGAGTTCTGGGAGTTGAACATGAAGACGTCTCCATAAGGCTTTTTGTTGAGACTTTACAAGATAATGCTACTGATTGGTTCTATCACCTTCTGGCCGGAGCTATCACTAGCTGGGACACAATGAGAACTAGGTTTGAAAACCGTTTCAAACCGGCGGAAGACGTGCATGCTTTGCTAGCCCAAATTTCTCAAATAAAGAAGGAATCACAAGAGCCCATGAGAGAATTTGTGGCTCGATTCAACAGGTTGATTAACAAAATTCCACCAAATACTCAACCTATAGATCAAATTCAAAAATGCTTCTTCCTAAACGCCCAATTGCCTGAAGTTAGTTATGCACTGAGAAGGGCTAATCTCGCAACATTGCCGAGGATCAAACTCTTGTTGTTAGTGTTGAAGATGATTTAATCATGTTAGGGAAGTTGAGGAGAGACCCTTCTAAATCTAAGTCTGCTTCTTCCTCCTCTTCCACTCCTGGACCTAATACTGATCCATTGGTACAAAAACTTGTAAATGATCTCATTGCCATTAAGAAACAATTGGCTCAGCATGCTCCCTATGCAGACGTTCCAAGGAGGAATTTTCAGCCCAGAAATCATTTGCTTGCTTCTCAAACAAGGCTAGCGCTTGAAGGACCTCCTATTAAAGTTCCTGTCAATGCAACTTGTGAAGTTGAGGAACCAGAGGATGAGGAGGTTAATGAAGATTGCGAGGAATTTGTTGAAGAGGTTGATGATGAAACAGATGAACTTGAGGGATCTCGAGTTAATTTCTTCACCACTGAAGGCATTGATGAAGGGGATGATTATGACGAAGTAGTAGTAGACATGAATAGCGAATCATACGCTGTCATGACTCAAGAGTAGACAAATCAGAGGGAGAAAGTGATGCAGCCCACCAAGAAATCTAAGGAGCAGCCGACAACTATCCCCGTAATTGCAAAAAGAGGATCTCCGATCCCCATTTCATCTACACCAAAGGTGAGTCCTGTCAATTCTGCTACTAAAGTTACTTCTTTTTCCCCTAAAATTGATAAACCTAGGATCTCAAGTGATGATAACCCATCCACTTCTGGGTCTTTTGATATTATTGACCACCTGAAAAAGACTAAGGTTCAAATCTCAGAGGCTGAATATTATCAAACCCATCCCAAGGCTTTTGCTAAAATGATTCACTTTGTCAATTCCCATTCTAAAACTACCTCTAAAGGCCTTTTACCCACTCCTTCTTCTACACCACAGCCTAATCTGGTAGCCGCTGTCACCTCACCCAATGACAAAATCAAACCATTCTATGTGACACTCCTTATAGCTAGCCATAGGCTCAGTAATTACGTCATAGACTCAGGAGCATCAGACAATGTAATGCCTACCAAAGTAGCTCATGCCTTAGGCTTGACTCTCACACGCACTTACGGATCTTGTTATTCCATGGAGAGTAAGGAAGTGCCCTTGGTCGGAAGAATTAAGGACGCACAAGTGGCTTTTGCTACTTTGCCTGAGAAGAAAGTTTTGGCTACTATCTTAGTAGCAGATATTCCTCCTTCATACGGGATGTTGCTAAGCAGAAACTTCTGTAAGGATGTGGGTGGAGAAATTCAAATGGATTGGTCACATGCCCTCATACCTGTTAATGGGAAAATGAAGAAGTTGTTGCCTGAGAAGCAATTCTGAGTATATTATACAAAAAACTGATGATCCCAAAGCACAAATACTCTATGAGGATATGGGGCATGACAACTACATGATTATGCCTCCTGAAGAAATCCAACTCCCCAAAGTCTCACCTAAAGATCCAAATGGTGTTTGGATATTAGAGTTTGATGGAAGTTTTTCCTCAGTCGGCCTGGTTCTCAAGAAAGGCTGGTGTCATATTGGTGTCGCCTGAAGGAAGCATTCATCCTTTCTCATTCAAGTTGCAGTTTGAAAATACCAATAATACAGCAGAGTATGAAGCTCTCATTCTTGGACTCCAGGTGGCAAAAGAACAAGGTGTGAAGAATCTTCTAGCTCGTGGGGATGTGGAATTGATTGTCAAGCAAGTTAGGAACCTCTTCCAGGTAAAGAATGGAAGGTTGAAACATTACCGGAATCAGGTTTGGGACTCCATTGAATTTCTTGATGCTTTCTCCATCGAAGCAATACCTAGGAAGAAAATACCAGGGCTGATTCACTAGCAGTCTCAGGGTCACTGCTCATACCTCATCCTGACTTTTCTCAAGATAAGTTCACCATTGAGATGATCCATCGACCTAGTGTACCTGATAATACAAGTAACTGGCAAGTTTTCAATGATGATCAACACTTGCTTTCTTTCTTAGAACTCAAGGATAATTTTGAACAGTTGTACTTTGAAGGGAGTGATAATTTGCCTCGTGAAAGTGTGCCCTTTGACAAAGAAGCCACCCAAGAAGAAGAAGTGGATCAGGATGGATGTATCAAACTCAAAGGAAACAAGATTCCAAAAGGATTGGTGAGTTTAGAAAACTGTTTGACAAACACGACAGGTATGTAAAGTTTAAAGCTTCTACTGGACCTCAACAATCACCTGAATATGAAAAAATTAATATTGGGAGTTCTACTGACCCTAAACTCGTGAACATTGGAAAATGTTGCACACCAGATGAGAGGAAGAAGGTAATTGATCTTTTAAAGAAGTATAAGGATGTTCTTGCTTATTCCTATGAAGATTTAAAAGCTTTCCAACCAAAGGAGATGCAACATTTTATTCCTCTCAAACCTGGGATTAAGCCTTTTAAACAGAAGCAGAGGCAATACAATCCTAAAATAGCTGACACCATTTTTCAAGAAATACAAAAGTTGTTGAAAGCCAAAATCATTTTTCCTATCCATCATTCAACATGGATTGCCAATATTGTGCCTGTTAGAAAGAAAAATGGTGAGATTCGTTTGTGTTGACTTCAGAATCCAAGCTTCCTTGAAAGATAATTATCCCTTACCTATGATGGATCAGGTCTTGCAAGCATAGAACGGATCCGAAATGTTGTCTATGCTTGATGGCTTCTCGTGATATAATCGTAGAAGTTAATACTGCAAATCAACACAAAATGGCTTTCACTACCCCTCGGGGTACCTTTTTAAAAGGATGCCTTTTGGACTCATTAATGCCGGTGCTACTTTTCAGATAGCTATGGACTTAGCCTTTGGAAGTTTGAAAGGGAAGTTTATTGTTGTATACCTTGATGACTTGACTGTGTATTCTAAAACAAGGGCCGATCATTTTCAGCACTTGGAAACAGTTCTTTTGAGATGTAGAGAACATGGGATCTCTTTAAATCCTAAGAAATTTGTCTTTTGTGTCACAGAGGGGAAATTATTGGGGCACGTTGTCTCCAAAGATGGTATAAAAATTGATCCTGAGCGAGTTCAAGCTATTCAGCAAATTCCTCTTCCAACCAGCAAAAAGGGAGTGCACTCTTTCTTTGGTAAGATCAACTTTTTGAGAAGGTTCATCCCTGATTTTGCAGAGCTAACTTTGAATATCTCCCAAATGATGAAAGGAAAACAAACATTTGGTTGGTCTCCTGAAGGGAAAGAAGCCTTTGAAGGTATTAAAAGGGCCATTGCTAAAACTCCTGTTTTAGCATGTCCAGATTTCAGCAAAGATTTCATTATCTATTGCTACGCCACGGATAACACCTTGGCTGCTGTTTTGACTCAGGAAGATTCTAATGAGCACGAACTCCCAATTGCATTTATGAGCTATATTCTAAAATATCATGAGTTGAAATACACCATAATGGAAAAACATGCTTTTGCAATGGTTAAAGTTGTCAAGCAGTTTCATTTTTACATTCTTAACTCACATTCCACGGTGTTGGTACCGATACAACCAAGTCGATTCTCACACACGAGGGAATTTGGATCCAAGAGAGGGAATTGGGTGGCCAAGGTCCAAGAATATGACATTGACATAAGACCAACTAAGCTCATCCGTGGAAAAGGCCTGTGTGAACTCATCGCTGAAGGAGCTAGACATGAGTTACTGGAGGATAAAGTTGGTCTTCCTACCATTCTGTTTCTTAGCTCAGTTGATGAATGGTATGCTGATATCGCTCATTTTCTCACCTATGGGGAATGCCCCTCTCATTTGTCTACCAAAGAAAAGAGGGTCGTTAAACTAAGGTCAACCCAATATGTGTTGTGGGAAAACGCCTTGTTTAAACGTGGGTTAGATGGAAGGTTTTTGAAATGTGTGGACAAGGAACAGCAGAAAAAGCTACTCTCAGCTTTTCATGATCAGGCATGTGGAGGGCATTACTCATCAACTGTCACTGCTCATAAAATACTTCATGGAGGATATTACTGGCCTACCTTGTTCAGAGATGCATCAAAGTGGGTTGATAAATGTGAAGCATGTCAGACTTTCGTAGGTAGACCCAAGTTGGCCTCTTTGCCTCTTAAACCCGTTGTAATTGAAGAACCTTTTCAACAGTGGGGTTTGGACTTCATTGGAACACTTAATCCCTCCTCTAGTGCTGGTCATACTCATGTATTAACTGCCACAGATTATTTCACCAAATGGGTAGAAGCCATTCCAGTAAAGAGTACTACTTCAGAAGTAGTATGTAGCTTTATCAAAGAAAACATCTTGGTAAGGTATGGTGTGCCAAACAAGATTGTGACAGATAATGCTTCAAACTTTTCTTCAACCGAGATGATGGATTTTTGCTATGGATATGGCATCTCCTTGGCTCACTCCTCAGATTACTATCCTTGTGGAAATGGACAAGCAGAATCCACAAATAAAAATCTGGTGGCCATAATAAGGAAATTAGTCAATGAATCCCAGAGGAACTGGCACAAAAAACTCTATGATGCTCTTTGGGCAGATAGGATCACACCTAAGAGAGCCATTGTAATGTCTCCTTTGCAGGTAGTATATGGAGTAGAAGCTCAATTGCCATGAATAAGGAGCTCCCACCTTGCATCTAATGAAGGCCATCAAGATACCAGTTTGAATGATTCTTTGATAAGAGAATCATGTATCGTCACAAATTGAATGAGGACAGATTGGAAGTTGCTGATAGGATATTTTCTCATCAACAGAAAGTAAAGGTCTTGTTTGATAAGAAAGCCAGGTTCAGGGATTTCCAAGTTGGAGACACTGTTTTGTTGTGGGATAAAAGGCATGAACCTCGTGGCAGCCATGGCAAGTTTTATTCCCTTTGGCTCGGACCTTTCAAGATCGTGCACTTCACTTGTAAGAATTCTTTTACCTTGATTATATGGATGGTTCTTCTCTCCCACTTCCTTATAGTGGGCAGTACCTGAAATTGTTTAAGTCATAGGTGATTAGGAAGTCCTTTTGTATATTCTGTATAGCGTTTTGTTTTTCTTTCCCTTTGTTTTGGTGTGTTGTCCTCTGTATTGGTTTGCTTTTTGTCTCAAGTGGCCCAAAGGGATAAGGTACTGGTCTACTTCCCGAGTTTGTCTAAATTCTTGCCTTGTCTCATTCTTTTTGAATTTATGCCAAGTCATCCCTGAAGGAGCTACCATTGTCCACTCAAAATTCCCCGCTTTTTTAAGAAGTTAAAAAATTAAAATTTTGAGGTTAAATGTCTTTATTGTTATTCGATAATGTGAAAAGTCAAGAAATTGGGAAAATCTACGTTTTTTGGGTCATTTTGTGTGTTTTTCGGGCCTGTCGGACATTTTTGTCCCGTGTGTCCCAAGTTCATTTGGGCTCTCTATTCCCCGATCAGCCGGTTTACCCAAGTCTGTTCTTTTCGGGCCCGTCGAACTTTTTGTCCCAAATGTCCCAAGTTCGCTCAGACCAGTTGTTCCATTTTCGCCCGATTCGGCCGAGTCACGTATTCCGCGTCTTTTTGTCTCAAATGTCCCAAGTTCACCTGACCCGTTGTTCCCTTTTCGCCGATTCACCAATCACGTATTTCGCGCACTTTCATCCCGCATGTCCCAAAAGCATTTGTGCGTCTTTTCCCCGCATCGCCCGAATCACCGAATCAACACAGACTTCAAGCGCTTCACGCCCTCATGTCCCAAATGAACCAAGTGCCATTCGTGCTAATTTTTCCCGCTCTACCCGAATATCTTGCTTTTTAATTTGGTAGATATGTATTTAATGCGCATTTATTGCCTTTCTCTCTCCTAAACGGCTATATAATGAAACTCCCCCTATTCGCATTTGCACACTACTTTCATGCTATCTATTGCTCGAACCCTTGCAACCAAAATTCTTACGCGCGTATCCATTCCCCCTGTAATTCCATCCCAAGTCTAGCTTGCAGCTTTGCTCTCCGAGTTACTATCAACATGAAGATCAAATTCTAGGGGCAGGAACAAATTTCACCACTCGAGTCCGTCGTTCCCGATATCGGGGACAGTGAAGTTCGCCACCTTGACTTTGGAGATTTTTGGACAAGGATGACAGACGCAAACCCTTCACCGATGGCACAGATGATTCATGATAGTGGTCTGGCTTTCGCTGGTGGTTTCCCTATCTCGGTGCAATGCACAGACACAGTGCTCTCATGCGGGGCTCATTTCAACCCTGATTCAAGTGAGTTGACAAACGTGCACGGGGAGCTCATCACCAAACTTGACGCTGCCGCCATTGGCACTGCACTAAGGATTCCAGAAATGGACAATGCTATAGTTATCTCCCAGAATCAAGCACAAGCCCTTTTCAATCAAGACAGTGATAATTATAAGGCACGGGTGGCGAAGTCCTGGCTGAAAAACCCTAAGAAGGGGGCATCTCATCTATCCAAGACTCTTTTCCATGCAGATTTCAATGAAGAACTATCAGATTTCATAATCCTACTGGCTCAGGTTATGGGCTTACCCTCTACTAATGAGTTCCATTTCTAGATGTGCCCGCTTATCAATATGGTGTGCGAGGGAACTCAGAATATCAACTGGGCAGAGATCATCAGTATGAACCTAGTGGAGCAGCTGTCTAATGTACAACAAACAAAGAAATTCTATATGACTTCATACCTGATGTATACTCTAGCAACATCGAGGCAATGGTTTGGTTTTTCATACATCGATGCTCACAAGGATGACCCCGTGTATGCCTACTGCCCGCAGTTCACCCTAGAAACCAGCAATCACAATTTCCGAAGGGTGAATGACGCTTTCACCATGTACATTGTCTGGCTTCTTGAGAGTGACACAACGAGAAGATTTTCTGATGAAGCCATGAGTCTGATATCACACTACGGTGCTTATTTTATCCAATTCAGAAAATTTTCCTATATCAGGCTTGCTGGCTATGAGAGCACTCCTCTCAAGCTCCCTATGTTCTGCAATGACAAAATGGCCTTGATAGAAGTGTGCAGGAAATTGGACAAATTGCATAGAACTTGCAGAGACAAGAAAATTACTGGTTTGCACTTCCCCATCTCTTTGGGAAATTACACCTGCAAAACAGCCCTGGATGCACAAAATATAGAAAGGGCCCTAGCTCCCATTACTGTCCATTTCTTCAGGCCCAGAACTTGCTTTGACTTAAAAAAATTTATTGAGCAGAATATCAAGATAACCTATCATCATAGGGCAGACACAGAGGACTATTGGGCTGACTGTGCTGATGATTTTGAAGCCGGAAGGAGGTATTATGGCAGGTTTTCCCTCCAATTAATCCAAGAGCTTAACCTGTACCAAGTTCCTGAAGGACTACAGGATGACAATTCTGACCTGTACTCATATGAGTATGACAATGTGGTCAAACACACTCCCTTGGAGGACTTGGATTGGTTTAAGAAGGAGAAGGATGATTTGGCTGAAATCATGGCTCCAGTCTTAGTCAGGACCAAGATCTGGTTTGATAGAAAAGTCCGTGAACTTAGGAGGCACTCAGGGGAATCCTCCTCCAAGGATGCTTCAACACTAAGGAGGGAAGCATCGACACCCGCATCGAAGCACTGCTTGAAACCCTCCCGGCCTCATCAACTCAAGGACTGCAGCTCTCTACTCCTTCCTCATCCACCCAGGTGTATCAGAAGAAATTCAAAGAAGTTAAGAAGGAGCCAGTGGAAAAAGACCCCCTGAGGAAGCATGCAGAATTGCCTTCGGGACCAGAGAACATTATTGTTCTTAGTGAAAGTGAAGAAAGTGAAGTACCAACTCCTGCAAGCGCCCCTGAAGCCCCAATGGATAAGGATAAAGAAGTCCAGAGCACTGAACTTCCAAGCACTGTTGATTCCTCTACACCAGGAGCCCCAAGCTCCCCACTCATATCTCAACTCGAGGCAACAGCAGCAAACCTTGGGCGCCATGAGTTCTCTATCTCTTGGTCCTCTTGCCCCACCTACTTCTTCCTCCTCTTTTGCATGGGTGCAGCCTCTTGTTGACAGTAGGAAGAGAAAGTCTTCCTCCCGAGCGCAGGACCAAATTTGGATGTTGTGGCGGCCTTGTTAGGCACTACTCCTCCTTCTCATGCCAAAAAGCCAAAATTACCTCCAGGATAGTGTCTGATGCTCAAGGCCAACAATTCCTAGAGATAGCCAAGCCTAAGGTAGACAAACCTGAGCAGGATTTGTAGGCATCCGACCTGGAACTCTCAAGAATTCCCATGGGAGAGTCTACCCCTGAAGGTGAGATCCACAATCTTCAGGAAACAGTTACCAGAGTCATTGGGAGGGTAGAGAAAGGGCAGCAAACCATTGAACAGTTGGAGGAACAAGCCCAGATTCTTACAAGTTTCATCAAGTCCCTGCTTTGTCCAAAGATAAAGTTTTGGATCCTACCCCATTGACTACTCTTCCACCACCTGTAATTCTGAGCCAGGATGAAGTGCAGAGTATCAAGGACATGCACAAGTATTTCATATATGGAAGAGCTATGGAGGCCATGGTGGATGATATGCTGGTTGCAGGATTAAACTTCATTGATGAAGCCTTCAAACTCCACGGGAAGGTGAGTAATTTGCAACAGAAGCTCTCCTCCACTATTGGGAGCATTGATAAAGAACTTAAACTTTGGGGCATTTGCATAGTAGACCTCCAGCTAATGGGACAAATAGATGAAAATAGTTTGATGGCAAGCAAAGTCTTTGAGGATGCCAAGGATAATTTGTCAAAGTCCTGGGTCTACAGTGTGGAATGGAAGATCAAGGTGTTGGAGGAGGCTTTGGGAGAATTAAGGAATAGCTGGCAGAAGGGTGAGGCCTTCAAAACACTAGTTATATCTGCCTTTAAAGATATACATTGCCATCTTCATGATGAGACTTCTGGTGTGCCTCTCTCCTTACAAGAAATCAAAGCTCAATTCAGAGCTTTTGTCAAAGGGATCTATTCAAGGAAAGCTCCATTTCCAAAGAAAAATGAAGGAGATCTGCTCTCTTCAATCTGCCATCGAAGAAGCAAATAAAGATTATCATACTCATGTCGAGTTCAATAAGGAAATGGAGAAGTGCCTCGGATTTTGGACTCAGTATACCGCCAACACATCAGTCCCATGTGGCAGAGACATAGCCGAGGCATTGAAGAGATTTAGACAGCGGATCTTAAAGTCGGTGGGTCCCTCCCAGTCATAAGCACATGTCTTCTTCTCCTAATTCTTCTCTTCTCTTCCCCTTCTTTCTCTCGGATTTGTTGTAATTAGTTGGGGTATTGCGATTTGCAACCCTTTAACTAATCATTAGTTAAAAGAAGTAGTTACCAAGAGTAACTGATTTGTAAACTATATAATGGCCTCTCCTCGCCATTTTGAAAGAGGAAGAACTTGGCTTATTTCTAAAAGTGTAAATAAATCTTAAAGAAATCAATATAGAAGGACTTTTCATTCTTTGTCTATCTGATTTCCTTTATTCCTAAGCTATTCATTTAATCTTATTAGATCATTTGTCTGTATTATGCTGAGAAGCTTTGTATTCTTGCAGATGTTATTTATAGAACTTTGTGTCTTTTCAAATTTCATCTTACTAATATGATACAAATGATCTTGTTCCAATTCGTTGTACCCTCGCATGCATAAGGAATTACTCTGTCATCTATAATTCTGAATGGTGCCTTTCTGCTCGTTCTCACATTTTCATTCCTCAGTCCTTTTGTGATTGATGATCCTTATAGAAAACACTTTCATAATATCCAAGTTCCACAAGAAAATCATGCTTTGTATATGTGTAAATAGGTTCGTTTCTGAATAAGGGAACCTCTCCCATTAAAGAGGAGGGACTTCTTGTCCCCTGACTGTTGCTCTTCTTGAAGTCCTATTTGACGACCAACAGTATATAATCAAGTCCGACCCCCTCTTTTTAGTTTCCATTCATGACTTCCTCCTTCTCGCTCTCCTCTTGAATACCATGTTAGCCTAAAAAAATTAGCCAAATTAAAATGAATACAAATGTGTAGAAATGGACAATTATTTTAGACAAATTAACATGAATCATTAATTTTTTTGCCAAATAAAAATTAAAAAGAACATGCACTAAAAACTCAATATAGAATGAACATGTGTTTTTCATACTAGTAGTGTTTTCCAATGTGTTCATTGCATGAAACCCGGTGATAAAAGATCCAAATAACTACGTAAATAGGTTTGCCTCATGGTCCACTTGGTGATTCAAAACAAAGTTCAAGATAGATTAGGGATTTTCCATGATTCCTTCCATCCCGACTAGTTTTCTTAGCTCTTCAACATCACATAAGGTGGAAAGGGATGATAATTTTCATATTATTATTTCCTAGATGCACTTCAAATGCAAAGTGTAGCAGTTAATGAAAGCATTGAATGTGACATTGGTGCACAATGCGAGAATGAAGTGGAGTCTTGTGGAGTGATAATAATTGATGTGAAGTGAATTAAATGTGTTTTGGTTTAGATGTGGAGGGATATTCATCTATATGCTACATGGTTACATGTACCTATTTATGAGGGAAGGGTTATTTTCTAGTTTGTTGTCAAATTATGACTTTTTAAGGGGTCTTTTGATGGGGTATTCATTGTTCACTTCGCCACAAACTCATATTACATTCACATAATGCATATACACTGAAATTATTGAATATACAATTTAAAGATTAGTGGTAAATACATCAAGTAATAGAGCTTGTGGAAATTTGCACATCAATACGCATACAAACTAAAGTTATCGAATATACATTGACTATACTCCTGTAATTTTGTAATTTAATACAATGTTTGAAATTACAAAATTATTGTCATATATTAAATATATATTCATTAATTCTTGTATATATGTAACAATAAATATAAAAACTAACTTGTATTCTTGAGTACTACTTGCATATGTACTCGTTGCATGAAAACCATAGAGAGTTGTTTAAAAATGATATAAAATCAAATTTATCCTAACAACAAACTTGGCGATCCAAAATACAACATATATTTAATGTGTGAATGCATAGAAGAATATGACAAAATTATACCATTATATGTTATGTAATCTCATTCATTTTAGAGTATACCTTCAAGTAATAATTCAACATGCATGCATGAAAACACCCTATTTTATGGCATTTACCTTGTTCCAACCGATTTTGTGGCAAAGGCTAAATAAGAACATGCGTAGAAATAACTCAATGTAGACCGAATATACATTTATAATCTTGATATTACTTACAAATGTGGTCAAACACATGAACTTAAGTGTAATCATTGTTATTATCTATGTTGTAGAGTGAACATTATTATGTAAGTGATTATATTATCTGTAATATAATATGTGAATAATTAATTACATTATTGTAAATGTAATTATGAGTGGGTGAGTAAATATTGTTATGAGTTGTAAATAAGAAATCATTAACAATATTAGTTTTAGAAAACAAAATCTCACGTATAATAGCATGGAGTTGTTTTAGGAGTTATGTGTGGAGATATTTATGGAGATTATATCTCCTTAAATATAGGAACAACATCTCCTATTTAAATGGATATGTATTGATCAAGAATAAAGAGTAAGATTTGAATTTTCTTTAAGTTATGATATTAACTTTTCATCATTATATTTTTAGTCATTTAAATGTACATGGTGGAGGCATGTTTAGTTTATATTCAACAATTTTGGCTATGGTGGGTGTATTTTGTTGACATATAAAGTGTAAATTCAGTTATTTCAACGCATATGTAAAATTTGAATGTGCTTAGGTTGATATACAAACCATCAACATATACTGAAACTACTAAATATACATTGTATTAATGTGTGTAAATTTTTCCTTTGAACACATTTCTTTCCATGTCATCATCACACACATACATTCAATGTATATTAAGTCATTCAAGTGTTTATGGTAGAGATAATAGTTGTTGAGCATGGAGCGGTTGTTAAAGTAATTTATGTTAGGGTCGGGTGTATTCATTTTATGTTTCAGCTTATATTTGGGGTATATTCATATATTATTCAATTATTATGTTAAGAGACTCAATTTATTTTCACATAGTCACTGTATATCCCGAAATCAACACACATTTTTTAGTTGATACGATAACTAAACCGAAAAGTATATATGAAAAAGTAAGTGTATATTCAATAATATCATTGTATATTCAATAACAACATTGCACTTTAAAATTGTAAGATGCATGTGTGAAAAAACCTTTTTTTTTTACATTTACTACACCATATTAGAAAAGTTCGTAGCAAATGGAGGATTTTAAAAAGGCAATGAAATAAGTGGATATACACTTTGAAAAACATTAGTTCAACATGCATATTCAAAATAACATTAGTTCAACATGCATTCTGAAAAATATTATTTTAAAAATAGAACACGTTTGTTAGTTGTTATGGTAACTGAACTCAAAAGTATATTCACTAATATAAGTGTTTATTCAATAATAGCATTGTACTTTCATAACATGCACTGAAACAACTCAATATATACTGAATATAAGAACATGCAATGAACTAACTCAAATATATTCAATGTGTATTCATAATTTCCATGCACATCAAACTTTGAGTGTGTAGTACAAAATGACAAAGTTACAACCATATATTCAAATGTCTGCTTAGTAATTCTAGTGTATATTCAGCCAATCAATAAAAATTTAACAGTGGATATTCAACTATTAACTGCATAAACAAAGACAACACTTATTTATATTCGATATTCCTTAGTTGTTAAGGAAAGTGATTCACATATTCATCAGCATATGCAGACCTTCTTAAAATATTTTACATTCTATCTATTTTCGATAATTTTCACATATTCAAACATTCAAGATTATACTTTAAATATTAAAAGGTAATTTATCTCTATCGACTCTATTGTCTACCAATTATGAGCTTTGTTAATTGTTGAAACAAATGTCTTGATAACCTTATTCATCCAATATATAATACTACATCCCATTTGAATTCAAATTCTGAGATTTTCGATTGATTATTCAAATTTTGGAGGAATAGTTAATACTTTTCATTCATTCATAGAATTAATTCTACATTTTGGGGAAAAAAAGGTGAGTCTAATACAAATTTGTTGCAGATGATAGATATAATGAGGTAAAGGTGGCAAAAGAAGGTGCGGTATGACAAAAAAATATGGAGTAGGTTAATTGTTGTTAAATATAAAATTATTTTTAATTTGAACAAGACAACTTGACAAGTTGTGCATTTATGTGCATAAATGTGGACTTATGGTACTTAAATAATGTAAAAATATTCTAAATGTGAACAAGTTTGTCCATATACATGAATTTTGACACTTGTAATTATGTACATTTTTGTACTTATGAAATTGATGTTAACATTTTAATGTTGTAAGATGGCTCTTAAATTGAAGCCTCAAACACTATTAAATATAGGTTCATGTTCCCAATGTGTCACATTAGCCATGTTTTGAGTGAGAGAATGTATCAATTATGCAACTTTTATTAAATATTTTGAAGATATCAAATTTGTGCAAATTTGTACATTTATTGGGTTCACTCAACTATTTTAATGCGAAATATTTTTCCACTTAATGGACCCCTCCTTCACAAAAAGGTGATCATCTATTGTTACATGTTCACCAACTAGTGTCTTTCCTCTATTCGCACATAAATAAAGCATGTGACAAGAGTCAAAGTAGGCCAAGGAAATACTTAATGAGCAGATTTTGTAAAATAATTAACTAATAGGTTATATTAGTTGACAAAAGGATACCTCCAAAAAGAGCCTCGTGTTGGAAAAAGGCGGCCACACCGAATTTTGTCAGAATAAGGTTTACTTTCACTTTATCAAGTTGTATGATGTCACCTTTTCAAGTTGGCCCACATTATAAATATTATTGTCCCCATTACTTGATTTGTATAAAAAGACAATTTAAAAGAGAAATATTATAAATTACTAGAGAGATATATAAATGTAGGAATTGGAAAGTAATATATAGAAAACCTACTAATTACTAGACAAAATCCATTGGTTTCATATTTCTAGCCTTCAAAATCAAAACAAATGTAGTTTCCTTATCATTGGGATATATTAGGTTCAAAACTAGGTGCATGTGATACCCATTTATTTTTGGAGGTTTTCTATTTGGCACTAGAAGTAGTGGTGCATAATCATTTTTAACAAATTTGGAGTGGATCTAGGCCACCAAGTACCACTCCTCCATCTTCAGTCTAGTGATTATGCGAACACAACTTGAGGCGGCGATGGTGGATATGGTTGGTGTTGTGGGCTCCATGCATCTTGGAATTGTTTATATAACTCTAACACTCCTCATTCGGTCAAAAATCAATCCTTCCTAGATTGGTTGGCCTTGCCACGATAATATATTACAATGCTTATGCCAACATGTGCAACACTTTGCACTAGAGGTGGCTTTCTCACTAATATAACGGTTGATTGTTTATGGGATACATATGTTTTTTTCTTGTTACATATATCAAATATGTTTCTTAAATGCATCTTGGAATTGCTTTAATGCCCCAACAAACCTTATGTGCCTTACTACCCAGTGAACATACCTCTCAAATGCATCTTGAACTTACTTCAATGACTCTATAATCCCTCATATTTTTACTATCGGTTTAAAATTTCATCTCATTTTAGTGCAAATTCTAGTTTTAAATAAATTAATAACATCAAACAATGTCAACAAAAAGGAAAGCAAGATGAGGATCCATGTCATTTAGTTTTTCTTAAGATATTATTTAAGAGGTCTTTATCCTCATCAATGGGGTCCAAGCCAATAGAAACTATATTTTGAGTTTCAATCATCTCTAAAGTCTTCCCGCCCTCGAATGTCCTCCCACGAGAGGTGCAATGGCTAAACCATGACAAGGAAACTTATCACATTAGGAAGGAGTACACATGTCTTGATGAGGAGATGGGGAGAATGCGAACCTTCCCAATGATGTTGTAAGGAGACACAACCATCATGTTTTATATGTGGTATAAAGTGGGGTACAATAAAGACCACCCAAAAAACCATAGGAACGATGGTGAGAAAATGTTTTACAACCTCTTCCCCTCAGAATGTTATCTCTGAATGGTGAACATGGAGACACACAAACAATGGTGCAAGTGAGAATTACCCCAATGATCCAAAAAGGTTTGTAAATGGTCCAATATCATAACTTTATTATAATAAAATAAGTTACAATAAAAAAATAGAATCATTAGATACAATTGCATTTATTTCTTTTAAAATAATGAAAAAAATCCACTTTGAAAGTATGCCAAATATAGGAGAAATTAGCAATAAGAAAATGTAAATCTTCTAAGAGGATATTATATGAAATGAAGCACTTTGGTATGAAAGGTTTACAAAAATGAATCCAAGTTAAGGCTAGTTGGACATTTTGACTAAACCAAAACAAATTCACGAGAATTTCTAAGTGTCCACATAGTGGATAATCTGAACTAAGTAACCCATAAATGATAAACATAATGGCCAAGGGGAGAACCCGATAAAGGACACACAATGCAAAATCAACAAGTTTGGGTTATACAATGACATTCCAAATTATGTGAAATTTTTGGCTCCAATTATAGGAAGTTGAGTGTAAAGACCACCGAGAATTAAGTTTTTCAACCATGGGAAACCATGGTGACAAAAGGTCATAGTCCTTGTTAGGTGAGTAGTTTTGGAATGACATATCTAGATACCATTTCTAGTCCATCCACCAAGTATGACAGAAATGACACCAACTCTATGTAGTAGTCACAGAGATTTCCTCTATAATCTTCTTGAAATACTCATGATCATCATTAGCTATATGAAATTTGGTCTTGGATTTAAACCAAGAAATTAACTTCCCATTTACCGACAAAAACTATCAAACACTATAAAATTCCATTTCTAAATAATTTTAGGTATGGAAACCTAGGAACTTCGCATAGTGGAATGCCATGAAAATTGATCACTAGAAACCACCAACCCAAATGATGATTGATAATAATCCCTTTCTAAAATCCATCACCATTTCATTTGAGCTAAGGTTTGATATTTTTAAAAGTTTTTCACATAATTTTGATAAAATGCGATCGAAACACATTAAAAAGATCTTTCGTAATCACTTGAATGTGGAAATCAATTCCTTTATAAGATTTTTGACCTTGAGGTGTTCTTGAGTCATTAAAATTTCACTTAAGAACTTTCCAAGCTTCTTGTCTTACACTAGCTTAGATGATCCATTTAGCACAAAGGAGGTGTCTCTACGTCTAATGTCTCGTAGACCAAGCACACCGGTCTCCTTAGGAAGACAATAAAATTCCCAAAGAACTATCATATCCCTCTTTCAGATATATTATTTCTATTTTGTATTAAGTTGTGGTCATTTTTATGCTTTATTGTTGGTAGTAATAAATATTCTTTATTGATGTATTTATTATTAAGAGGGAAATGTTATACATTTTTAATAGATTTGATGGTTTATTATTTCATTTATAACAATAGACTTCATTATGTTTAACATTATTATTATGTGATTTTTAAATTTATCATAATGCAAATTTTAGTTGTTTTGCAATCATTAATAGATGTTATGGATGTAGTTTTGGCTCGTGAGTGTGATCACATATTACATGTTCTCAAGAAAATCATGGTCAACTCAAGAAGCTCACAAAGGTGAATTATTTGACTATGTAGACCATGTTATGTAGACTCGGGTGGATTTAGATATTCACTTGTGGTATATTTCCTTGAGCGATATTGTTTATCGGCTATCACATTTATTATGTCGTATTTCCTTATTGTTGGTTATGTTATATGATTTTTTTCTTATGTTATCAACTTATGTATTAAATTTCTACATTGATGATATTAATGTTAGTGTAGATATCGAAAGGCTATCATACCCGCACTCTATTACCATTATGAAAATCTTAATTACTTGTCAATATGTATGATTATTCTTTATTTTATTGTTGGTATATTTAATCTATCTCACACCTAGTCATCACTATTCAATACTTGATCTTTTGATAATATCATCTTTTACAATGTCCAAACCTTATTGAGATTGGCCTTCTAAACTAATCCTAAAAGATCCCTAGACCTATTTCAATACTTGATCTTCCGATAATATCATCTTTTACAATGTCCAAACCTTATTGAGATTGGCCTTCTAAACTAATCCTAAAATATCCCTAGACCTATCTCGAACCTAGATCTTCACATGAAAATGGAGACAAGGGTATTTGAACTACCATTTAATTATAAATTGTTTTACATTTGTTGCTTATGAATTTGAAAGTTAATTAAAAATTTAATTTGAATTTTATAATTTATAATGGATACCTATTTTGAATAACCATATCAATTTATTTAATAAAAATTATAGCTTGGGATTTTGGCCTCCAACCCAATGGAAAATACGATGGAATATTGCAAAGAATTTGAGTTCGTTATCGTTTCAAGATGTTAGTGTTCGTGAATAAATTTTACCTCTTCAACTTAACCTAATAAGCAAGATAATAAAACTTACCAAACCTTGATATGGCGGGGTTTAGAGGTACCTGCAGATGTGGATGGATGATGTTTAATTTTTTTGCTCCACATAAGAAATAAATGAATCTTTTCATGTGAATGAAGCTACAATCACAGACACTACACAAGATATTTATTAGTAAAAATAGTAAGTAGGTTTCTTGGCAAAGGCCAGTCCCTGGAATTCAAATGACTTCCTCACAAGGATGTCAACCTGTTGTTTATACAATCAAGTGATTTTGTAAATAAACCATGATATATAATGGATAAATAATAAATGTTCTGACTAGTTCATATTTTATTACAAATATGTAGTAGATAAAGAAATATGAGATATGTAGACTATGGCTCAAAATCAGAGTCTAAATCAATGTTAGAGTTTTCAGATGATGGTGAATCCTCCTCTTCAATAAACTCAAAATCCTCTTCTTTTGGATACTCCGAACATTCATAATCGTATATTCCTCAAAGAATTCAAAGATGTATTGTGGGTCTTCATTTTTGAGTCATATTGGTATTCAAAATCAAAATTTGAGTATTGGTAATCAGTTTGATCTTCAGATTCAGCCTCAGAGCTCAAGGCCTCTAATTCAATTTCATATTGATACTCGAACCAAGCCAAGTCAGCTCGAATGTGTAAGATCTCGAAATAAGCCTCCCAAAACTCATGAGTGGCGTCATGAATCCTCTGAGTGGATTCGAAGATGGTCTGCTACTAGTCCAAAGGTGTGGAATGAATGGCGCACAATTCAAGGTCGTGAAAAAGATCGTATTGCTCCTAATGTAAGGTATGGTGGATGACAGGTAGAGATTTTATACTTGTTATTTCATGGCTTGGTCCTCATAATGTCATCTAAGTAATCTATTCTTGAAAACATGTTAGCAGTAATAAATATATAGTGGAAATAATAAATAAAATTTGATTGATATTGCAGAAAACAAAGTGTACAGAATTGCAGGCGATTCAATAAATCGCACAGTGATTAGGGAATAGTAAACAACCTGATAAAATGTAATGTCTAACCAAATATTTGACAATATAACGGTCTAGGGATTTAAATTATAATAGGAAATGGGGAAAATAACATATAAATGTACCTGAATATGCAAATGAACATGTGAAAATAAAAACTAGCCTTGATTAGAAATGATGGATGGGCGTGAAGTCGACTAGTGAAATGTTGATCGATGACCAAGCTCCAAAATGATTCTCAAACTTTCTTGGTGAATTTGAATTCCAATACTTGGATGATATTGTGTTGTCATTGATGCAATATAACGATAATAGACCCTGATAGAAGAATGAGGTTTGAAAGTATGAGAAGATGATCCCAAAAATAGGTTGCAAATTGGGCTTAAATAATCATTGGTGATTTAGCTAATCACCGATGATTTCAGCCTTTTTGAGTTTGTTTTGGAACAATTTGCTAATTTGAGCTTTTTATTCATGTTTTCGAGGGATAAGCTTGTTGGTTAGTTTTGAAAATGTCATGTTGTCTAATGAGGTGTCAAGTTTGTTTAGGAAATGATAAGATAGGTTAGATTATTATCTAAATTAGCTTAAGTTTGTTTAGGATAGGTGTTAGGTGGTTGGTTTAGGATTTATCAAATGTAGGAATATAATATTATTATAATAATGATGATAAATACTTAAGATTTTGTTAAGATAATGGTGGATTTGTAAAAATACCCATTATAGATATACGGATAAGGGAGTTAGAGATAGATTTTAAATAGATTTTTAAAGAATAACTTAGGTGAATTAAAATAATTAAGAAACAAATATCATGGAATTTGATATTGGTGTATATGAAGAAATACTTAATTAGTTAAATAAGAATGGGGAGAAAAATATGGGGTGTTGATATTAAATAATCTAATGTAGTGATATATTACGAATGTCAAGTGGGATAATTAAATAAAAATGGGGGAGTGTATATTTTCGGTGTCTACATTTGCCCCTTTTTGTTTGATGGTTTATGGGCCAAGCATTAGACAAAAACAATGAAAATTTGTATGGGTGATCCACAAGGAACACCAGTGTTTATGTATCATGTGTTTCGTAAATAGTTCCCAAATCCTAAGGGATACCAAAACAATGTGTGTTATTGAATAATCAAATGATAGGGGAACCAAGGGGTTTGACACCTATAGACGTATGATCCACGAAGGTAGGCTGTGAAAAGAATGAGAAAGCCAAGTGATGGGGGCCAAAGGGCACACATCCCATAAATGAATGATGAATCCCGATATATATTTCGTTTGTTTGTTTTAATGTTTTAAGGACTAGGGTCCATTGAAAATTGGACACACTTGTGGAAAAGTGTGATTGTCATGATTTAGGGAAAAAATAGGCACATATGCCAAAAAGGTATGATTTGCAAGTGATTAAAGGTAAATCGCCGATGATTGAGGGAATCGTTGACATTTCCTCAATGTAAAAAATTGGGCTATAAAAATCCAATCCACGAGTTCATTTCACCACATTGTTACCACGGTGAAATTGATTTGACAGAGCGAGCCAGATAACAAAAACGTGTTTTCAAGGATAAAAGGACAATTTTTGGATGAAATGGCGACTTCCGGTAAAAATAGAAGCCCAGGATGGTCAAGGTAAGTAATTTATCCCTTCTTTTGTTTTTTTGTAGACTTTTCATGGTTTTAGGGTTGTTTCACCATTTTGGGGGCACACGGATGCCCTAGGTAAAAAATGCAGAATCTCCGTGAATTCAAGCAATCGCCAACGATTTAAGTGAATCACCAGTGATTCACCTGCTATGTAAACAATTTGCATTTTTGTTTATTTGATATGATTTTTTAAGGAATGTTTTGGATTTTTCATGGTGTTTTTGGTTCTAATATTAACATTAGTGTTGAATGTAATTGATATTGATCAAATTTTGTTTTGTGATGACATTAATTTTGATATCTAAGCAATTTTGCATAATTTACTTTTTGCTTTCGAATATGGAATTTTTTTTTTAGATAGTGATGTACCAAATTATTTGATGTTTTAGATGTTGTTGGTATTTTTATATGTTGATGTTGATGTAGATGAATTTTTAATATGTTGTGAATGATTTTAAATATATATTTTAATGAAAATAGTAATGTTGATTTATTTACATTTTGCAGGTGGATGTAAAATTGACGATCCGGGATCGTATACCATTGATTTTAGATGAGGTGAGAGCTGATATGTTTGAAAATGATTGGGATCATATTGAGGTCATTGATTTTGGTGCCATGAGGCATTTATCGCTGGTTACAAAAATGTCAAAATTTTATGTTTACTTTATTAGAGCGGCGGAACCCTTCCACCAATACTTTTTGGTTACCTACGGAGAGATCACTATCACTTTAGAGGATGTACACCACATCCTGAGAGTACCTATCTAAGGAGAGGGTGTATACATCATTACTGAGGAGGAGAGGGATGAGGTGATGACTAGGTTGTATGGAGCAGATGTGGTTGATGTTAGATATGAGTCGGAGCATTTTCCTATGAAAGACTTTACTCAGCTGAGACAGAGGGTCGTGCTCAGATGACCATGATGATGATGGCCATCATCTATTATGCTTTACTAGATTCAGAAGGGTGGCTGATTTCCTTGGATGTTGACAAGGGTTGTGACTAAGATGATCGAGCACTTTATCACGCTTTTGAGTGGGTTCTTTCCTTGCTTGCATGACATACATACAAAGAGTTGTTCACTGGAAGGTCCACAAGTGGTATGGTATTGATATTGGATTTTATTACAGGCTTGGGCCTTTGAGCACATTGTCATTGCTCAACCAATGGGATTACCATGTGGGATTGTTGATGGACATCTTGGTTTCATGAGATAGAGAGATAATTTTGGTCATGGGTCAAGAGGAGGGGGTCAGGTATTATAGAGAGTTATTGTTTGGATTACATGTGGGAGATGTGGTATGGAGGCCATATCTATATTTTCCTGTTTGGCCTGAGTTTCTTGATGTGTTAGTTAGTTTACAACAGCCTATATGGGTGCAGACTCTCCCGATCTAGGTGAGCAAAATTTATTATGTTTTGACCATGTCATGAGATAGTTTAGATTTATTCAAGGAGTTCGGAGGAGCCCGTGCATTATAGGTGGGAGGATGGAGACACAAAGACCCCGAGGGTAGTTGTGACAGAGCCCAAGATTATTATTGATCAACACCATGGGTCCCAATGATGAGGGTCGATTGTCCCGATTGATGATGCAAGGGTTACCCCCGAGTATACAAAGCATGGTGGACCCAATTATTGAGGAGTTTGATAGGACTTGGGTTTTACAGAGATCAGCACAAAGATTTTGACGAGTGTGTGCTCGGGTGAGAGGAGAACAAGCACAGGGAGGTAGTAGAGGGTGCGAGAGGATGATAACAACGAGGAGGGTGATGATTATTTGGCTACAATGCTATTGCATTAGTGACAAAGAGAAGGCCGTAGTAGAGGGTGAGAGAGATGCCGGAGAGAGAGAGATGACCTCCTTGGTGTCTAAGACACATTGATTGTTGAGCGGGATAGTTTGATTAATGAGTGAGATGGGCTCATTGTACAGCTAGCCCATGCCATTTTAGATAGGGATCGGTATAAGGGACAGAGAGATGGGATGAGGAAGGCCTTATGGATTACCGGGCCTTCACTTTTGGTGTAGAATTAGCAGAGAGATGGCTTAGAGAGAAAATGATAGTGGGTAGGCTAGTGGGTAGATACACTGGGCTAGTGGAGTAAGGCCATAGGTTAGTGGATAGAGGCCACCTACAGGGTCTGGGAAAGTTTATAGGGCTCACTATGAGGCATTATGGGTGGAGCGTGATTATTATGTTGATATGATTATGAAGTATTACCCTGACATCATTTTGTATGCTGACCACTTGGCCGCTAAGACTAGTAAGCCCTAATACTAGTGTAGCGAGTGGGTGATAGTGAGGGAGGAGCTAGAGGATATGTTGGTGTTTTGGGTGGTGTAGGAGCAGCTACAGTAGAGGTTCTCGGGAGGAGAGAGAGCGTACATCCCCTCCTCGCCGGTCCCTTTGAGATTTTCAGTTTATCAACTCATGATATGTATTTGATAGTAGATGTACGGCTCATGGAAGCCTATTTTTGTATGACATTGATATGATGTATTTTGATGATATGGCTCTCAGAAGCTCATTTTTGATACTGATGTATATGGACTTGATCGATATATATATATGATGATGATGATGAGGTTTTATGGCTTATATTGTTTTATTTTTTATATGTTGGTGATCTCAATGTATATGGTAATGTATGTTTTTAATTTAAATATGTTAGTATGTAATGGATATATATGATGTGATGTTATGGCTTTATAAATCAATTTAAAATTTTATCTTAAATTGTACCAAAATGTGGCTCAATAAAATAGGATAAACATGAAATGATTGCCACTACTATGGATTTGGTACATACGCGATGGGTTTTGAAAGCTTGAACACACTTGCACTTATAGCCTTTAACAAATGTTAAATATGATCATCAATGGGTAGTTACACAACACTCAATAAAATGTGGGATTAAATGAATGTTTTTTATTAGGACATGAAAGGGGATTTGAACATGTATAGATTGATGAGGGGAAATGGATTCTCCTTTTCTATAGGTCTAAAGAGAGATGCCCCAACTTTACATTTTTATTTTGAAGCAAATTGATCAATGCAAGAAGTTTTTATAACGGAAAAGCTAATCAATATGGGAAGCTTTCTGGGATGATTTTGATATTGATGTATTTTTAGAGGTTGATCAATGTGGGAAGCCTTTAACATGGGTAGCCATCCTTCAAGGGTATGGTCTACATTTTTTATTTTTAACTTTTACAAATAGTCATCTTTTTTGAAGGATCAATCTACTATATTTTTGATATTTTAAGAAATTCATCCAAATGACTTTCACGTATATTTTTGAGCTGAGGGAAAAATCTAATAATACATTCTAAAGAGGGTGAAAGATGTGTATATGACCCATCTACAAATATGCCCCATGTCATGTTTTCAGTTGGTACAGGATAGATGGGTGTAGTGATTCAAGGTGCTCCTTTTGGAGAAATATTTGTCCATATAGAAAGATAAGATGAAAAGAGTTGTGATGCTCATCTTTAAGGTGATTTTAAGATAATGACAGATAACCACATGCTTTCAAATCACTACTGTGATATGATGGATGGTTTTGATGGAGTGATAAGATGTAACTATCGTCACGATGATCAATCATTTAATAAAGAAAAGACTGCGAGTGCAAGGAATTCCAAGGTTCACCATCAAGATAAGTGAGACAATATGCTCTTGACCCATACTTATGAGTGATAATGTATGGACTGATCCAATTGGGAGAAAACTTTCCACATTTACTCTATTCTAATTGAGTGGAATTTTTCACAAGATCACCGAATTTAAAGTCACATTCTTTAATATGTTTGGTATAAGCTCGTTTAATGCGTTCTTGATAAACTTGGTGATGTTCAAGGACAAATAGATGTTTTTCATCTAACAGTTCAAGTTGTGCTAATTGGTCTTGTCGGTATTCTTCATCTGGAATAAAGTCCTTGAGGGATACATGAAGTGATGGGATTTGAACTTCTAGTGGTAGGACAGCTTCAAAGCCATAGACAAGTGAGTAGGGTGTAGCACTTGTAAGTGTGTGGATGCTTGTTCGATAAGCCCAAAGAGAAAATAGGATTTGGAGATGTCAATTCTTTGCTTGCATCGTTTACTGTTTTCATAAGAATTTTATTAAGTGTTTTATTTGAGGCTTCAGCCTGTCCATTTTCTTGGGGATAATAAGGTGATGAAAAATTGAGTTTAATATTGAAAGTGTCACAAAGATTTTTAAGTTATTTATTTTTAAAAGACTTTCCATTATCTATGATAATTTTATGAGGGACAATCAAAATGAATATGATGTATTAATATATGGAATTAGTGATAAGTCATGATTTCATTGAGGTTAAAGGAATAGCTTCAACTCATTTAGTAAAGTATTCTGTAGATGTGATAATGGAATGATGTTGCTAACATGACTTGGGATTGATTGCCCCAATGAGGTCTAACCCCCATTGAGAGAAAGGTCATAGGTCTCGAATCGGTTATAGTGCTCCGACTGGGGACATGGATGAGATCTGAGTGAATTTGACATTTCACACATTTCTTAACATATGCACAACAATCCTTGGTAATAGTAGGCCAATAATACCCTAGTCGTATGACACGTTTAGCGACAAAATTTCCACTAAAATGACCTCCACAGATACCATCATGGACTTCTTTGATGGCTTTGATTGATTCATGTGATTTAAGGCATCTTAATAGGATACCATCAAAAAAAATTATATAGTATACTCGCCATGATAACTAAGCGAGTAACTCATTGAAGGAATGATCGTTTAGCATTACGTGATAAATCGGATGGGATTTTGGATTCAATGAGATAGTCATAGATTTGAGTATACCATGAATCAATTAGATTATTGTCAACAGTGTTGAGAGAAGGGAGTTGATTTTCATGTGAGGGATGGTCCAGTCTTTGGACAACCATAGATAATTTAGTGTTATATTTTGATTCTTCAGTTTCCAAAGGTATTAGGGCTACTAAAGAGGTCATTGTGTCTGCAAACTTGTTAGAGGATCATGGGATGATTTAAATGATGTAATGATAGAAAGCCTCGATAAGAAAATCAACATTGGCCTTATATTTTTGTAGGACTTCATTTTTGCATTGGTATTCTCCTTTGACTTAACTAATAACTCATTAGAGTAAACTTATCTTACTATGTTAATTTATGCATTTACCTTAGTTAATTATTACATTGTGGTAAGTTGTTATAGTCTGGTATTAACCATAAATTATTTGTAATTGGGAATTGTATTCTCGTAGCAATTTTTTGTCACTATTATAATTGTTATATGGTTATATATTGTTTAAACCATATTATTGGAGTTTTCTATACATGGGATTGTATTATTGTTGCAGAGTTACTGACTTCTGTTTTTGTCTGTACATGACATGGTATGCAATATAAAAATATTTTAGTCATTCATTCTGTAAATGATTTGATTGCGTCCCTCTTTTGCATTTACATTTGGTACCAGAGCAGGTGAACCTATAGGTTGGAGAGATGTTGCAGAGCTAGAAGTGTCTTGGAGAAGAAATCTACTTTCCATGAGAGCCAGTATTGCCTCCAGCAACTTCTCAGACATCCCTGCATCCCCACAACCCCCTATTCCATTCTAGGTGTTTGGAACGCAAAATTTTTTTGCATTGGTGCCCCTACACCAGGAAAAATTTCCTACGAGATATTTAAAAGAAAAAAATTGGAGGTCCGACCGCCCCACCACTGAGCTCTCCACATATCCATCTTGACTAAGCTCCCGAGTGAGCTACATTGTCTTACACCGAGTTGGTTCCTCCGACCGAGCTACTTGCAAAGGAATCCATACCAAGTTGCATTGGTGGTTTCAATGTTGAATGAGCCCAGATGGAGTCTTGTTGTAATGCAACAAGCATGTAAAGACACCGAGCCATAGCAATCAACCTTGAACTAGACAGATCCTCCTTTACAACTCCTAGGTGAGCTAAGATTGCATTCAACCTATTTTTGAAAATATCAAGGTCTCCATCCAAACGGCAAAGATAACACACGACCTGCTAAAAATCAAAAATTGAGCAAATCACACAAATCCAGCAATGGCATCCAAAGGTTAACAAAAGCCTCATATCCATTTTTTTAGCGTAAAACCCTAATCCTCCCCTTCGCCAAAGTGGAGCCACGTCAACCGCCACTCGACTTCTAGGTTACTTTTTAAAGGTTAGTCGACTTTTGTTATTGTTTAAATATAATTTTCTTCGATTTTATGTTAAGCGCTTAGAGTGCTAAGGTGGATAGTTGAAAAGACTTACGAGTGGGAGGTTTAGAGATCGAGCCCCACCCCCAAAGATACTTTTTTAAACCGCTGTGAGTTTAGCGTCTTTTTGGTAGAATTTCCATATATAACAAGTATAAAACCCCTCCAAATCGATTAGCCACAACTATAGTGCCGGCTAAATTTAGAGGAGAAAACCCTAAAAAGGGTACAAATGTTTTTTTCTCCTATATCACTTATTTTTTTATTATGAGCAATTTTTTAAAAAGAGGGGACACTTAAAACTACTCTTTAAAGCCTTTTTGTGTTTTTTGCTTAGTAAGTTTGCACGCAGGTGCTCTAGATGCCACTAAGGCCCCAAAAATAAAAACCAAATTGCCTGTCATTCAATTTTTCAAAATTTTGGATGTAATTGTATTTTTCAAGTGCATTGTACTAATTTGCAGGTTGCCATATTCAACCGTAAACCATTGTGATTGCTTTAAAAGCGCCTAGTATAGTAATAAAAAACAATAAAATTTTGGTTTTGTATTACTCATGAGATCTACGGATCTCATTCGCAGATTTCGATATAAACAAAGGCCTCCAGGTAGCGCTTTACGGGTAAATTCATTGTGACTAATACTACACTTAATGCCTAATATAGCTGCAACAATGTCATCTGGACATCGACCCTTTAAATCGGTGGGGAGTAGTAAGGACACAATGCACACACTTTGAGCCCTCTCATCCTTCTATGAATGATTGCTCGACTTAAATCCGGACACTGAAATTATCTGAGTATATAGCGAACTTACACGCACATATGAGGATATTTCTTTGAGCCGGTGTCAATAATCACACGAGACCCCTTTTTTCAATATTGTCTCTGCACCACGTATCGATTCTTTCACATACATTAACGCCTCTTTCATGTACTACCGAGTATATAAAAAGGGTGAGATTCTTACATGTATCGGCAGCTATATCGGAAGGGTGCGTATATAGATAGGTTCAATATCGACCGATGCTTTATATAGATTGGGAGATCGTATACCTATAATGATAAGAGTGTTACCCTTTGTTAGTTGATTTTGTAAAATGGGCACCAATGCCCCTAAGTTCTTTCTTCCACATTCTAAACTTCTAAGAGGAAATAACTATGTAGCATGGAAGACAAAAATCAAAACACAACTTGAGTTTGAAGAGATTTTGAATGTTGTGAATGGTACTATAACCAGATCAGCAATGGATACAACTCAATAACAACAATTTGATAGATCCAATCAGAAGGTTGGTCTTATAATCTTGTTTGCAGTGTCTGATGATTTATAACCCCACATTTGAGACACCAAAATAGCCAAAGAAGCGTAGGATAAGTTGAGCACAGTGTACGAGGCCAAGAACAAGAATATAATATTAAATTTGCAAATTCAGTTACACACACTGAAGTTCAAAGAAAATGAGAAAATTAAAGCTTTCTTGAGAATAGTTGCAAAGTTGAGGGCTTCACTTCTAGCCCTAGGAGAGGAGGTCACTGATGAAACTCTCGTTCCCATTTTTCTGAGAGCACTGCCTCCTTCATACCAATTTTTTGTGACAACACTAAAATTGTCATATCAGAAAGTCAATTTCGACAAGTTAGTAAATCTCACTGAAACCAAAAGGAAGAAATATACAATAAAGATGATGAAGTGGATCGGGCACTTTCTTCTCATCGAAATGGAAAAGATAAGGAAAAGGCAAACGTAATTCCTCTCAAAAATCCCAAAATCAGAATTAGCATCACCGGGGGACAAGCAAAAAAAAGAAGAAATGTCTTATCTCAAAAGAGGACATGCGTTGAAATATTGTTGGTATAATACATACAAGAAAGGTTCATTAAACAACTCTGGACCTTTAAATCAGCAATCTCACAAGGGACATTCTAACTAGAATCAAGGGCGTAAAAGGGAACTGGAAAAGAAAATCCCATCAAAGAGGAAATCTAGTTGAGCAAGAAGAACATTTGGATAATGAATACTTCTTGTACACTACTCGATCAAGTGAACCTTCCATGTCATCTAGTGATGTCTAGTATGTTGATTTAGGAGCCACTTGACACATGACCAGCCACAGAGACTTGTTTACCATAATGAGGGACACACCTTCAAAAATACATGTTTCATCGGGTGATGATTCTTCGTACACGATAGGGGATTGGTAACATCTCTCTACCACTTGTTTCACGCAATTGTAGATTATCATATGTGCTATATGTCCTTGGGTTGACAAATAATCTGCTATCAGTCAATCAACTCCTAGATCACAATTTGAAAATAGATTTTGATACTCATTCTAGAAATAAAATGTGTCTAATTCGATAAAAATCACGAGGCTCGAAAATAGTTACAAAATCCTCTAATGTGGGACGTATGTTCTAGCTTGATTTTGTCCACATAGATGATCAGGAACTTGTGGCTAAGAACTCTACCTATGCACAATTGTGGCATTGGAGACTTTGTCACATCGCCAAGTATCTCAAACACTTCACCGCAGTCTGACATGGTCAAAGGATTGCCTTCTCTCCAGAAGGATACAAATAAGTGTCCTCACTACCTAGCAGGAAAACAACATAGAGCTTTGTTCTAGAAGAGTACTTATCAAGCTCATGGTAAGTTTGATCTGGTTCATGTCAATCTTTGTGGAGCAATGCAACCAAGTCATTCTAAATTTCAATACTTCCTGCTTTGTGTTGATGATTACTCAAGAAAAATTTGGATTTTTTGTCTTCACAAGAAAAATGAAGCTTTTGAAAACTTCAAGATGTTCAAAGTGGCTATAGAGAACAAAATTGGTCATCACATCAGAAATCTCCACTCAAATCGAGGGGTATAATTCACCAGTGATGAGTTCAAAGCCTACCTACAAGCTCACGGGATTCGTCAACAAATGCCTCCTCCACACACACCGCAGTAGAATGGTGTTGTTGAGAGAATAAATTGTACTATCATGGAAATGATGATACATGATTGATTATTCTATAATAGCGAGGACATTCTAGGTAGAAGTAGTAAAAACAACGGTGTATTTGTTGAACAGAGTGCCCATAGTTGCTCTAGATGGAGTAACACCATAGGAAGCATGGTCAAAAAGGAAGCCATATGTTGCACACCTCAGAGTATTCGGGTGCAAAGCAAGTATGAACATACCCAAGTAGAACAGAAAGAAGTTAGATATGAAATCACAAAAACTCATCTCCAAAGTGGCTACAAAGTGAAGAGACTCTTAGGTACAAGTTGATGGATCCAAAGATTGGGAAAGTCTACACCAAAGAGAGATGTTGAGTTTTTTTAGAAGAAGGAAGTAAAGACTCCTCCTCCATACTCATATGTTGTAGATTTTTCACCTTTTGTAAAAAAAATTGATGTTCCCGCAGATGATGAAAGTGATGATGGGGATGATGGTGATGATCACATAGAACAACAACCCAAGGGAGCAGTTCAACATACGCCCAAGTGGTAAACTAGCATGCTACCATATGCAAAATTAGATGCTCCACAACTAGACCACAAACTCGCAAAGAAAGCATGGGAAGAAGTAAACTTTTTTTTATGAGTAGAGTTATTGAATTTGATGAACCCTCTATAGTCCAAGAAGCCCTACCATCAAAATCTTGGAAAGATGCCATAGATGTTGAATATAAGTCAATGATGAAAAAAAACACATGGCAGCTTTTCGATCTTCCACCCACCAGGAAGAAACCCATTAGTTGCGATGGATATTAGAAACAAAATATAAAGAAAATGGTACCATAAACAAGTACAAAGCGAGACTGGTAGAAAGGGGTACGCATAAAAAAGAAGTCATTGACTACAAGGAGACATTTTCTCCCATAGCTAAGTTTAAAACGATCAGGATGATCTTTTCACTAGTTGCACATGATTTGGTTGGAAATTCCACTAGATGGACATGAAAAGTGACTTTCTCGAATGGATATCTACAAGAGGAAGTCTACATAACTCAACCTAAGGGATATGTTGTACCTAGTCAAGAAGAAAAGGTATGCGGACTCGAGAAATATTTGTGACCTTAAACAAGCACCCCGTACTTGGTACATCAAAATTGATGAGCATCTCGTGCATACATGGATTTGTTAGAAATCCATACAATCCCAATCTCTACCTCAAAAATCAAGGGGGAGATTGTGATTGTAATTATCTACGCTAATGATCTAGTCATCACCGGCGCTTCAGTGAAGATGATTGATGCAACAAAGAAATATCTTAAATGATCGCTTCAACATGACAAATCTCGGCTAATGCACTACTATCTTGATTGAAGTTTGGAGAAATCATAATCACATATTTTTCTTAGTTGAAGTATACCAAGACAATGCTCGATAAATTTAGGATGATGGATTGCACACCTATTGTTACACCTATGGAGACAAGACTACAGCTTATCTCGCTCGAGATCCATCTCATGTCAGTAAATGCAACTTTGTATCGTAAATTGATTGGGAGTCTCATTTACCTCACATACTAGACCGAGATATCGACTTTGTAGTAAACTATATATCCAAGTTCATGTAGGAACCCATATTTTGGCATTGGAAGGCAAAGAAGGTGAATCTTGAGATATCTCAAGGGAACAGTGGATCTTGGTCTAGAATATAAGAAGAATGATCAATTCTTTTTGACTGGATATTCAGATTCGAGATCATGCAGAAATATTGATGACAGAAAATCTACTTCAAGATTTTTGTTCTTTATGGGATCTGGATTGATATCATGGGGAAGTAAGAAACAACACTTTATTTCTTTCTCTTCTAAAGAAGCCGAGTATCATTTTATGGGTGAAGTTGTCTTCGAAGCGATATGGCTATGTCACATACATGAAGGATTTAGAATACCTTTAGAAAAACTGACCACCTCGTCCAAAGGTATTCTAAGTCCTTCATGTATGTGTTCTCAAACTTGTTCTCAATCCGTATTTTTATGAAAGAACAAAGCACATTGAGGTATGGTACATTTCATACGCAAGCATGTCTTGAAACACAATATACAACTTCATTTTTGCCCAATAGTTAAATGAGTAGATATCTTCACAAAGTCACTTACATGTGATAAATTCAAGTTGTTCAGAGAGTTCCTCTCCTCATCCCTCGAGGCAATGTGAAATTAAGGGGAGGAATGTTATGGTAAACTTAGCTTACTAGGTTAATTTATGCCTTTACCTTAGTTAATTATTAAATTTTGGTAAGTTGTTATATTTTGGTATTAGCCATAAATTGTGTAATTGGAAACTATGCTCCCATAAAAAAAATTGTCACTATTATAATTGTTATATGGTTATATATTGTTTAAACCATATATTTGGAGTTTTCTGTACACGGGATTATATTATTGTTGCATAGTTGCAACTCCCTGTTTGTCTATACATGACTGTGCAATATTTATAAATATTGTAGTCATTCATTATGTAAATGATTTGATTCATTATTAATAAAAGTGTGAGGCTTTCTTCCTTCTTCTCGCATTTACAATAACAAAATTTGTGAGTCTCCATAGATGTCTCGAGATGTGAACACCTAGGAGAATGGTAGTGCAAAGATCCATAATTAGTGTTTTGTATTCTATCATGTTATTGGTACATTCAAAATTGAGTTTGAATGATAATGGAATGGGAATACCCTAAGTGGGTATGATAACAATATATGCCCCTCCTCCTTCCTGGAATTTAGAACCATCAAAGAGGAGGGTCATTTTGACAAGGATAAACTCGTATTCATCAACATTATTGATGGATTCATCGGGAAAATATTTGTGAGGAATTTGATTATCGGGAAGGGGAGAGTCGATAAGTTAGTCTATGATAGCCTAGCCCTTAATAGATTTTGGTGATATGAACTCAAGGTCAAACTCAATCATGAGCATAATCCATCAAGTGATACAGTCACTATGATATGGTTTAGAGTACATAGTTTTGAGGGGATTGAAACTAGTAACAACATAGGTTTTGTGATTGAGAAGGTAATGATGCAATTTAGAAGTGGCGAAGTATAAAGCACAACATATTTTTTCAACTTTTGTATGATGGGTTTCATATTCATGGAGTGTGTGATGATATAGTATACGACTTGTTCACAACTCTAATCATCACGGTGAATGAGCATGGCTCCTAGAGCATGTTCTGAGGTAGATATATACAGATAAAATGGCTCTCCTTCACGTGGTGGAGTAAGCATAAGTGGTGATAAAAGATACTGCTTAATTTCGTTAAAGGCTTTCTAACAATCATAATCCCAATGAAATTCTATATATTTACGGAGGAGATGATGAAAAATTTGACAACGATCGAGAGATTTGTGTTATGAAACGTCATATTGACTGTAATTTTTCCTAAAGGATGCGTAGTTGTTTAAGATTGGATGGAGGAGGCATTTCAATAATGGATTTAATCTTAGCTGGGTCAACTTCAATACCTCAGATTGATACAATGAATCCTAAAAAGTTTCTAGTGAGATAACCAAAAACATACTTTGCAAGATTGAGGTGAAGGCAATGTTGGATAAGGCGAGTGAATATTGACTCAAGGACACTGAGATGATCTTTGTATTGTTTGGATTTTCTTAAGATATCATTAACGTAATATTCAACATTTTTGTGGATAAGATCATGAAAAATGTAGGTCATTACACATTGATAAGTAGCTCCTGCATTTTTAAGACCAAATGGCATGACACGATAATAGAAGGTTCCCACGAGTAATAAAAGAGGTTTTGTGTTGATCATTGGTGGCGATGAGGATTTGATTATAACCATAAAAGCACTCCATAAAGGAAAGTATTTTGTGTTTGGATGTTAGTTCAATGAGCTGATCTATGTTTGGAAGGGGGAAATCATCTTTTGGACAAGTGAGATTGAGATCCCTAAAGTTTGTGTGTATGCGTAATTTACGTGATGCTTTGGTTACATGAACAACATTAGAAAACCATTATGGATAATCAATATGTGTGATGAAGTTAGCGGATAAAAGATGTTGTAACTCTTATTTAACAAGGAGAGCTATGTATGGATGCATTTTGCAGAGTTTTTGTTTAATCAGTTTTGCATTTGGATATGTGACAATATTATGTACTACAATATTGGGATCAATTCCAGACATATCACTATATGACCAGGCAAAGGCTTGATAATATTTTGATAAGAATGAGGTGAAGTCATCTAGTTCTTGTGGACTCAATGACTGGCCAACTTTAACTATACGAGGATCTTGAGGGTTCCTAAGTTAACGTCGATGGTAGATTTGTTGAGGAGAGTTGGTGTCTTAGATGGTATGGTTTTCTGAAAGAAGTGATCCTCAACTCCCATATGTGAACGGATTTCTTGATCATTGTGACATTGAAGGATATCTATGGTAGGTAAGTGTTGATCAACCATTTATGGCCAAACAAGAGGTATTTTTTTAGTGTCGTGGTTAGATTGATAAGTCAATGGACCTAAGGATATAATATTGACTAAAAAAATTTAGGCGGAATGGATATAGTGTCATCTACGCCCGTATGATCTTCGAGATGTTTTAGGTGACGATGGTTCACATTCAGTGATGTGTACAGATGTAGTAGGTTTGGATGGGCTAGAACCAGGTTTCTTGTAACCTAGGCCATAATTTTCATAAGTTTTAAGGGCACGTTGGGTAATCAAGTCATGTATTCCCTATTTATAATGACCAAGGCCAAAACCTTTCCACATGTAGTGATGAAGGTACATATGAGAGAAATCTGGATTATCTAAAGATCCAAGTCTAATGCGAAGGGTATGGTTTGGTGTAGATTAATGATATGGGATGAAGGGTGATCAAGTACCCCATAAATAAGGTTTTTCTTAAGACAAGTGGGACCATCGTAGATAACATCTTATATGTTAGGATCATACATGGGTTGTTTGTCAAGACGAACATAGGTTTTTGGTGAAGGGATTGAATTGAGCATGAGAAGATGATATTCTCTTAATGTGAGATGTTGTATGACATTAAGGGAGGAATCATCCGATAGTTTGGAGGAATAAATGGGTGTGGTAGTGGATTCCTCATCGATGATACTGATGTAGATTTTGGTATAGGAACATTGTTTGTACAATATGTCAAATAACAATCAACGAAAGGATTTGGATATGCGAGGACTGTGAATGTGACCCTCATGCTCATATTTGAGACATCGATGAAGCGTATAGGGCATGCATCACATGGTGCATATCCAAGGGCATCCTAATAGCATGTTATATTGGAACTCTCCCTCTATGATGTAGAAGAGCTCATGTAAGGTTTTATTGCCAACTTTGAGTGGAAGGATTATAGTACCTAATGTTGGTGCGATAGTGTCATTGAAAGATCACAATAAAACTGGAGTTTGACCAATGACAGAAGGGGATAAATTAAGTTGATTGAAGGAAATGGATGATATAATGTTAATGGTTGTGCCCCCATCAATCATGACCCTTCTAACAAGGACATCATTGATTTGGGTGGTAATGAAAAGTGGCAGGTTATGTTCCTTGGGCCTAAGTGCGGAATCTCATATGGTTCAAATGATATGGCAATGGATGTTTTAAGAGCCCCTAAAAAATTTGTAAAGGATGAAGGGTCATCTGTTGGTATTGTTATTGATTGTAGGGCTTCAATCATGGCCTTTTTATGAGAAGGTGAGGTTTGTATTAACTCATAAAGTGACATCTTGACGGTAGCTTGTTGTATTTTTTAACAAAGAACCTTCTCGTATCACAAGAGATGATGATGGTGGTGTAGCAAGGATTGAAACCTTAGCTTTGGGTGATGTTGTTTGACCAGGTGTTTTGGGAGCTATGGGAATAGATACTTTTGGTTTGTCTGATGGAGCAGATAATTTTGGTGGTGGAGGTATGGCTACGAAATTTTTACCTTTCTTAGGCTCAAATGAGTCTGTCAGGAGCTTTGTGAATGACTCACAATGTGAATAACATTAACTGGTGGGAAGAGAGGCATGTTTTAGATTTAGGTGAATATGATGATGTAACATGTGGTTTCAAAGGAAGGAAAGCCGGATTTCCAAGCTTCGAGCAATTATGTGAAAGGCCTTACAATTTTCTCAGTAGAGTTTCCTTTTGCCCTATGATATTCACAAGAGACATTAAAATCATACCAAGTGGGTTTCCATCCTCATGAGTCTAATGGTTTGAGAGGTGGTAATGTTATGAGTGATTGTTGAAGGAGGTCTTCCAAAATAGTTGCATAACGCCCTTTGGTGCATATGCAAATGACGATGGAGTTTTAGATATCTTATCTTCTGATGGAAGTAAGACTTTAGTCGGGGATTATCACGTTATTGGTTTCCAAGGATCTTGGGTGTTGTGATGGATGAGGGATGAGATCTACTTGTGGAAGCTTGATAGATAGGTTTTGGACCTAAAATAATGGGGTGATTCCTAGGTATAAGGGATTGAGGACCACACAAGGGATTCTGATATGGGGGAACATAATAAGGGCCTTTAAAATCTTGAATAGTGTCTTGTTCATGAGGTCCCGTTGTGGAAGCTTGGTAGGTAGGTCTCAGCCTTGGCATGACAAGAGGATCACTAAGAGTGGAAATGGCCTTTCTAGGAGGAGGTGGAAGAAAAGGTGGAGGGCCACGGAAATGGTATGTTTCATTATAATAAGGAATTTTAAAGACCTAGACCACACCTTGTTTGTTGGGTCCCTTTGAGGTTTTGGATGAGTTGGGTGTGTTTATTGAAGTTGATGCTAATGGAGGAAGAGGATTTTGAATAATGTGGTTAATATAATCCAAATGATTTGTGGGTTTTTTTAATTTCAAATTGTTTATTTTTGTAGGAGGGAGACGAATATGGTCCAAAGTTGGTTTAGGCAGAGGTGGTTGTGCTAAGAATGTTTCTAGAGGTATCATAGTTATATTTGCAAACCTAGGTGTAAGCGCAGGTGTATTCGTACTAGAGGATGTGATGGGTGTGGAGGTGGATGGAGTAATATCATGTGATAAAGAGGAAGAGATGGTTTCAACATTGTCCCCAATGGTGAAGGGTTTGGTAGATATAGATTTAGATTCAATAGATGTTGATGTTGATTCTGAAGATGTGGATTCAGATTCAACTAGTATTGATGTTGATCCCGAGGTGCGATTTAGATTCAGATTGGTATTGTGGTGGACTAAAGGGTTGGTAATATTTTGTAATTGTGTTAATTGTATGGATAGCTTGAACAACATTTTTCTATGGTTGGTTAGAAGATAAAGGGTGATTAGGAAATGGTTGTTTGAATATGTCAAGAGTTTTGATTCTGGGGCATTTAAATTATCTAAGTGAAGGTCACCTCAATCAAATTGTGAAGGAAATTACTGAAAAGTACAAAACCTTTCAAGTCATGTCCCTTAACCCTATGGTATTTATAATAATCATTATCTCGATACCAAGAAGGTTTAGATACGAACGTGTCAATGGATCAAATGGGTGGGAGAGAAATCATATTTGCAAAGTGAGTAGCTTATCAATGACTACACTATAAGTCTCTCCTATGGGTGTGTAGCTACATGGTTGACGGGTACGATCAGTAGTAGGTCTTTCCTTAGGGGAAGATTTAACCACTACAGTGTTAGAAGATGACTTGGATTTATCAAGATTGATGATGTCTTAGATGGAAACTCAGTTCGTGGTTTCTTAGGATGAATTTTAATTCGACCATCTTGTAAATATCGAAGTTCCAATTTACGGGCCATGGTAAAGGCTTCATCAAAGGTCTGGAATGATTGAATTTGTAATTTTTATGACATATGTTTGGCGCATGATCGAAAAAAGACTTCAATTAATTCAGCTTGTGGTAATGCAAAGGAAAATTGATTGATTGCACCTCTCCAACGGGAAACAAAATCAGCAATAGACTCATCCTTAAACTATTTAATATCATAGAGGTCATTGATAGTGACTTTACGAGCTATGTTTATAGAAAAATTTTCTAAGAAAAGTTGTGTGAGTTGCGTGAATGAGTAAAGTGAATACTGAGGAATGTTATTATACCAATCCAATGCAGGACCAAAAAGAGACATGGGAAAAGTCCTCAACATAATTTCTTAATCATGGGCTATTAGATAACAAGCATGGTGGAAAGCATGAATGTGTTATTGGGGATCTTCTTTGCTATAGAATTTGATAAATTTTGGAATTTCCCAATGAGGTGGATAAGCTTTGTATGGTACTGAAGGGTGAATGGGCTCATTGCAAATTTGATCGTAGGAGAGCACATTCTTGGGTGTTGAAGAAGCAACCTCAAGACTAGATATGTGGTTCATGAGAGCTTACAGAGGATCATATTGTGCCGGTTGTTGTGAGGATGAACCAAGTTGAAATGAAAATGGGCTAGGATGTGATTATATTTGATAATACCGAGACACATTCTCATTGGTAAGGAATGTTTTTTTGTGGAACATTTTGTTGTGAAATGTCCTTTTTTGGAATGTTGTATTGTGGAAAAAAATTGTGGAAATTTTTGTCCGTGCATGTTTTGTTGTGGAATGTGTTGTTGTGATGGAATACTATAAGTAGGGATGTTTTGTTGGGGTACGTTCTACTGATATGGAATACGAGTAGGAATATTTTGTTGTGGGGTGGTTTTCTGGTAAGGATATTTTGATGTGGGATGTTTTGTTGTGAAGGGATACTGGTAGGGATATACTATTGAGATGGGATATTTTGTTGTGGAATGTTTTTTTGTGAAGGGATACTGTAAGTGGGAATGTTTTTTTGAGGTATATTTTGTTGTGGAATATATTGCTGATAAGGGATATTTTTTTGAGAGGGCATACCATAAAGTGGTTGAGACACTAATGGTTGTGATGATTGAATGTATTGATAAGGAGGTGGAAGGGATGTACTAGTGAAAGGTTGTGAATAAGGAGGTGATTGTTGAAAGGGTATGTCAAAAGTAGCAGAGGACAGAGCTTGTTGTGGTATTTTTGTGAGATGAGAGGTGCATTGATTGAACTTAGAGGGGATGAGTGCTAACAATAACACTAGTGTTAACTAAGGGAGATGATGAAGAAATAGACATAGTAATACTTTGGATGGAAGTACTAACCGGTTGATAATATACAACGATAAAAGCACTTACGAACTCATTGAATATGTTTGAACTGATTAAGATGTTGGAGGGGTGGATGAAGAAACACCCATGTTACTTAGGGGAGGTGTAGAACCAATGGAAGGGTCTGGTGAAGATGTATGTTGTTGGGTAGTTGTGTCTTGAGAAGAAATCATATGAAGACTAAAGACATAAATGGAAGACACAGCTTCTGATGCTCCAGGTTGACTCAAAGGTGGATATGAATGTATTTGTTAAACAACATGTTCTTGATTTGAATCAATAATACTTTACAATACTAGATGAAGGATCATATGGATGTGATGGTCCAGGTGTAGATAATTGGTTTGTATCAAGGGGAGGTGAATAATTGATAAAGGATCGGGATATTTAAAGTTGGTTTGGGTTCAACTTGTTTTGAAGAGCCAAATAAAGGATCTAGAATGTTCAAGGATGGTTCGGGTGTGAATGGCTAGAGTTGAACACCCCTAGTTGTGAGATAAGCATTAAGGGCAATAGGGTTTGAATCCAACATTGATTCAAAATGAGGGTCTCCTCTATCATAAAAGGGAGGTTCAAATGAATTTGATTGAGATCTAAGATAGTATGTGTTTGGTTTCTTCCCCGCTTAAATGTATAGAAATATTGACTATGAAACTAACATCCCGGACTTAAAATCCATTGTCGCATTTCTTCATTATATTTCTCCTCTATTTCATTCCAAGCTTGTTGGGCATCAGAAAGAGGAGTAGATGTACTTGGTTGATGAAATGGGTTTTTTTGCTTTAATGGTGTAGCAAATGTGTTAGATAGTGGTGTAGACATTGAAACAAATAATGGGATCTGTTCTTGTGATGAAGTGGGTAATGGTGTGGACATATTTTCGTAATTTTGATTATGAGCTTATTACATAGCTTGTATTATATTAAAAAAACACATTAACACCTAAGAATGAAAATAACTAAATGAGTTTGTTACAAACAACAAACAAAGTCAAACAAATTTTGTTTTTAGATTTTCTTGATTTAATTATAAAAGAATGAAATGTGTAAATAGGTTAAAAAGGTCTTAGGGAGGGATAACCTATTGCTAGTTTCAGGTATGTTTATGGGTGGAGTCCTCAATATACCCAAGGTACGTGAGGCCCAACTCTGTATTTTTGTCGATACAGGGGTGGTATTGGGGCCTATCCCCTCACTTCACGGTCCCACAATGATAAGGGTGTCGGGTGCTTTGCCAATATATACCGACAAACAGATGATTATACTCAGCCAGAACACCGAGTCAATTTCTCCTCTTGGTGATCAAATCCAAGTAGGTATCCACCTGGGTAGGAATTTTTAAGTGCATTTTGATGTTTTTAATTGGTTTGGTTGTGTGTGAGGGAAAATAGAGTGAATGCAAATGTTTTACCTTCCTAATTAAAGCTATGTGAAGCAAGAAGGATGTAGTTGTTCATTTTAAAACCCAAAATGAAGTATTGATTTCAATGAGGACAATCAAACAAAATGCAATACTGAAAACAAAAGGAAGGTTGTAGGACTTACCGCTAAATGCTCCTTTTCTTTTTATTTTAGCAATTTTAAAAAAAAGTAATCCCAATAGTCCACACAAATGAGATTTCCGAACAACACTTCGTAAACAGGTTAGGAGAAACAAAAAAATAAAAAGCAATAAACAAGAAGCAAAAAGCAAGTTATTAGGCTTTGAAAAACACCAAGAGAAATCACAAGTGATTATTACACAGAGAATCGGAAAATTAAAAAAATGCTATTTTAATGAAATAAGACAAAGAAAATGAGGGACGAAGGTCCCATCAGGCGTGCCAAAATGTTTAGAATAAATTTTACCTCTTCAACTTAACCTAATAAGCAAGATAATAAAACTTACCAAACCTCAATATGGTGGGGTTTAGAGATACCCACGGATGTGGATGGACAATGTTTAATTGTTGCGCTCCATGTAAGAAATGAATTAACTCCTATCATGTGAATGAAATTTCAATCACAGACACTACACAAGATATTTATATGTAAATATAACAAGCGGGTTGTCTCTGAAAAGGCCACACCTCGAAAGTCAAAGGACTTCCTCACAAGGATGTCAACCTATTGTTTATACAATCAAGTGATTTTGTAAACAAGCCATGATATATAATGGATAAATAATAAATGTTCTAAAAAGTTCAGATTTTATTACAAATATGTAGTAGATAACGAAATATGAAATATGTAGACTATGGCTCAAAATCAGAGTCTAAATCAATGTCAGAGTTTTCAGATGAAGGTGAATCCTCCTCTTTAGTAAACTCAAAATCCTCTTCTCCTAGATATTTTGAACATTCGTGATCAATATATTCCTCAAAAAGTCTGAGATGTATTATGGGTTTTCATTTTCCAATTCATATTGGTATTCATAATAAGAATTTGAGTATTGGTAATCAATTTGATCTTCATATTCAGCCTCAGAGCTCAAGGCCTCTAATTTAGCTTCATATTGATACTCAAACCAAGCCAAGTCACTTAAATGTGTAATATCTCAAAATAAGACTCCCAAAACTCGTGAGTGGCGTCATGAATCCTCTGAGTGGATTCAAAGATGGTTTTCATTTGGTCCAAAGGTGTGGAATGAATGGCATTGTTGGCGAGAAAAATTTTCAGGGACAAATTGATGGACTTGTTTCCAATGCTCCCGGAGTCTAAGTCCCTCTACTTAACCGGTGCAACTGTCGTATGTCCATGCATGACTAAAAAGTGAGTTTTATCCTGGTGGCCTTTCGGTCGGGGATCCAGCAGGGGCACTCCACTGACCCTACGGCAAAATCTTGTAGATATCTACAAAGGAGGAATTTTCTAGGAGGGAAAGAAAGGGAGTGAGAAAGTTAGAAAAGAGAAACTAGTGTTGCAATTAGAAAATAAGAGACTTACATATACCAATCAGAAATTTCATTAAATGGACTTGAATTTAGAAGAAAACAAATCTACATAACAATAACAAGACTAAATAGTGTTTAATGAACACAAAGTACCACTAAACTCCTCAATCAAAAAGGCTAAAATTCCTTCTTATTTTATTGAAGATCAAGCAGAAATTGTACATAGCATAGAAATGGAATACATTTTAGAGTAGGGAAAATGGAAGAAATTTGCTATCTCTTTTCTCTCTTCACAAGGATATCTCTCTCATGAATTAACAAAATATAGCTCCAAAATATATGAAGTCTAAGAGGTCCTCAAGAAGGTGGTTACTACAATTTATAGAAGAGAAGGAAACTCTTCATCTTCCCGGTGACTTTTCACATACTTTAATATGACTTTAGACTATTCATATTCCACTTAAATATTTAAGTCCCTTTTATAAAACAAGGTGACTTAAAGTTTACATTATGTTTCTAAAGTCACTTAAAGTTATATTAAAAGTGTAAACCTCAACGCAAAAATATAACATTGAAGAGAGAGAGAGAGAGAGAGAGAATTGGGTGAGGAGAGAAGAAAAAGAGAGAAAGAAGAAGAAGAATACAAAGAAGAGAGGAGGCAGATTATGCGTAAGAATGAGACAACTGCAGGGGATTTGATAACGCTCCCTAACTCGATTTCCACCTCACACTCCTAAGAAGACATCCATCGCTCTAAGCTCCTTGTTGAAACAAGTTGCTGTAAGTTCCACTTTGTCGGCATGAGGAATGCAAACGTAGCTCAAGGTATTTGTCCATCCATCAGCCACATTGTTGATATCTTTGCACTTCCCGAACCATGATGAATGTTTTTCTGTGATAAGTGCAATAGATGCCCGAATCTCTGAGAGGAATTCGAGGGTACCTTAGTGAAGGACAATGGATTTCCTAACTCTTTCTTGACATATTCTTCAAATGGACCAATCAGCTCATCAGCAGTTGTGTCCTCACCCATTATGGGTACTCCAATTTTCTAAGTTTTCTGATTTATACTATCCTAAAACTTATATGCTTGTTCGTCTTTTTCCTTCTAGCTCTGTGATGGCTCAATTGATTGCCTCAAACCTGATTTCCAAGGCCCTCACCCATACATGTGATAAGTCTTCTGAAGGAGTTTCAAAATCTTCATGTCGATCAACTCCTAATGATGAGTGTTGCTCATTTCATCTACTACTGGACCCAAAGGTTCCCAATAGTCCCTTTCTTTCTCCAAGTCTTCCTTAAGTGCCCACATCCTATTTTTTGTCACACACATGTAAGCGAAGAGTTTGACCACTTCTTGGAGCATTGACTTCCCTTTTTCAAAAATTGAGTCGATCCATTCATTATTCACTTGCCCCTGCATTGTGAACTTGTGTGTCCTCCTAATGGACTTTGATTGAAGCTGCTGATGGGTGCAACTTCCTTAATGGGGATCATGTCATGGCAAAGTGGGATCAAATAGATGTTGCACATAGAATGACGAGTTTGTACATGTTCCTTTAGTTCATCAATCTTCTTCTTATATTCCTTATTCCTTGCCACCATGCGAGTGAAAGATTGTTGATACATGTGAAAATCCCTTCATGAGTTATCGGTCCCAGTTGGATCGTGTTCATCTCATAGTCATTCGGTGTCATCTCATCCACTAGATTGATTACCTTTGGCCGAGCTACTTCAATGTAATGATTATCCATTTCCCCACTATAAAAATGTGAGGCTATATGTGCAACCTTTCTAGATCTTTTTTCTTTATCCAATAAAACAGTCACCGATAGGTCGTGGGTTTTCACTTGTTGCACAAAGGTGTGTGTTTGAGGGACAATCATTTCCTACATCCAAGGGAACATCTCATTGAATTCAGGCTCAATGACAGGTGCACCAATCGCTCCTCGCTCTTAAGGAGGAGCTAAATCCTAGATGAGGGAGGTGTAAATTTAAACAATAGGTGAGACCCCTTATGGTGGTTTGAAGACTGGGTCTTGAACCATGTGTTCTCCTCCCGCTTGTGTTTCTACCACTTGGATTTTCTTCCTACTTTTCTTTGTTCAATTCTTAATCTCGTAGTGACACAAATGAGTCTTCTTCCCTTTGACCTTCTTTTGTGACTTTTTGTGAGGGAGGTTTCTATTTATGTGGCCTTTATTTTCAAATTTTCTCCGAGTGTCTAGAACTGGAAGTCACCTCTACAACTTTTGAAGATGACTAATGGGAGGCTTACTTCTAACTTGGAGGAATTCCTCATGACTGGATGATCATGGTTCTCTTCTTCAAACCAATTTCTCGTTCTCCTCACTACATTCTCGGTCCCTCTCCTTTATATCTCTTGATTCATGAACATACCAATTGACTAGAGGCAAAGGGGACATCTTGACTTCCGCATACTCAAGATCATACATCTCCATCCCATCATCATGTAAAATATATTCATACCAAGAGAACTTTAATTTCTTCATTTCATCGACTGCCATCCTCATATGGTCCTTTTCCCACACTTCAAATTCATCATCACAACTTTCCCAATAGTCCTCAACTTATGGCTCATGTTGAAATTATAGGATGTAGAAAGAGTCGAGATCTTCTTAGATGTCAAAATTAGGCTTGGCAATGTAGGAATGCAAAGTTAAATGAGTGAAAGTGACCTCCAGATGAGATACATCATTTGACCTCTTGCACAAGAATACCCTGAGAGAGATAGGAAATGAAATCAACTTCTTCTTCCTACTCCTAAGCCTGTTGTTCACTTGAATGATCTTCCTGTAGATCTCAAACAATACAATTTGGTCACTAAGGTACATGGGTAGCCTTAGCAAAGCTTGGTCGAAGCCAACAACTCACAGGTAGGAGAAGGTCGATAATTGTATGAAGTAAGAGCCATAATTTTTATCGGATGTTACTTATGGTGACATCCTAGCCTCTAAATCACCTTCCAAGCCTCAAACCACATACATTGTGAATGCATCATTCATGCGAGAAAATGCCTATGGATTTCTTCCATTACCAATTGTAAAAGCTTCTCGAACATAGGTACTTCGCAAAGAATGTTCATTACTGAGGGAAAATCCTTTGAAATATCTTGAGCTAGCAAAGAGAAAGACAAAGTAAGAAGTCATGTGAAGATTCTTCACCATGGGTATCTAGAGCAATTAAAGATGGAGATTGTCATTGATGATTTTCCCCCAGCCAATTCTTTTCTTTCCTTCTATCAACGTTAAGATGAAAAGGCCCATTTAGTCTCGAAGTCTCTTGTGCTTTCTTTGCCCATAACTCTACCGAGAGTGATGGCATCCGAATATCCTTCTCGAAACTCACACCTTAAAAGGTTCATGGGCATTCTTAAAGGATTTCTTCATGTCTTCAACCACGAACCAAGTGCTACCCCTTGCACATATGCATCCATTGTTTCCCAATTGTGTGCGGCCATGACATTTGAGATGACGACCATACATACTAGGTGATGGAGGGATTTACAGAGAGAGTGAGATGGTTCTAGGAATGATGACTACCATCATTATATCATTATCAAATTGGATTGTCTCGTGTTTTGGCTTATAGTGGTGGGAGAGAGCTAGGACCAACTCAAGTCTTTACACACGTACGAGGTGTCCTTGCAATCAGAACAATCCACTTGTGAATGTCTCGATCCTTGATCTTCCCCGCTCCTTGGCTATCATACGAGCCGTTAAATGTGTGGAGGTCCATGTATGAGACAAAACTATAAACTCATAGGCAAAGGGTTGTGTTGACTTCTCTTGTCCACTTATGCTTCATGATTTCCTCATAAAAACAAGTATTTTTAGTAAGTATGAAAAACAACTCCGACGAACCTCAACTAGATGCGTAACTATGATTTCCTCTTCTCCCTACGTCACTCTCACCTTCTGGATCAAATTTCTATTTTTAGAAGGTGCTCATCAGATACTTACTATTTTTTAGTAAGTGTCAAAATGGACCAAAATGGTTGTTCTAATGAATTTTCAACTTCAATTTTAGCGGCGAATATTCGTAATATGGCGAAAATTTCATTTTAGGAAAATTTGAAAAGGTGAATTATTCGAGTGGGTGGTGTCTGTTCGCCTAAAATATAAAGTATATTTTTTTGGGTCGGCCGCCTTCATTTGAAAACATCTCCTATAAAAACCTATTTGATTCGCGGGTAGTATACCTCAAGTAGCTTACCAAATTACCAATACCGTGAAATTTGAACTCGCATACCCTTTGCACTTCGTATCATCGTTTATCCTGTGATTGTTGACGCTGCACAAATGCATTATTGACGCGCGACAAGAGAAAAACTGACGCGCGACTTGGGCTAAGGCTTGACGCGCGACAGAGGAAGGCTTGACGCGCGACAGAGGAAGGCTTGACGCGCGACAGAGGAAGGCTTGACGCGCGACAGAGGAAGGCCCGCGACGCGCGACGAGGAAGGCCCGACGCGCGCGATGAGGAAGGCTTGACGCGACGACTGGCAAGATTGACGCGCGACATCGGCGATTCCACGCGCGACAAGACCTCAGAGACTGTACAGAGTCGCTTCTTGGTTCTTTTGCTGACGCACGACTCTTTTCAGAATAATGGAAGGTGCCACCTCAAAGAATACGAATAACCTAAAAGTAAGTAAGAAATCTCAGAAATCACTCTTCAAGTATTTTGGAAACTCTGCGGATACAGATAATGTAAATACCAATCATATAGATGCCACCAAAAAGAATCAGAATACTGACTGTGTGGAAGGCATTATTGAGGTGGACATGCATTCTGCACAGTATCACAGTCAAACAAATGAAACCTACGATAATATGCCAGATCTTGAAGATATTGTTCCTGTTGGGGTGCAACCAGAAGTGCAGCTAGATATCACAGATACAAACACTGAGCAAAATGGAAGACAGAAATCAATATCAAACTCTGGTCCAAGAAAGAGGAAACCAGGTGATTGCGATATTGCTCAAAATTCGACTCAAAAAAGTAAAGCATTGAAAACAAACAAGAATATGTGGACCATTGGCAGGACATACAAGTTTGATTGGGCAGCTAAATTTCCATTTATTGAACCTGTACAATCATCAAATTCTGAAGAAATCCCATGTGAATGTACATGTACAATATGTACGTGGAAATTGGGAAAGCAACAAAAAATGCATGCAAATCAAGACCTGATACAATAAAAACATTGTGGAAAACAATATTTAATCAGCTATGAGTGCGGATGGCAGAAAATCAAAACACATAGGTGGAAAAGCTGAAAAGGAGTGCATGCATGTCGATATGCAAATGGAATATGAGGCAGAAAGAAAAACACGGACATCTCATTGAAAAGGGAGGAACAATCACATCACATATTGGTAAGATGAAAGAAACAAATCTACATGCAAAATTCATACAATTCTCTACTCTTTTTCAAATACTTAAAAAAGGAAGGGCGATGTCAGATTTCCTTGATTTCAAAGTTTTGTATCAATTTAACGGAATCTTTGAATGTACCTCGGTCTCATTGAATCTCCGAGAGTAGTGGATGGGAAATGGCAAAATGCCTCTCGATGATAGAGAAGGAAGATTTGAAAGAGAATGTAAAAAAGCAAACTTTATCTCTGTTTCAATTGATGAAGTGACAATGATGACAACACCGCATGGGTATGTATCCACATCTATACATTAGAAAATCATATAAGGACACCTCATCATTTGGGTGTTATGAAAATGGTTGAAAATCTACAATCTTGAAAACCTATACAAAATAGTTGTTTCTCATTTGAAAGATGTTGCTGGTATGACTGATTATGAAATTGCTACGAAGTTGGTATGCGTTGGAGCGGATGGTGCATCCACATGCAGGGTCACCGAACAGGGCTCTGTGTTAGATTACAAACAACAGTGGCCCCATATATGCTACCAATTCACTGCATGGCTCACAGAATGAATTTAGCGTATAAAATGGTAAGCAACCATGAAAATGTTGCTAAATTAGAAGACATAATAAGAGAACTCCATGCCTATATGTCAAGCAGCCCAAAACGTTTTCTGGAGTTCCAAAAATTTGCAATTGGAATTACAGACGGCAAAAAACTTCTGAAGGATGTGGAGACTAGATGGATCTCTTTGTATGAACCAGCATGCAGAGTTCGTGAGGAGTATCCTTCATTGGTTGGTTTCATGCACAAATACCGTCATGAAGTTGATAGGGCAAGGGACCTGTTGTTCCGCTTAAGCCGATTTGGAGACTTTGCTTACATTGCTTGGTATTCTTCCAATGTTAAAGGAGATCAATACATCGATGAAGCATGCATGGGCGATTGATCTATATTGTGGATTTTATAAGGATGAGGAAAATGGTATGTCAAAGTCTTGATATATTGTATTGTTCGCAGGATAGTTTTGATGCACTGTTTTAAAAATTGGAGAGATTTATTAGATCTTAAAAATCCTAACACCTATTTGAGATTTAATATTCACGATCACCTATGCATCTCTGTTAATGGGAAGGAAATACCTATGCACATTTTGCAAAGACGTCAAGATATTACAGGTTCGGAGCAGAAGATGTTCCTGTAACACGTAATTTGTTTGAGTCTGTGATAGTTGAAACCAGAATAAAGCTTAAAAAAATTTCAGAAACCTTGTCGTCAGAAATTAGGGAACGTTTCTGTAAAGATAAAATTCTGGAAGCCATGGGTGTGATGAATCCGAATTTTTGGAATACAGAAGGTGGCCGTGCAGACTTTGTCAGTAAGCATTTCCATAAATCAATGGGTACAATAATGGAACAATTTACTAAGACGTCAGAGCTCAAGGAATGCGGAAATCAAAGGTATCTTGAATGCCGATTTATTAAAGTTTGATCTAACCAATTTTGCAACAACAATGAGGAACCAATATAAGAATTTAGATCAACCTTCTGAAAGTGGTGCTATTACAAGGCTGTGGAGAGGAATCTATCAAAGTTCTATCTTACAAGAAGATATCAGTGAGTATTTCAGACTATATGAATTATGCCAGACAATGATTTTGGGGTCTGTGGAGGATGAAAGAGTTTTCGAGTGCATTGTCATTTATAAAATCAAAACCGAAAACAGTTGGATAAAAATGCGGAAAGTTGCATGAGGTGTTACGTTTCACGATACTCCTCGAAACCTTTCCGTTTGACGAGCAATCATGCGCTGGAATTCCCTTTGCGAAAGAAGAGGTGTAAATAATACAATACAAGTACAAATATACCCAACCTTGAGAGTGTAATTGGCTCTTCGTCACATTCTCTGAGAAGACAACATCGACTTTGACGAAGCTATTGATAATGGATTTTTCAACTTTAAGTAGGTATCTTCTTTATCTATCTTTTATCTTTATCATTTAAGATGTTACAGTCTATATACTAAAAATATCAAAGCGATTCACCCATCTATCTACTAATCCATTTCTCGTGTTGGATTCTTTTAAATCACGTCTAGCTCATTACCAATGGCAAAGGATGATTTCAACTTTAAGCAAGTATCTTTTTCCCCTTAACCTTGAGAGTGTAGTTGGCTCTTCGTCACATTCTACGAGAAGACAACATCGACTTTGATGAAGCTACTGATAATGGATTGTTTCAACTTTAAGTAGGTATCTTCTTTATCTATCTTTTATCTTTATCATTAAAGATGTTACAGGTCTATATACTAAAAATGTCAGGCAATTCACCCATCTATCTACTAATCCATTTCTCGTGTTGGATTTTTTTAAAACAAAGATCTATATTGTTACTGGAAATGGGCATGATGATTTCAACTTTAAGCAGGTATCTTTTTCCCCTTAATCTTATTGTTTGTTACTATTCATTTTTTCAACTCTGGTTATAATTAAAAATGTTACAGGTGTATGTATTTACATTTAGTTAAATACAAAATTTTTATTTTTTGAAAACGTGGGTTGACATCCGTCAGGAAGCTTTACTTCTAGGATCGAGCAACGCGTCGAGCAACTCACCCATCTATCTACTAATCAATTTTTGTGTTGAATTTTTTAAGACAAAGATCTAGCACATTACCGTTGATGATTTCAATTTTAAATAGGTATCTTCTTCAACATAATATTTATATTTACTTGACCTTTAAAGATATTGTTGGTCTATATATTTAAAGATGTTGCTGGCACTTCTCAGGACTGACAATGTCAAGCAACTCACCCCTCCATCTACAATGTCATGTGAAACAAAGATCTAGCACGTTACCCTTGATGATTTCACAGCAATCTAATACGCAAGAGGTAAGCTAAATCCTAGCATATTTGCAATTATGTTTAATTTCTTACCAGTGATGATTCTTTCTTGATTTCTTAGAATTATATTTTATTTATTTTTAATATATTTTATCTTCCTGTAGACCAAGGATTTTTTTTCTATTTACTATCTCTTTATTCTCCATTTGTTGGTGAGTGGTAGCTTCCCAAAAAATAGATATTCTGCCACTTTTTGATAGATAAGGATACCTAAAATAACAAAAATTAAATTGGAAAGTGATGTCGAAACATGTCACAATACTACCAAATTCAATATTCACATTTCCACGATTCAAACCACAAGAGCCTTGGTGAGTCACCCCTCCGTTAATATTAAAGTACATTGATCGAATTCTTCCTCCCGCTTGATTTGCATCAAGTTTGGGAACATCAATTAATTTGCCCTTCTTGGTTCCATCAGTTTTCTTAAGATCTTTTTTTGTTTAAACTTTTCCCACCGCACTCCTCGAGTCAAACAAAGTTACAAAGCTCATCTTAGATAACTTTGACCATACACCATGAATCTTCTTATCTTTGGAAGAAAGTGTTTCCAATTACCACTTATACCACTTTTAGAGAATTTTCATCACCAACTAGGACCCGAGTCACTTGAAGCACCGACAGAGTAACTTGCATTTGACCAGCTTTACCAACTAGATAACAGAGACATTCTAGACCTTAGCATCGTTGACTTGGCTATCTTTATTTTAGACCGATAAAGGTCATTCATAAAATCCAAACACACTTTGAAGTCCTCAACACGTTGAAAAATCATAAATCTGTGAGAGATTCTTAACCTATCAACCTTAAGTCTACTTTCATGAAGCATATAACCCCACAGATACAATTAAAGTCCCACGACATAATTTTAAAGATAATTAAAGTCCCACAAGATATTCAGGCACTAAATTTTAGATTATACACATTAAATCGATCATCGTATTTCATCATCATCTATCATTGATTATCAATTGTCATCATTCATCATCTACGTCCACATACTATTCATGACAATGCAAGTAAACAAGAAACATACATATAAATCATGATAATCACCATCTAATCACCATATAATTAAATTCAAATAAGCATAGTACAAACTCAATAGTCAAGTTTTCAAATTCAATATTAAAAGTTTAATCGATAATAAAAGTTTCTAATTTTCACAACCATCTAATGTAATCAAAATTTAAGATTGTATATAATTAAATTCAAATACCATACTCAATATTAGAAGTTTTCAAACTCAATATTTATAGTTTCCCCAATAATAATAAAAGTTTCTAGTTTTCAACCCTCTTTTTCTTTATCCAATTGACAACTCTGCTCCCTTCCCCAACCGCTTCTTCCACTATGGTTGTAACCCTTTCCCCAACAAAGCAGAAATAACCCCCGAACTTATAAGATCTTCTCGCCTTGTCCAGATTTTTATAATTCTTTCTTCTTGATTTGTTGCATCTCCATGAGACAGTCAACAATCGCTTTGGCTTTGAACAAGATGTCAGGGTCGAGACCGTGCTCTTTAATGATCCGCTTTAGTGTATTGTTTTGTTTGTTAACCAAAACAATATTTTGCTTCAAATTTTTTGCTGCGGATAAGCTGTTCTTTGCTGTTTCCAAGTGAACTTGCAAAACCTTCGCCTGACTCTTCAAATTTTCATATTTCAACTGCACAAAAAGAGTAACGTCAATTCAAAGTATTAATGTAAATTCAAAATTTCAAATTAACAAAAATGATTGTTAGAATGTAATAGTACTTACAACCGCTCTATCTCTTTCGGCATTTGCGATTGATACCAAATCCTTGTCCTTTGACCATTTGTTAAAATATGCCTGGGCCTCGGCACTAATATTTTCCAATCTGTTTAGTGCTTTATCTAAAATGCCATCTTTATAGTCGTTGTTAAAAGTGACAGTCCCACATTTTACTTGGGTAAGTAGGGAATCCATCTTTGCAGGTTGATTACGAACAGATATAAACTATCCCTTTGCCAATAATTTTCATAACGACTAATAATCTCATTGATAAGAATTTTAGCCCTTTTTTCCCATTCTATAAGCTGTTGCATTTGAGGAATTATAAACTCACTGACATGGGATTGACAATCATTACCAATTAGGTTCTCCAAAGGAAAATGTGGAAACTCTTCACTTTCTGAATCTGATGCAGAAGATCTTGCTTTGGAGAAGAGTGGGGGCTTTCACCATGACCAAGATCAACTGCTCCTTGTTTCTGTCTTTGGGTGGGCTGATCCTGTTGTTGAAAAAATAAATCAAGATTTAGATAAATAAATTTGAAAACTGAATATTTAGATTTAGATAAATCAGAATGTAATTAAAAATTGTAAAGAATATTAAAATTGAAATTTGAAGACTGAAGTATACCTGCTGGCCTTGAATCATCTCGCGGTATCGAAAAAACCCGGTTAGGTCATTGCTTTATCAATGCCCAAATAATCTTCATCTAAATTTATATTGTTCAAAACAGATATGCCCGTTGCACTGGGCAAGCCACCAAGTGAGAGAGATGGAATTCGAAACGAGGAGTCAAGGTTCAGTGTCCCACTAGGGGCCGGAGCAAAAGGCATTCGTTTACCAATGGTCTTTTCACTTGCTCCTCTGGTTGGCATTTTAAAAATTAATGGTTGAGTGGGTGTCGGTGGGGCTTGCTCATGACCGACATGTGCTGAAAAGTACAAGAAAAAATTAAAAATATTAAAACATTTCATAAACTAAAAACTACGAAATTAAACGTTCTATACAAAAATTGTACCTTGTTGTCGAGGGGTTGTTTTTTTCGGTGCTACGGGTGGCCTTGTAGGAGTTGTACTCAGTGGCTGTTCTGAAGATATCAATGCATGGGACTGTATTGAGTGAGTTGGGGAAGAAGGTTCCATAGTCCCTGCTATTCATCAATATTAAGTGTTGTCAATTCAGTTTGATAAAATTTAAATTGAAAAATAAATCTGCAACTTTGGAATTTGTAATTAATATATGAGAATGTATTACTTCTCTGGCGTTTAACGAGTTCAAATTGTTGAGGTCCGGAGAGGAGTGAGCTTCCATTTCGGAATGGGAGTCCCAAAGCCTCCGCGTGTAGTTGGCCTCTTCCTCTCGACATCTTTTTTTTTTTGGGAATGGCTTCAAGATATCTTCTCTGCAAAACATTAAAATTTAAGTTTTAATAACTTCGCATGTTGTAATGAAGAAAATTGTAATACAATTTACAAACTAAAAATTTTATACATTGTTCTCGCAAATGGAATTGAGAATTTCATCAAAGCCTCATCGAGCAAGTAGGAATTTCTTTAGCTTTTAAATTTAAAAGTGCCTCATAGTAGAAGCTTTAGAGATAGTTGGTTGAATAAATGAAAGGTTTTTCCGACATTTTCTAATTTGATATGTCACTCTAATTTTTTTCGATATAAATGTGCACCACAATTGTTGTTTTGAGATAGTGGCACAAATGTATGCAATGGCCCAATTTGGGATATCTGTTTGGCGACCTGCATAACAATTTTGGCTTGAAAAATGCAATAAGTGCAGCAAGAAAGTGGTGTGCAATTGATTGTGTATCTACACCACGCTGGATTTATTGACATGGGCATGAATGCGAAATGCAGGTGAAAATTAGCATCATTTTATAACAAAGTTAATCAGTATCGGAATAAAAACAGAATAAAAAACAGAATAAAAAACAGAATAAAAAACAGAATAAATTACTTACAATCAACATGGAAACCGTACTTTGATTCGAGAAATTTCTTGTTTTCTTCCACGAGTGTTGCTTTGGTTGTAACATTTGGTAAGTTTCTGATAGGAAGGCCGGTAAACCGATGTATGTCATTCGGATCGATAGAGAATTGGAACATGTGGCCATCGTTCAGAGTCACATAAAATATACCGTCCTCTGAATTGTAGCATGACAGAAGGTAATTCAAAATATCGGGATCTGTTTCGAAATGGGGCATATTAACTAACCCGGTAAATCCACACTCTTCTATTATACCTTGATATTCTGGAGACATCCTTAAAGCCGTATGGATGTGAGGGCATAAGGGATTCCTGTAGGTTATCTTGGAAATCGATTGACTTGGATTCTCTTCATTTTCTTGCTGAACTTGCAATTGGGAGGCATGTGAAGTCGACATTGTAGCTGAAATTGCGTCTTTGAAGAAGATTTCGACCTGCAAAAATTCAAGAATAGGAAAACGTAAACGAGAAAATGAGCGGAATAAGGGTATTTATAACCTAGATATAGGCGTCACTGCCCCTATTGGCGCGCGTCATTTGCTTCAAATGACGCGCGTCAATAAAGCGATGTCGTCGCGCGCATTTCATTATAGTTGTCGCCAATAGATTGCTTTGTCGCGCGTCAATAGGTTGCTTTATGTCGTGCGTCATTTCTTCATAGTGTCGCGCGTCAATTGGTTATAGTGTCGCGCGTCATTTGTCTAGAGTGTCGCGCGTCATTTGATTACAGTGTCGCGCGTCATTTGATTACAATGTCGCGCGTCAATTGTTTACAATGTCGCGCGTCATTTGTTTGCAATGTCGCGCGTCATTTGTTTGCAATGTCGCGCGTCATTTGTTTACAATGTCGCGCGTCATTTGTTTACGATGTCGCGCGTCATTTGTTTACGATGTCGCGCGTCATTTGTTTACGATGTCGCGCGTCATTTGTTTACAATGTCGCGCGTCATTTGTTTACAATGTCGCGCGTCATTTGTTTACAATGTCGCGTCATTTAATGGGCGTGTCGCGCGGCGTCATTTGTTTACAATGTCGCGCGTCATTACGATCTAGTGTCGCTCCAGTGTCGCACGTCATTAGGAGCTATTGTCGCGCCTGTGACGTGCGTCTTTAAGGATTCTGATTTAGCCTTGAAAAACCAGCTAAAAATTTTGTTTTTAATATCAAAATTCGCCTTTCAATTGAAAGTGGTTACGAGGATATTCGCGGGTATTTTCCACCTTCAATTTTATAGGGGTGTCTTAAAATGAACCCCGTCAACCTGGCAGCAGCATCTTACGTGTTCAACGTCTCCCTCGCAGGTTCTTCTATTGATGACTTTCCCAAAATAGCGACCCCATATGCAAAAGACTTGCTATTTTTAAAAAGTGGGCTTCTAGACGTTAGATTGATATGGAAAGAAATTTTTTGATATGTGTTTTTGCCAATATCACCCCTCTGAAATCTTGGACCTATCCGCTCAATAGTTTGGGAGATTTTAAACTTTTAAATTTCGACCTAACGGCACTTTTAGACACAACAGCCATTAATGGACCCCAAAAATTACAAGTCTGGTTTTCTCCTCCATTCAGGATGGAAATCAAACTTTAGATATGGGTTTTCACTTCTTGTGCTTCCAATGAAATCTCATTTCTATCCAACTTTCGGTTTGACGGGAAATCAAGCTTTTTCTTCATTGGGCGGAAAAAGGATTTCTTCACTGTGAATGTTTTATGCCATGGGGGAGGGTCTGAAGGTTTTTTTCTGATTTTTTTGATATAGGAATGAACAAAAAAATATGGTTCTTCAATTTGTGCATCATTTGCAAGATCTCTTCAAAATTCTATTTTGTGGCAATGGAGATTTCCATTGTTCTTCTTCTTCGTTCTTCGTTTCTTCAATATTTCTCATGGGACCTGTGTATCACCATGGGGTAGAAGATTTCATTTATATGGTGAATCTGGTTTGAGATTTGGTAATGGTGGAGTGGTGGTGAGAAGTTGCAGAGAAAGTTACAGAGCAAGTTATGCATGGACGAGTTAGATGTTACATGTTAGATGTTAGATGTTGATGTTAGATGTTAGAAGCAGGAGGGATTTTTAAAATTTGAAAAAGCACAAGGAGAGGAAAGGTGCATTTTCATGTCCCTAACATCCCCCACCTCAAAGGTACTTGAGGTACATCAAATTGCATAGCGCGCCTCGGCTTGACATGTGGCGAAATCGCGGCAGGGGATTAAGGCTAAAAAATAGCTTTAAAGTCTCTTTTGGAAGGTTTGAAGCGGCCGTATGAGAGAACCTTGAGGCATCATGAGGGATGGGTGAATTTTTTCAACCCTAATGTCCCTCACCTAAAATTTATATGAGGGAATTCAAATTGCATAGCACGCTTAAGCCTCACTTGTCACAATCCGAGCAAGCAAGAGAATGAGCTTAGCGAAGCACCCTGGAGTTGACTCAGCGATCCGAGGGGTCAAATGAGGGTCCTGAGGGCTTATACGGGCTAGGAAAATTTTATTGACCATGATTTCCCTAATATTTAGGGTTTTAGGGGATAAAAAATTGATCCAAGCTCCTGGAGTTGACACGTGTCCTCATTAAAATTTGACTAACTCCCAAACTTGCTTCAAGATGGCAACTTGAAACAACAATAAATTGAGCTCCCGATGGACTTTTTGATGAAATTTTATATAATATTGACTATAAATGGAATTATAAATCCAATGGTGGGGGTATCATGTATTCATTCCTCCATTTTATTCCTAAAAAATAGGATTTTTATCTTGTACTTCATCTGTGCATGACAAAACACCTTGCAAAACCCATAGCGCAAAAAAGTGTTGTGAAAAACATAATTTCACCATCTTGTAGGTATTGGAATTACCTTTCCGAATATGGTTTTTTTCTCCTAACTCCATTTGGAGCTCCCAAAATCACCTTCAGAATCTCAACAGATTGTTTTGGCTTGTGCACTGCCTAGGCCTATGAACCCTAATTTTGGTGAAACTGCCCCAACTTCTTCAAGTCCTTCCTGAATCTTCCTAAATCACTTCCATGATGTCCCAAGGCATTTTAATCACTTTTGTGTATGGTTTGGATTTTTTTCTACTCCATGGGGTTGCTCCAGTCCTAGGAAGGCCAATGATAGCCCTTCCCACAATTGCCTAAAGCTTGCAATTTTCAATGAACTCCTAAAATCACCTAGGGGGAATGAATGGACTTTCCTAAATCACTTAGGGGGATGAAATAACATCAATTGAGAGGTCACTTGGACTGACTGGGTAGACTCAAGGTTTCTTGCGAGGGTAAAACTTGAAAAAATTAACACGGGGTATAACTGTCATGCTTGGAAATTCTCAATTTCCTTATTGCACATTTGCATGACAATAGTTGGCTCTAGCTTGGGGACATGACATGGACTAAGCACAGTGAAGACATGACATGGGAATCCATAATCTCAACTTTAGACCATATGATCCATTGACCAGTGCCTTATCCATTGGGCCTTGCAAAGTCATGTATAATTTACAAGAGAGAGAGAGAGAGAAAAAAAGGAAACACACAAAACAATGACAAGGAAACACACGACACACAAAAGGAAGGGAAACACGCAACAAAAAGGGAAACACACCTAGAAATCACCTATGGTATAAGGCGGGGGACAACCCACTTTCATTGATGATACAATTTTAGGTATTTCCCACTATGAGGTAATTCCAATGGTATTCCATCCAAATATGAGAGTAGAAAAACATTCTCACCACAAGCTTCATGAACCTAGAATGGGCTAAGCCATAATGAATCAAACTTTCCATGGCTATATTTTGGTTCCCTTCTCTTGTCCCATAGCAAGACAAGGTCTCTAACTTTGAATTCTCTCACTTTGGCCTTCTTGTCGAAGATCTTCTTTACTTTCAATTGGTGTTCTTTGATATGGTCCACCACTCGAGTCTATTTTCTTCTAGCTTCTCAAGAAAGAGGATCCTCTATCAATGGAATCCTTGTACTATCTCGTATTCTATTCCCTAGAGGAACTTGAGAGCTGACATCTCAATCGTGATGGGAATTTCTAATTCAACTCTATACAATAGTTGGAAAGGTGATATACTTATTGCCTTCTTGGGAGTGATCATGTCCGTCACAATACATCATACAACTTTTTGTGCTAATTCCCTTGGTTTTCATCGATGAGCTTGCAAATGATGGTTATGATGCTCTTGTTGCTTAATTCAGCTAGTTAATTTTGCTATGGATAGTAGTCTGATGAATGGGACAAGGATATTTTGTAGCCGTAGCAAAATTCATTCAACTCCCTCAAAGAGAAATAGGTAGCATTGTCCGCTATAATCTTCTGTGGCACTCCAAAAGTACTATGATATTATCCTTAATGAAGTTGCATATTGTTTCAATGTTGGCTTGCTTAACTAGGATGGCCTCCACCCACTTTTTGAAGTAATATTTCATTGTGAGCACGTATTTATGCCCCACACTTGAGTGAGGATTCAGAACACTGATGAAATCTATCCCCCACTGCTGAAATCTATCTCCCACTTTGCTGAAATGGTTCTTCAATAACAACTAGCCTGAGTGGTAGTGCTAGCAAGTTGTGGTCTCCCAACGAATTGTTGACATGCTTCACATTTGGAAACCCATTCTTGAGTGTCTGCAAAGAGGGTGGGCCAATAATACCTTCCTCAGAGGATCTTGTGTGTAGTGACCATCGTTGAGAAATGTCCACCACATGTTTGGTCATGGTATGCTTTAAGAAATTTTTCTTGTTGCTCTTTGTCTACACATTTGAGGAAGCATCCATCAAGACCTCTCTTGTAAAGTGTGTGGTTCTAGATTACAAACTTTGTTTCCTTCAGCTTGAGTGTTCTCCTTTTCTTGTAATCAAGATGAGAAGGGCATTCTCCATAAGTTAGGTAATAGGAAATATCAACATACCACTCATCAGTAGTGGTTACAAAGAGAACATGTGGATTATCTTCAAAACAAGTTGAGCAAGTGCAATTGTCCTCACCATGTTGAGCCTTGAGTGCTTCATCTTCAGCAATCAACCTACACAATCCATTTCCTTGTACCAAATTGGAGATTCGGATCTCCATAATACTCTTGAATTTTTGTAACCCAGTTTCCTCTTTTAGCTCCAAGATCTTGTTGTGTCAAGATGGACTTAATTGCACTTCCGAGGACCACTATCACCGTATGAGAGTTGAGTATGTATAATCTAAAAAAATTTACAGCTTTGACCACTTCATAGGCATGTTTCTCCAATTGACTATAGTTTAGCTCATGCTTTTTCAAAGGAAAACTCATGAAAGAAATAGGTTCTTCCACACCTTCATCATTCTTTTGGACAAGAACATCGGAGAGCATGTGTTTTGATGCATAGTAGTACATGATGAATTATTTTTGAAGTCCGGAGACATGAGGGTTGGAGCTTTGGTGATGGATTTCTTGATTTCTTCAAAGGATTCTTTTCCCTCATTATTCCACTTGAAGCTTAATTGAGGCTTCATCATGGTGGTGATGTGCTTTGTCAATTCAACAAATTCTAGGACAAAGCGACAAAGGAAGTTTACCTTTCCAAAGAAGGAATGAGCTCCCTTCTTTCTTGTGGGAAGAGACAATGCCTGAATGGCCCGTAATCTCTCAAGATCAATGTGTGCTCAATGTGTGTTCACGATGTGACCCAATAACTTGCCTTCTGTGACTCCAAAAATGTACTTTTTTGGGTTTAAAGATATACCATGCTTTCGACATTTTGCAAGTACCTATTCCAGATAGTGAATAGAGTCCCCCCTCTTTTTAGAGAAGATTGTGAGATCATCTAGATATATCACTATGCAATGCTTCAAATATTTGAATGCCAAGTCCATTTCCCTTTGGAATGTAGCTCTTGCGTCAATCAAACCAAAAGGCATTTTTTTGTATGCAAAAGTATCCCAATGTGTTGTGAAGGTTGTCTTGGTACAATATTCCTTTGCCACCTTGATTTGGTTGTACCTCAAGAATCCATCAAATAGAGAGAGCATTTCCGATCTGGTGACTATTTGTAAAATGTGATCCATAATTGGGAGCAGTAGTTTTGTTTCAATGATTCCTGGTTCAAGTTGTGGAAATCTACACATATCCTTATTTCACAATTCTTCTTCCGTACTGCCACAATATTGGCCACCCTTGTCAAGTTTTGAATGGGAAATGTGATCCTTGCATTAATCATCTTCATTACTTCCTCCTTGATGGTATCGAAATTTTAGGATTATACGACCTTTTTTTTTCCTAAATGGCTTGGCATCCGGCTTCAAGGGGATCAAGTGATGCATTTCCTTCGGTTGGAAGGATTTGAGCTCATCATAAGAGTAGGCCAAGACATCTGAATATCTCTTGAGAAATGAAACAAACCTTCTCTTCTCCTTGGGTGAACAACACTTTCCAATATTGACCATCCTCAGCTATTCTAGAGTGTCAATATTCTCCTCAAAATCAGTTAGACATCGATAATATTACTTTTCTTTTTCTTGAATGAATCTATCATGCTTGTCAAAGAGGTCCTCCTAGAGAAACCAGACCTTTAGGGAACTTATTTCCTTTCAATTTGATCACTCCTTCTTCGTCAATTCATTCAATCCCTTCTTTCTCTTCTTGCTACCACTTCTCGGTGTGGGTTCTCCCTTCCTTCAAAGAAGAGATTATTGAAATTATCCATTTGTTCCAAGAATGCTAGAAGCTAATTATCATCATTAAAGACTTGCCAATGATTTTCATTATCTAGTATACTAGGCCTGAACACCATCTCAATGGTTACTTTATCTTTTCCAAAAGAAGGATGAGGTGTTACTAGGGAAGCTGACACTGCAAGGGAATCAAATTTTTCATTCTTCTCTCTTGGGATAGACTCGATGGAAAATGCATCAAAAGACTCAATGCAGTCCCATACTCTGTTTCTATAATAATCTTATATTTTTCACCTGGTATTGCTATCAGACTTGCTTTATTATCACCTCCGCATCAACTTGGCATTTCATCTTCTTGACATCCATATCTTCTCGCTACATCCATGCCCAATACGAGAGCTTCATATTCCACAGTGTTTTTTAATCAAATTACATCTTATAGGCAAATGGGTATGTTTTGCCAAAAGGAGAGTACAACGCCATGCCCACTCTCGAACTCCGCACTAGAGTGAATGCCATCAAATTCCATTGTCCAAACTTGGTCTTTTTCCTGCTCCATAAGAAGTGGTAATTTCTCATCTTTTTTGGATGTAAGAAAGTAATTACCTAGCTCATTGTCGTAAAATAGAATGTTTGCCTTTGGATCATCAAACTTTTGTACCGTGTACTTCATCTTCCTCACTAGCAATAACTTCTTCATTTTTCCTTCACTAGGATAGTTGCAGATGATGAATCCATTTTTATTTCTCCACCCAAATCTCTGCAAAAGCTATGGCTCAATAGCATCCCAAAGGATGTTGGAATGTATTCCACTAGGATGGTGAGGAGCACCTTCTTATCTGAAAAATCGCTTAGTGCTACTTGCGCATCTTTGATTCTTCCTACCAATGGCACTTGTTTGGATTCCATTAAATAGAAAGTGTCATTTTCCCGGGTCAAGGTGAGGCCTAGAGCATTTACAAATTTGATGGGCATCACATTATCTGAGGCTCTAGAATATATGATGTAATTATTTAGTTAGAAGCCTTTAATGAGGAGTGACAGGTAGAAAGGTTCAATCTTGTTGGTTTTGGAGGCACTGATGGCTAGCATGTTTTGAGAAGGTGGTGTGGACAGTGTGGGGAGTAAGCCTTTAGAATTTGAGCCTGATGTTATAGGATCATCACCATGGACTACATCAATGAACCTATTAAATTTAGCGGATGAATTTGTAGGTATTCTATCTCTCGTGTGAGTGGACTTTATTCTTGCTTGCATGTTCCACAAAGTCAAATGGGGTTATGTGGGAAAGGAAGAGGTTTTAGGAATGACAAAAGATTTATATGGTGAAGATTTTACTACTTTGGGAATTGGTTTTTCTTTCATGGGCATAATGGCTAGCTTGGAAGGAGATGGGGATGTAGTTTTTTTGTAACCTTATATTTTTTTGTAGGAACAACCTTTAAAGGAGAATTATTTTTAGAAATTTTTGAGCTACGAGGAGGACTAGATGACTTACTTAGTATGGAAGCATGATCCTTGCTAACCAATGGATCTAGTTTCTCTTTTCCAGACTCTATCAAAGGTGGTAGTGGTGATCCTCTCACGATGAATTTATTTTATGGAACCTCTGCAAAATAATATTCTTTCTTCTTCTCTTCCTTCATTGCGATCATTGAGGATGAGGCACCTTTCTTAGACTTTGCGTGAGTGAAAAATGTGCATGAGAATCTTGGAGCTTCATCATCATCATCATCATATCCATCATTAATGTACTCAAATAGGCCATTGTGCATATCACCATCAACTTCCTCGACCTCAAGATAATTTTCATCATCTCCCACATCTTCTTCTTCAAGTTCTTCTATTTCCACTTCCTCCTCTGGTTCTTTGGTGTCACAAGCGGCATTTCCTGGTGGTGCTTCAAGAGCAAGCTGATGAGGAGGTGGAGCAATCCTTGGTCTATTGGGAGGATCTGGCTTCCTTGGAGTGTTCCACATTGTGATCTAGCATATTTGTTTCTTCAGGGCAACCAATTCATTTGTCATCTTTTGGAACATTGGATCCGTGGTGACTGAACTTGAACTCTAGCCTTTTTGTTTTCCATTCGGGCCTTTCACTTTACTGACAGATTAGATCATCATCGATTTCTCGCAAAGTCTTGAGCTTCCTCAATGTTCTTATTTGGGATCTTCTGAGGAAGAAACCTACTTTTGAAGGTAAGGCATTCATGAAGAATGTCTTTAAATTATTTTCGAAGGCACCACATCTTCAAGAATCCTTCTTATCACCCCGTCGTATCTTGTTACGAAGTCTCTCATTGATTCAAAAGTTTCTTTCTTCATTTGTACCAATTGGACCAAGAGATCCCGGCATTCTTTTTATATCTTCCCAACAGTGAAAAACCTTGGGGGCAGCGTGTAGAACCATTCGTCAACTTTTTCTTTAAGTGACTCTACAAAAATCTGGACTAACACATCTTCGTGTTCAACGTCCAACACACCACAAGCGGTGATAAATGATACAAAATTTTTCAACCCTGATGTCCCTCACCTCAAAGGGATATGAGGGACATCAAATTACACAACGATGCCAGAATCCGCCACTTGTCACGATCCGAGCGAGCAAGAGAATGAGCTTGAAAAGCACCTAGGAGTTGAACTGGTGATCTGAGGGGTCACATGAGGGTCCAAAGGGCTTATGGGGGGTGGGAAAGTTTTCTTGACCCTAATATCTCGAGCTTGAGGGACATAAGAGACACAAAATTACACCGCACTCCTAGGGATGACATGTTTCCTCATCAAAATTTGAGTAACTCCCAAACTCACTCCAAGAGGGCAACTTTAAACAGTGATAGCTTGAGCTCTGATGGATGTTTTTAATGAAATTTTATATTCTCTTGACTATAAATGGCATTATGAATCCAATTTTGGGGGATATTATGTCTTTATTCCTTCATTTTATCCTTGAAACAACGCATTTTTGATATAATACTTCACTTATGCATGATAAAAATGCTTGCAAACCCATTTCTCAAAAGTGTTGTAAAAATTAATTCCACTTGTCTTATAGTTCTTGGAATTCCCTTTTCGACGATGATGATTTTTTTTTCTAACTCCATTTGGAGCTCCCAAAATCACCTTCGGAAGCTCAACAATTGTTTTGGCATGTGCACCGCATAGGCTCGTGAACCCTAATTTTGTTGAAACTACCCTAGATTCCTTGAGTCCTTCTTGGATATTCTTAAATCATTTCCATGATTTCCTAAGGCCTTTGAATCACTTCCATGTCTAGTTTGGATTTTATGTTATACTCCATGGGGTTGCTCCAGTCCAAGGAAGGCCAATGATAGCCCTTCCCACCGGTGCTTGAAGCTTGCAATTTTCAATGAACTCCTAAAATTGCCTAGGGGAATGAATGGAATTTCCTAAATCACATAGGGGATGAGCTAACATCAATCGGGAGGTCACTTGGATTGGTACCGAAAACCTTGGGTGTCTTGGAAGGGTAAAACTTTAAAACATTAGCATAAGGGTATAGTTGTCATGCTTGGAAATTGTCGATTTCCTTGTTGCACATTTGGATGAAAAAGGGCGCGTGATTCAAGGTCATGTAAAACATCATATTTCTCCCAATGTAAGGGATGGAAGATGACAGTAGATATTTGATACTTGTTATTTCATGGCTTGGTCCTCCTAATGTTATCTAAATAATCCATTCTTGACAACATTTTAGCAGTAATAAAGATATAGTGGAAATAATAAACAAAATTTGATTGATACTGTAGGAAAAAAGAGTGTACAGGAATCACAGGTGATTCTAGGGAATAATAAACAACTTGATAAAACGTAATGTCTAACCAAATATTTAACAATATAATGGTCTAAGGATTTAAATTATAATGCAAAATGGGGAAAATAACAAATAAATGTACCTAAATATGTAAATGAACATGTGAAAATAACAAATGACCTTGATTAGAAATGATGGATGGGGCTTGAAGGCATCGGTGATTTGTTGGTGGTTGACCAAGCTCCAAAATGATTCTCGATTTTCTTGGTGAATTTGAATGCCATGAATGGCTGATATTGTGTTGTCGTTGATGCACTATAATGATAATAGAGCCTGATAGAAAAATAAGGTTCAAAAGTATGAGAAGATGATCCCCAAAAATAGGTTGCAAATTGGGCTTAAATAATCGCTGGCGATTTAGCTAAGCGCCGAAACGATTTTAGCCTTTTTGAGTTTGTTTTGGAACAATTCACTAATTTGAGCTTTTTATTCATGTTTTCAAGGGATAAGCTTGTTAGTTGGTTTTGAAAATGTCATGTTGTCTAATGAGGTGTCAGGTTTATTTAGGAACCGATAAAATAGGTTAGATTATTATCTAATTTAGCTTAAGTTTGTTTAGGATAAATGTTAGGTGGTTGGGTTTATGATTTTTCAAATGTAGGAATATAAGATTATTATAACAATGATGATAAATACTTGAGATTTTGTTAAGATAATGGTGGATTTGTAAAAATACCTGATAGATATACGGGATAATGGAGTTAGACATAGATTTTAAATAGATTTTTAAAGAATAACTTAAGTGAAATAAAATAACTAAGAAAATAAATATCATGGAATTTGATATTGGTATATATGAAGAAATGCTTGATTAATTAAATAATAATGGGGGCAAAAACATGGGTTGTTGATATTAAATAATATAATGTAGTGATATATTACGAATGTTAAACGGATAATTAAATGAAAATGGGGGAGTGTAGATTTTTAGTGTCAATAGTTAGTGTTGTAAATTGAATTTAATTTTTGCAACCATTCTACTAAGTGTTTGATAAGATAAGATAGATCCCCACTCATGTTCTCAAATATTGGGATCAAATTCAGGCTTCCACATGAGATTTAGATACCAAAGGTACTCGAGGAGTGTAGGTGTCACAATTGTATAGATTAATAGTCCTTACCCTAAGATAGTTATAGGGTTAAAGGTCTTATACCTTAGATAAAGAGAGGTATCCTACTAAGATTCGAGAATAAAGGTAGGTCAAGTGATGAATAAATATAGGGGCATAACATAATAATACAAATAAATAGAATAAATCAAACATACATGTACCTAATCTATAGCAATAAATGATCAACCATTCACACAAAACAAACATGAAACAAAGGAAAAATAAGGGTTATAGATACTTACCTATGGTGTGACCATTGATGCATTGATCCTCCCTAGAGACAATGACATCGAGAGAGAATCACTATATGTGAAGTGGTAATATCAAGAAGAATACCTATAGTCCTAGCTCACTATTGTGACCCAAATGTAAAATGAAAACCTCCAAAACCTCAAGTCTAATAACTAGATGTAAATATGTGTGAAAATGTCTAATATGTATGTAAAGTGAAGTGCTTGGAATAATAATTGATTGATACTAAAATGAAAAAATGAGATGACTATATATACCTAACACGAATTCCCTAGGTAATCTTGTTAGCCATAGGAGAAACAAATCCTAATGCAACCGCCCATGGGCGATCAAGGCGTTGGATTTGGGGAATACTAAGGCCAAGGGGTGAAATATGATGGGAAGTGGAAGCCATAGAAATAATTGAGGCACAAAAGGGTCCAATATAACCTAATTTAGTGAAAAGACAATAAATGAGTGTAAAAACGTGAACGTAATGATGGAAACATGTGAATAAGAGAGACAACAAAGTGAGGATAGGATAACTATCGTATAAAGGAAAACATAACAATATCTCTCAAAGGTTGTGGTCTAGCCTACATGACCAAGTTTGATCACACCCCAATTATGGCATTCCCCTTAAATCACTCGCTACATAAGATAATGCACAAAAAAACTCTTGTACAAGAGATGGAGTGTATGCATATACCCCAATTGAATATGGTCTTTAGAAAAACATTGATACAACACATGAAATTTAAATTAAATGCTATAAATGAAGTAATAATGTTAGTGTAATAAATAATAATGAACTCCGCCAATTGAAATATACCTACATCATACTTAGCTTCTAATATTATTTGGCTTGCCTATGGTAGATACAATGACCGCTTGGAACCCTAAAGTGACAAGATTAAAAATAAAGTCTACAAGATAATCGTTTAAATAAGACATAAATCATCTAGCTAGGAGGGCATGAGATGCATATGGAGATGAAAAGAGGATGATAGCTTGAGTACGAGATAAAAATATTGAAGAGTGCAAAAACCAATGAGTAGTTGTAAGTATGATAAAGTGTGATAAAAGGCACTAATTAGGTCCCGATGTCATGGAGTTAGTGGGTCACTAGGTATAGATAAATAGATTGCCAAAGTATCTAGGATATGAGACAATGGTTGTAGAGACCCAAGAGAGATGAGAATAGAGAGAAATAGTAGTTTGATGAAGTAGTTAATTTAGAAAAATGTTATAGAAAATAGATATGGCAAAGAAAGAAACTATATAGAAGTGAATTAGTGGGAGTATTAGGCATGGAATTTTTGGCTGTGAGTGAGCATTTTTGGCTTTGTGAATATTGGACCTTATTGTTTTGCAAGCAATAAGTACTTGAGGTAAGGATGTCTTTAATAATGTAGGGACCCCACCAAAGATTATGTGTATTTTCCTTATTTGTCAAGGGTGTAGTCTAATTTCAAGAGGAGATCACCAATTTGGAATTTATTAGGCTTGAAATTTATTTATTTATTTAGCAACGTGTTCTTTATAGTTGCAATTATGATGAGTTGCGTTAAAAAAATCGTTAAGTAAATCAAAGGCATGTAGATAGGCCTTTTGCATTTTCTCGTCTAGTATGATCCCATTGAGATAAATGTGAAGGGAAGATAGTTCCACCTCGAGTGAAAGGACTACTTTAGTATTGCATACAAGTGAGAACGGGGTTGCCCCATTAGCCATACAAATATTGGTACCATAATCCCAAAGCACAGTATAAATATTTAAATGTAATTCCTTATGTGATTCTCAAATGAATTTGTGGATAATTTTGTTAGTTAATTCCACTTGACCATTACCTTGTGGATGATATGGAGTTCAAAATCATCTTGAATGTAGCACAAAGTTGCTTCATCTTATTTACATTTGAAATTCCCACAATTATCAAAGATGATCATGTGAGGAATTCCAAAGTGTAAAATGATTTAGTTAAGGATAAATTTAAAAATGGTGAGGGTAGTCATATTGGTGAGAGGCATAACTTTGACCTACTTAATGAAATACTCGGTGGCGGTAATGATGAAAATATGTCCATCTTGGAAGGGAGGAAGTTTATCGATGCAATCTAATCCCTACATACAAAAAGGACAAGAGGCCTCAAGTACTTGAAGCTCAACTTATGGTTTACATTTATTAGCGTAAGTATATACGTCAGATTCTAAAGTATGCCAAAATTAAACCATAAATAGGCATTTGCGGACTATAGAGTGGCAATCGTAGTGTCTACCACAACTTCCCCTTTGTACTTCCTTGAGGAGAAAAGGGACCTCATCCTCGGTAACACATCAAATTAGGGTGCCTTCAAAGTTATGGTAATAGCGTATGTTATTATGAATGTCCTAGATGAGAGATTTCTTTCATATTTTGGTACATTCATAATTATTAGCATTTGAAGGTTAGGTTTTGATTTAGATAAATTGGATGATGGCTTGATACCATGAAGTGTAGGTAGTGGAGAAACTAATCCATATGGAAAATAAGAGAGGAGTCAAGATAAGGTTGTGTGGAAGAGGTTTTATGGAACTAGACCGTGTGATTGTATTTTTGGAGATTTAAGTGAGGTTGAAATTGGGTAGCGAGATATAGATAAGGAATCAGCTAAATAATTATGATCCCGAGAAATGGATTACGTGGTGAAAGGTGTAAATTGTTATGCCAAATTTTAAAATATTTCATCATATTCCTTAAGGTTCTTCTACATTGATAGAAACCACTAAATTATCAACAAACAATTTGGGAATCACCCACGGCATGGAGATATGCTATATTAGAAGTAAGAGTGGCCTTCGTGCCAGGATAAGGGATTCATATTCATCCATGTTGTTGGTTACTTAGAATTCAAGTTGAAAGGAAAATGTAAGTATTTTACTTGATGGATATGTGAGGACATAGCCATCTCCCTACGTATTTTTACCAATCGAAATGGACAATCCAAGGATCTTGATGAGAGTCGACGTTGATTTATTCTTCTTCAATTTTAATTTTTTTTTACATGGGTTTGGTGTTAGTCTTATTGTCATTGGCTATGAGGGAATTCATCTCAAGATCAGAAATGAATCTTTAGTAATAATCCTCATTCATGAGAGCTTGATCCATGTTCTTGATGACTAAGATATCTTCACCGGGTAAAGTATTTGGAATGGATTGGATTGCGGGTAAAGTGGAGGCAATGAATTTATTTGTAATGACATGGTCTTTAAAATCTTTCTACATTATAATACGCATATTAAACTCCACAAGGAGCACCGTCCACTTACCAATGCAATGTAGGGGAGAAAAACATGGCGAAGAAATGGGGTAGAGGGTTGATTAATGATACATGAAGTCATACAAATCATTTAATGTTGAAGGTTAGTGGGAAAAAATTATATGGCTATACGAGCTCATTATATAGATGTATATTGTGTTTCAGAATTAAGAAGAGATCGATTAATGTAGTAGATAAAATTCTCCATCCCTTTTTAATTGTGTTGGGCCAACATTGTCCCAAAATAAATAGGGGTAGATGAGGTATAAAGGATGAGCGGACAATCAAGAGATGGAGGCTGCAATATAGGGGTAACAAGGAGACACTTTTTTAAATTCGAAAAGGTTTTTGGTAGTCTTTAGTCCACTCAAGTACAATGTCCTTTATGAGAATATTGTTGATGGGGTGAGTTTGATTGGTGAATGTGGGGACATGTCATAATGCCCAAGGTTTCCTTAGAAAAGTGTGGATATCGGGCATAATTGTAGGTCGAGGATGGATTTTATCTTAGCGGGATCCACATCTATTTTGTGTTTGGATATGAAGAATCCAAATAATTTAACTTGAGTGATGCAAAAGATACATTTTCTTGGGTTAAGAAGAATTTTGTACTTATGAAGGAATTTAAGATAAATGTATAAGTCATGGGCATGATCCTCTGCATATCTAGATTTAATGAGAAGGTCGCCCACATAGAATTCAAAAAATTAATGAATGATTTGGTTCATAGCTCACTTATAGGTTTCCTAGAATTTTTAAGACCAAAAGGAATTCAATGAAGTAACAGATGACATATTTGGTTGTGAAGGTGGTCTTGTGTTGATCTTCGGTGCTATTTTGTTTTGCTTATGTTGTTTTATGTTAGATGCACACTCTTAACACTAGGGATGTTGGTCTTTATAAGAAGAGGGGTGAATTGGTAAGCATGTGAAATAATAAGAAGGGATTATTGCAAATAGATGAGGCAATACCTTTCTTGAAAGGAGGGAACATATACGAGGGATGTAATTATGCAATGGATTGTGTGTGTGGGGACATCTCCAAGGTTTAGTTATACCAAGTCTAGTGGATGTAATAATATTTTCTAGGAATATCTCAAGTTGTGCTAGTGGATGTTGTGATTTTATGAGGACATTTTATAGTTCGTTTGTAGGTTCCAATGGGATTTCACGGTTGGAAAATGATAGGATTTAGTCTCAAATGTAAATTATGGGTGTGTGTATCATTCAAAGGAAATTCACTCAATGTGCTCGATGGTTTCACATGTATATAAAACCATGCAATGGGTATCACCTGGAATCATAAAGAGTTGGAAAAATAAACTAATTGCAAGATTTTGTCCTAAATTAATCTAATGTAATGGGAAAAAAATCAATCAATGAATGAGAAGGTGCATAGTCTAAGGAATTTTTATGGAGCAAAGAAGGATGAAACACCACCGGATGCATAAGAAGTGAACATTAACTCCAAACAATGATCGAATTATGTATAGATTGGTAAAAAGCGGGATCTACTTCAACCGATGAAAAAATTACACATATACATCAAATTTCGATGAAGCACAAAGTAGAAACAAGAGAACTAAGGAAAATGCATTAGAACATTATGAAACTTATTTTTATAAGGATCCAACCATAACAAGTTCTTTCAACTAGGTATTTATGGCAAAACCATAGGTTACTTGGGAACACTTACGATTATTAAAATAAATGGCTACAGTAACTCGATGAGACTAGAACAATCTCATCTTAATAAGGTTTAATTCCTCAATTTTGAGTAATTTTGAAACGTACTTAATCATGTTTGCAAGTCTTTTTATCTATTTTAAAGATTAAGTATGGTACATGTATGATGAATTAACCTTCATAACATTGTGGATTATTTGTTTCCTAACTCCTAACTATTCTTGTGGAAAAGATGTTTTTTCATGTAAAAATAGGGAGATAAGAATTACATAAAGCAATAAGTTGATTACAAGCCTTAATTTTGGTGAGTCACAAGCTCGAACTTCATTGTTTAGCTTAAAAGTACAAGACTCCTTCTTCCATGCTCAAGAATTTGATCCACAATTGTGGTTTGTTACTTTGCACTGTCAAATATACTAAGATATTTAGAGACTGGAGGGATTTTGTAGATTGAATGAAGAAGCGTTATTCATTTCAACGTATTAAAATCCAGCACCGAAGAAGTAGTATTCAATAAATAATAAAAGACTTGGACACTCTCTCACTTTTTGAGAGAAGAGTCCTAATACAAGTTTCAATTTCAAAAGTTCATAGTTGTTTTTAATAGGGTAACTAGTAGCATCCATTTTCAACCAAAAAGTTAGATCCATATAAGTTTCAATAAGATTTGTGTTCAATAAGATGCCCTAAACATAGAAGTTAGTTGTGTTTTCATGAGAGGTTGAATGCTTCGATTACGAGTAGTTTATAAACACCTTGTTGTAAACTTGGAAGTACCTAGTCAATTTATCAATAGATTTCAAATACTTTATTTGAAAGACACATTGAGTTAATAGAAGTGAAGTTGTTGAATACTTGTGTTAAGAATTATTGATTAATCATTCACCAAATCTAAGGGGGAGAGCGGGGCCACTCTCATCCAAGGAGGAGTAACATTTTCCCGGAATTTTTATTAGTTAATTTCATTTCTTATATTTTTATTCAAATCAATTGTATAATTGTTTAAATGTATAATTTTGTATGATGTTTATTCGTATTTGTTATGCATTTAAATTAATTATTATTGCGATTATGATATTTACGTATTCGTAAAAGTATTCAAATATTTATTGTTATAAATTAGTTTAGTAGGGATTGTTGTGAACATATTATAATCACTAGTTTTTCAAAACCCTAGGTGACATACCCACACAACTTATATTCACATATAAATCACTATATCTAAGTTCTAAGTCATAATTCACTCTCGTAACATCTATTTTACACCCTCAAAATCTATCTACCCCATCCCAAACCTATTAAACCACTTAAACCACATGAATATATTTAAGCTTAAGGGCAACACCCCACAACCTCCTAACCTCCTCAACATACTCCAATTTCATCTTATTTCCCCCAACCCAAAAGTCACTATTTTAGAAGTGGTTTCAACCACTTTTAAGTGAGTCTCCACATTTTTCTCGGATCGCCAACAATTTTAGCTAATCACCGGCAATTTTATATAAAATTGCCAATCTTCCTTAATTTGGATCCTTGACACCGCAATGAAGTTCTAATGCTCGGAAATTAAGATGATGTCATGATGATTTTAGGTTGTAGAGGACTCCTCCAACTTTCCAATGATGTATTTTAGAGCTTGTGACAGTATGTGGGCCCCACTCAAAAAGGCTTATTTCTGGAGATTTTTAGTTTGTGCAAAAGATTTCCATTGAACCTATTGACTAAATCACCATTTATGAAATCCTGGGAGTTTTAATACATGTCCATGATAGTTTCAGTCATGGTTGATTTCCTAGAGTGCAAAGTGTTCCATATCTTTGAAGATTGGTTTTGGGCCAAAAAAATAGTTTTAGCAGGCTTTACAAATGGAAGTGATTGAGAACTTGTGAGCTTACTGGTGGAGTCTAATGGCCTTAGAGGTTTTTCTACATCTCATGTGACATGTTTCATGTTTTTTTAGCTTTGAAAGTGTACTTGAGGTGGCATGGTTGAGGTCACAAGTTGACATAGTTTGAATGGTTAAAGACAACATTGTTTTGGCTACAAGATTGATGTAGAAGACAAGTAGTTTAACTTATCTCGATTATGGCTATCCATTTGATAATGAAGACGGATAAAAAAATTCCTATTGAATGAATTTATAGGTCTTGAAAGTGTTATAAATAGTGCAAACCAGTTGAGTTTTCAAAACTTCTACTTGGGCGATTCGGTTTGTTGAAGAGGAGAATTGGTTTCATTTCCATTTTTGGATGCTTCATGAGTTCTAGCATACATGTTGATGATCTAAATGTCACTCGATTTATAATGAGCAGATTACATGTCATAGTTGAGTTGTTTTTGTGTGATATTGAGCTCTATTTTTAAGACTCGTTCTGGAAGTGCGTGTTTTAAGTAGGAAATTGATCCTACTTGCTAGCGATATGAAAAAAATTATTGGTACAAATCATTGTGAGATCATGGTATTATTCATCAAACAAGGTGGAGCTCGATAATTTTATTGATATGCAAATATGAATATTACAAAATAATGGAGAGAGATGCAATGTATATAGGCATTGAACAACTTCTATCCAATCCATGAAAAATGGATCAAATAATCTAAACTAAGCAATATGCAGAAATAACATATTGCCCCTAATTTTGCTAGTAACTACTGCTAGGAGATATCCAGGTACACACACAATAGAAGTTTCCCACAAACATAGGGATGAGAACCCTATCACATAGTTAACTAACAACTAATGACAACTAACACCTATTGACTTAAGTTAAAGTAAAAAATTAAATACTTTAACTTATTACATTTATTCAAATATATACTAATGATGAATTATGCTAAGTATTATTTCTAACATTCCCCCTTAATTTAGCATGGTCTCAAGTGAATAGGAGAGAAATTATCTGAAGCCCTCAAATTTATCTCTAGCAAGTGACTTTGTGAAGACATCTACACGCTACATATCTGTTGGGAAATATTGGAGCTAGATGTTGTTGTTCTGAACATGTTCATGAATGAAATGTACCTTCACCTCAATGTGTTTAGTGCACTCATGAAAAATTGGATTCCAAACAAGTTTTACTACTCCTTCGTTATCAACATGTAGGATAGTTGGATCTTTCTGTGGTATTTCCAATCCTTCAAGTATATGTTGGAGCCATATTTCTTCATAGACAACTCTACCTATTACGCGATATTCGATTCTGTGGAGGACCTTAAAACATAATTCTACTTCTTACTCCCTCATGATATCAGTCTAGATCCTAAAAAGAATATAAATCTGAAGTGGATTTCATGTCATCTATGTTTCCTGCATGATCTAAATCTGAATATCTTGTCAAGAAGAAGTTATTATTCTTCTTGTATTCTAGGCCATAGTCAATATTTCCTCTAATGTACCTTAGTATCCACTTTTCCAATTTCTAATGAGAAATCATCTGTTCTTACATGAACCGTGAAAGATAGTTGACTTCATAGCTGATATTTGGCCTAGTGTAAGTCAAGTAGATGAGACTCCCAATCAACTATTGATAGAGAGTTGCATTTACTTGTGGTGATGGATCTATTCGAGACAACTGAATTCTTATCTTTATAGGTATGGAAATCAGCTTACAATCCATCTTATTGAAATTCTTAAGTGTTGTCTTGGTGTATTTCAATTGTGATAGCAAGATACGATTTTCTCTTTGCAAAACTTCAAGTCTAAGACAATAATGTAGAATCCCGAGATCATTCATGTTGAATGATCATGTTAGATCTTTCTTTGTTGACTCAATCATCCTCATTGATCCTCTAGTGATGAATAGATCATCGGCATATACTACAATGATCACTATCTCCCCCCTTTCTTTTTAAGATAGATATTAGGATCATATGGACTCTGTTGAATCCATGTTGAATGAAATGCTCGTCTATTTTTATGTACCATGCCCCGATAGACTCGCTTTAGACCATATAGTGATTTTATGATTTTACATACATTTCCCCCTTTACCTCGACATAACAAAATATTTTTTCTAAGTCAAGTAAACTTCTTCCTATAAATCACCATTAAGAAAGGCACTTTTCACATCCATTTGGTGTATTTTCGAACCAAATTGTGCATGCTAGAGAAAACATTAACTCCGAAAGTTTTTATCTTAGCTTTGGGAGCAAAAGTATTCTCATAGTCAATGCCTTATTGTTTAGCATATCCCTTAGCAACTAGTCTATCCTTGTGTTTATCAATTTTTCATCTACTTTGTACCTCGTTTGGAAAATCCATTTGCATCCAATCAACTTTTTTCTTGGTGGAAGATTTGTAAGTTGTCATGTATTATTTTTCATTAAGTGACTTATATTCTACATCCATAGCATATTTCCAAGGTTTAGACTTTAAGGCTTCTAAAATTGTGGATGGCTCAGTAGTTTCAACAAATTCACTCACTAAGGCCAAATTGACCTCATTTCGAGCCATATTGCAAGTCCTCATTCCATTGGTAGATGTGTCGGGGACATTATTCAATTTTGCATCTCTAATCATACTTGTATACCATTTAGGCATACTTTTAGTGGTTCCTGTGGGAGGTTGAATTTCACCATCTTCCCCATCATCATTTTCATCATCAAGGTGATTACCATCCTCTGTTTTTAATGTAGGGATGATTTTTTTATCATGTGAGTGTATGGAAGGAACATATACTTCTATCTTCTCAAATAACTCAACACCCAACTATTGTATACCCTTCTTATTTTAGGACCCATAAGTCTGTAGCCAAGTGCTTCATCACAATATCCTAAGAAGATAAGATTTTATGATTTCATATCAAGCTTAGTTCTTTGTTTCTTAGGAATGTGTATACTTGTTTTACATCCAAAAACTCTAAGCTCAAATAGAAATAGATAGCTTGTGCCCTGACCATGCTTCATGTGGTGTTACCCCCATCAAGAGATGCAAAGTGAGAACTTGGTTTAGTGGATAGATTGTCATTTTAGTTGCTTTGGCCAAAAATTCTTTTGATAAACTCCGCATCATCAATAATACATTACACCATATCCATGATAGTACAATTTACCTTTCAAAAACACCATTTTGTTATAGTGTTTGAGGAGGATCCATTTAACGACAAATGTCATGTGTTTCCAAAAATCATTGAACTCATTATTGGTGTATTCTCTCTCCTTGATCTGAGTGGAGTGTTTTTATTTTCCTACCAGACGGTTTCAACAAGGGCTTTGAACTTCTTGAAATTTTCAAAAGCTTGGTATTTTGTATGAAGATAGTATATCCATATTTTCCTTGAAAAATCATCAACAAAGAGCATGAAGTATTGACACCCAAAGTGACTAGGTCTCATAGGTCATCATGATTATTATGCACCAAGTCAAGTTTTTTTCTTTAGCCTTTGAAATGTACTATGTTTGAATGGTGCTCTATGCTTTTTTCCTATCGAAACGATTCTTAAATTTATTTTTACCCTTTTTTAGAGGTGGCAAACCCTTAACCATGTCGTATAGATGAAGTGTGTCAAGATAGCCAAAAATCACATGTCCAAGTCTTTGATGCCATAGTTGAGCTAATGATGTATCCTTGGCTATAAGTGCATAATAATTTCATTGAACAAAATCCAACTGAAACATTCTACCCACATTATAAACTTTTGCAACAATTTTCAAGCTTCATGACTTATCTCAAATTAGGCATATCTTTTTACTATGGCTTTACAATCAAAGTCAATTTTGAGATTGTGATCTAATAATTGACTCACGAATAACAAGTTTTTGTTGAAACGGGGACATAAAAAAACATCCGTAATTTTGTAATTATGTTTCCCAAGTGGTAGTGAAATAGAAACAATGCCTTCAACATTGTATGATGTATCATCACCCAAAGACATATGATTTTTCATGGGTGTGTTACTCATTGTGAAGAACCAATACTTCCTTCCTGTCATCATATGTTGAGTTGCACCCAAGTCGACATACCAAATTTGATTTGTAGAATTGGACACTTCATTTGATTGTGTAGAATACAAGAAGTCATCATCATCAAATTGATCTTCTTGTTTGGCTACATTTCCTTGTTGAGTTGGTTTCTTCTTCCACTTTTTCTTATTTTTTCCCTGTTTACTCTATTGTTGGCTTGATTTTGATTTTTGGTTATCACTCTTCTTGTCACTTGATGATCCTTGTTGGAACGTGTTGTACCAACAATTATTTAACTCATGTCCTTTTCACCACAAATAAGACATTTTTGTTGATTATTTTGGCCTTGTTGAGTGTTACCTTTATTCAAAGGTTGTTTACTATACTTATCATGTTTCTTACATTTTTTTTATTAGAAGCAAGCAAGCTCTTGCTCTTCGATTTCATTAGTCAAGTGAATATCTTCCTCTTGTTGTAACATATTCACTAGTTTTTCAAAAGTTGTTGTTTGACCAATTATGTTTAACGCGGTCACAAAAATCCTATAAGAAGTAGGAAGAGCTCTCAACACTATTGGCACAAGTGATGTGTCTATTACTTCTTCTTCTAAATCTTGAAGTGATGCACGAATTTTTCCACTCTTCTCAAAACATTTCAACTTTATCAATTGGTTGAATTTTAAAGTTCAATAGTTGACTCTGGAGATGAAGTATGGTGTTCTTGTTTTTGACTCATATACTATTTTCAACTCGATCCCAAGATTCTTTTGTGGTTGTGGCCTCATGAATATGAGGTTGTAACTCGTTTAAAACACTAAACAAGATTATTAACTTTTATTTTATTTTCACGATCAAAGGTACTTTGTTGTGTAGCATTTGTTGCAGATCTTGTTAATGTACCAAAAACTACAGGCCATAGATTTTCAAAATCAAGTTGTGCATGAATTTTTGTTTTCCACGTTGGATAATTATTAGAACGTAAAAGTTGAGAATCGGGCAAAAATAATTTGGGTGTTGTAATTGCGGCCATTGTGAAAACTGATAAATAGTAGAAGAAAAATTGAACACTTTCCCCCCTTAAAGCATACACACCCCCCAAAATAATATTTTATTGATTTTGGGCTCACTTTTCGGTCATTTACAATATTTGGCACTATCGGCCGATTTACAATAATCAACAAACTTGGCTCTATTGGCCAATTTTACAAATTTTAAAAAAATATCTTCTTTTACACCTTATATTGAAACCTTGGAAATTTTTATAAAAAAATCTATTCACCACAATGTCCCTAAAATAGCTCCATTAGTTCCGTATTGGAATCTAGAATTTTTCAAAAAAAAATTCACGTTTTTTCACTAGACGGAAAAAAAAGTTGTGGTGATTTAAATGAAGGTTGCTTAATTTACACAACTGGACCCTCCCGAGGTAAATTTTTTTTTAAGTTGGACTCTTTGGCCTCTTTTCCTTTACAAAATTTTCCCGAAATCACGTTTCAGATCAAATGGGAGAAAAAAATAGTCGAAATAGGGTTTTTACAGAAAATTTAGGGGTGATTTTAGTTGTGACTAAGTGATTTAGTGAGGGCTTGGGATGCTAAATCTAGCGATGGCTACTAAAACTACCTCCAAATTTGAATTAAACAAAAAGATGTCTTGGGGAGTGGTTAGAACCCTTAACCTATCCCTTCTAAAGTATTTCATCTAGCCAACAAGGTACCTTAAGTGCTTATGTATGAAAATGGAGGAGATTCAATTATAAAATTACTTTGACTGCTTTTTTTTCAAAAAACAAAGCACTAACCTTTTTTAGCGACCCAACAATTTTGTAGAAGCCCACATGGCAATTTTTTTAGGTGTTACATGTAGTCTTAGGGATTTCAATTTTTTTCCACCGCTTGAAATTCTATTTCAATTATTTTCTTTACTTTTGTAAATTCTTGGCTATCATTTTTCTTGTGTGGGTCATTATTTTATTGTGCAAGTTGAATTTTTTTATTGTGCAAGTTACTTTTTCTTAGTCGAATTTGATGCGGTTGCAGGTCTTTGGATACTCGGATCTGACAAGAAACGCCACACCAAGATCTTAGAAACTCACCTCAACTCGTATCAATTTTCCCAAGATTATGAAATGATGAGGCTTTTAGTCTCGATCATTTGAAGACTTGATAGTCCAATGTAAAACTCAAAAATCTAATGCAAAACTCTCCAAGCAAGCACTCGTTGAAAGATCTCTTCAACTCACCCACTCGAGCACCAATCAACTTAATCATAGTAGAATTTGATCTGTCTTACAAAGCAGAGCTTCACAAAAAAAAGATCTTTGTGGGGATCTTGAAAAGCTTGGCCCCCAAACAAATTTTTATATGGATTTTTTAAATACTATCCTCTACATTTATCAAGTAACTAAATATGATTAATGTTATTCTAATTGTAGAGATAAAATACCTAATTTACTCCTATAAAATGAACAATGTCACCTTTATATACGAAGTTGCATCCAGGTCTGCAAGGGCCTGTGATTACACTCTTTAAATAAAAATATGAATTTTGCTACAACTTTTGAAATTATCATGATTCGGTGTGTGGATTTGGGTAAGGGTTGTGAAATGGCTGGGGGCTTCTATGGCTCCTCCTAGGTTTGAATTTTCTTCAGATCTCCCTAAACTTCCCTAAAACTTCCTATGCTCCACCTAGATCAAAATGTAGCTCTGATACCAAATATTATTGATGAAATAGTGTAGATCCTGACAATTTTATTGATATGAAAATATGAAGATTACATAACAATGGAGAGAGCTGCAATGTATATAGGCATTGAACACCTTATATCCAGTCATGAAAAATGGATTGAATAATCTAAATTAAATAATATGTAGAAATAACATATTACCCCTAATTTATACTAGTAACAACTACTGTGAGATATCTGGTACACACACAATAGAAGTTTCCCACAAACATATGGATGAGAACTCTATCACATAGTTAACTAACAACTAATGACAACTAACACCTATTGACTTAAGTTAAAGTAAAAAATTAAATACTTTAACTTATTACATTTATTCAAATATCTACTAATGATGAATTATGCTAAGTTTTATTTCTAACACATAGATGATGTTGTAAGTGTATGATGGACATGTGTGAAGTCTTTGGAAGCTTGAAAAGGTATGGTGAAGTGATTAGAGTCCTTGATGAGATCGTTGGAGAAGGAATTAGGTTTCTTTGCCTAATTTTGCATGGTTGTAGATGTCTTGATGCATTTCCAACCTATATGGGTCCATGTTATTAATTTATATGATGTATGTTTTCAATTTTTAAGTTGGCATAACCAAACCTCTTGGGTCATGACCGACCTATGTAATGTTTTTGAGTTGAGTCCAATATAAAGGTGAATGTTTGATTCATTTTTGAATTAGTTGAAAGAGAGGTGAAAATGTGAGCTAGGTAAGAGAGTACAAGTGGTTCAAAGGGATTAAAATAAACCTAAGAGATTGAGGGGATGTCTGAAGAGTGTTGAATAACTTGTGTGTAATGGTTTGTGTTCAAATCAGTCCATGAAAGATCAAGTTTGAGGGAGTTAGGAGAAGGTGAATTTGAATAGGGTTTGAAGGTGTATGAATTGAATCTTATGATCATTATCAATTGTGTTTGTTGGCAGCATATCTTCAGTGCTCTTCTGATCAAAACTTTTGTGATAAGTAATATTCACATGAGTCCTTTTTGTGAGTAATATCAACAAGGGTTTCTTGGGGTTGGTGCTCCTTGTGGGGTTGGTGCCTCACTAAACAAATATTGTGTGATGAGTCATATTCATGCAAGTATTTTGGTTTTAGTAATATAATCAAAAGTTTCAATGGGTTTTCTTCCCTTGATGGTTTCACACTTATATCTTGTGTTCTTTTGTACTATTTCATAGTTATGCTCTTGTGGATGGTTGTTGCATATTGTTAAGATCACATTAATGCTTGGTTGAATGTTAAATGGTGTATGCAAGTTAATTTGAATTGTTTAAGGGTTTTGAATGATTGATTCACCCCCCCACAGTCCATTATGCTTCCAAAAATTGGTATCAGATCTAGTCTTTTTAGAAGAGTTTAATCGCTTGAAAGGAGATCCTTTGAAGCACAAAATGGTGAATCACCAAAGTGGGTCTTCTTCCAACAAGGCACAATTGTTTTATGGTATAAACTATGCTTTTTAGAGTCTAAAGATGAGGACCCACATAATGTCCTTAGGATTTGACATTTGGAAATTTGTGATGGATTGTTATATAGCTCTTACGAACTCCCATTATAACTACTACAGACAATAAGACTAGTAGTGATGACTCCAGGATATGAATGCAATCATATGTGGTCTAGTTGAACATGAACTTGTGAAGGTTATGCATTGCACATCAAAAAAATCAATGTGGGAGAAACTTCAGGTCCTTTATGAAGGGGATTCCAAGGTAAGAATATCCAAGCTCCAAACTTTTAAAAATAATTTTAAAGTACTAAAGATGAGTGATGAAGATTCAATTGTTGTATATTTTCTTAGAGTTTACAAGGTTGTCAACACCATGAAAGGTCTAGGTGAAGAAGTGAAGGAAGAGGTTGTGGTACAAAAGGTATTGAGGTCTCTAACACCTAAATTTGACTCCAAAGTGCCTATTCTTGAAGAAGCTAAGAAGTTTACTCTTTTAGATATGGATGAGTTGCATGGAACTTTGACTACTTATGAGATGAGGGTTATTGATTCTAAACCAGCCAAGAAGGAGATTGCTTTCAAGACTGATATGAAGGAAAAGGGAAACAAAGTTAAGGATGATGGTGCTGCTCTTGAGATTGATGATGAATCTCTTTGTAATGATTACTAGGAGACTGAAGGTTGGATTAGGTAAATACAAATGGAAGCATCCTTTTAAATTCTTTAATTGTGGTAAGATAGGTCACTTTTCTATCAAATGTCCTTATAAGCATAAGGAGGAAGATCATGATGAGCATGAGCATGATGAAGACCATGACAAGAAGGCTAACAAGTTTGAAAAAGGAAAAAGGGTTTTAAAAGGTTTGATAACAAGAAGAATTTCAAGAAGAGCTTCTACTTAAGAAGAAACTTGTTCATCTAAGAAAGCAAAGTAGATATGGTGTTTTTGATTTTGATTCTAATTCAAATCAAAAATGGTGATGTTTGTGTGAGTCTTGTTCATGACCAAGGATTCCATAAGGTCTACAAGTGATATCTCTATAATTTTTGGTAACTCCATGCTCTCTGAAGAAGAAGAGGAAGAATATGTCTATGAAACTAAACTAATGTGTGTCCAAAGTTAGTTGAAACATGTTGATAAAAAGAATGAGAAATTAAAAGAACAAGTCAAGGACTATGAGGCTCATATCAGTCTACTTAAAAATAAGCTTAGAATGGATACAAAATAATTTGAGGAAATCAATAATCAGCTTGAGGAGTAACTTGATAAGAACTCAGTAGATCTAGAAGTTAAAGAAATGGAGATTATGTCCCTAAAGTAAAAAATATCGAATCTGCTATCAAGACAAAGGAAATTCATTTCAAAAGTTTGAGAAAAGCTATAAGGACCTAAGTGATCTCTTAGAAAGTTAGGGACATGCAAGAGATAGGACTAGTTTATGGTTCAAGGAGAACCTCAAGGGAAAATATATCATGCAAGAAGAATGAAGGACCAATAAAAAGGATGAACAAGAAAAAGGATGAACAAAAGGAGAAAGATGACAAAGACAATGTGAAGACAAAGTCAATTAGAAACCTAATGATTCAAGGTATGAGAGATCATTTAATGGTTATTGTTTCACTTGCAATGGCTTTGGACATATGGAAAAGTAGTGTAGAAGGTCTATCAAGGATAACCACCCATGGAGGGATAACATGAGTGAGAAATCAAAGAATGTAATGTGCTACAATTGTCATGAGAGAGGTCATACTACTAGGTATTATTTATATGAACCCTCAACTCAAAATTGAGGAATTAAGGCACTAGGGTTTGGAATTCAATTTTATATTACAATTGCAATGAGATTAGATATGTTGCTAATGATGTTATGGTGCTATAAGGCAAGAGAGGAGTCTTCAAGGTCTTAGAAATAATGATATAATTCAAAGTAGGATTTGGGAGCCTTGAAGGAATAATGTGTTACATCAACAAAAGATGTAGAATGCAAACAATGAGTTAATTAGGGTACATGTCAGAAACAAGATGGAAAAAGTGAGTTTCAAGTGTCTAAGAGTGTTTGGGACCTCTTCAATTCACTCTTCTAGAGTCATTATGAAGTGTTATGTCTTTATTAGGATTCTTAGAGGCATAATCATCCATATGAAGCAATGTAAGTAGGGGGGCTAACTAGTTTGAAGTATGATGTTGTAGAACTATATTCAAGGTGTCAAGGTGAGTTCATTATAATTGAAAAGGTGTTCAATTTATTTATAGATGTTGTAAGCATTGTCATGATGCAAGGAGATTAGTATCATGAAGATGAAATCGAGTGTTGTAAGTCTATAAAAGGCAAGAAGTAAAGTTCTTTAGGATGTTATGCATGATATAAGCCCCAGCTATGTGTATGATATTCGTGAATGGTTTGAAGATTTAGATGTACTCTATAGTGGAAAATATGATCTTTATGCTCTTGAAGAGATTGGTGTAGGTGGTTTTTCCATGATAGATGTGTTAGACTCATGAAGAAGTAAGTCATTTGGTATGATGACTTGAGTAGACCGTCTGAGAAAGGTGGATTGAAGCTCCATAGGTATGTTAGTCATTTGACATTGTCTATGTAGAGTTGTTAAGCCTTAACATGTGTTTAAGATGTCTCTAAGAGAGTTCATGTATCATTGAAGGTGTATGGAGTGTGTTAGGCACTTATAGGTCCGAGAAGTTCAATGGATAAAGATTCTACTTTTACCTACCTATGTTTGGTTCATTGAAGGTCTTCAACATGTTTTTGAAAAGGTTTAGGTGTGAATAGTGAATAAGGAGGTCATATTTATGAAATGCAAGTCATTAATTTTGTATAATGGCTATATTAGACTATCGATGCAAGGATAAATAGTGGTTTCCAGGTATGTTCTTAAGTTAATTGTGCTATAAGGTGATCATTTGGTTCTTGGTTCAAGTTTGAAGTGTGTGAAGATTGTTTATGCATCATATAATTTGTATGAAGAAGGATGAAGCATCATCACGAATGTCAAAGGTCAAAGTTGAGATCTAAGTTGATATGGTCTTGTGTTAAAGACTATGCATAACTACTTAAGGTTTGTAATGGTTTCTTGAAAAATAAAATGAGAAGTTTGTGTGGTTATCTACATCTTAGTGATGGTTCACAAAGTTTATATAGTGACAAGGTATGTTCTAAGCTTTCTAAACTAATTCCTTAAAGTAGAACAAGGTTGCATGAATATGAATGGCTATTTGAAGTCTTTGTAGTTGTGTCTTACACAATAATGTGAAATGATAAGGGGGTTTGAAATGTCTTCCAAGACTAAAATTTAAGAGTTGAAGTATGATGAAGGAATATGAAGGTCAAAAGGTTGTAATTCGCTATATATGGATCGTGGTTGCACATCCGTATGATTGAGTAGGGTCGGTGTTGTTGTCTCGAGACGTGTGTATAGGTTGGTGTGTTGGTTTACAAAACTTGAAGTGACTTCTACACCTAATATGTGTTGTAAAACTATTATGGATGATATCTTGCATAATCTTAGGATATTGTAGTCTATGAAGTTGTGAAATGATGTGCTACCTACAGGCGTCTATTGAAGCAAGGGAACTGGCCTTTAACATTAAGCACGTCTTTTTTAGTATCAAGAATACCTTGAAGGATAGAATGATATTGGTATATACACATACAAATATCGTGAAGGTGCTTCAACCCAAGGTATGGTTCTGAGTTTCATTACTTAAAAATAGTAAAGTGTTATAAGAGTGTGAATGTAGTATTATAGGCTAAGCATGGAGTATCGGGAGGTTCTAGTAGGATGGCTTATGTTGAGGGGGAGATTGTGTGCTATCAACGTCGAGAAGGGGTAACTAAGTATGTTAGCAAGAGTGAGTTATCAACATCTTGCATCTTGAGTGGATAGTGTATCATGTCAAGTTGCACTATGGGTTATGAAGTTGACACTATAACAATGAGCTACATGTCCGATATGGCATATCAAGGTAGGGAGAGCTTGTTTTGATCATGAATCAAGTATATAGGGTCTAAGAAGGCTTATGTAGAAAAATTATTCATGATTGCAAATGTATTGGCAAGAAGAGAAAGTGACATGCCCAAGTTAGTCACAATAGAATGGAAAGAGATAAATGACACTAAAATGTTGCTTTAGAGATTTGTGATGGATGCTTAAATTCATCTCCATGACATGGATGAAAGGTATGTGTTTGAAATCTTATGTTTTCAATTAGAGGAGGACAATACGTTTCTAAGGGGATCTATAAGTAAGTGATTCATGTTTTGTAATGTCTTTCATGGATGGAAAAAGTTGGTCCAAATTGCATTTAAAGTCTATTTTAGGGATCTCGATCCTAAAGGTTGTTTCAGAACCATTGTATGATAGAGACAAACAAGTTTGTGAGATTATCAATTATTATGGATCAATGAAGAGGTGAGAATGATGTTTTTAGGTTGTTTCATGCTTAGAATAATTGTTGGCATGAGTATATGCTTCTTCCCGAGGGAGTTACAATGTTCCATAATGAGAAAGAGATTCAAAATAGAGTAAAGAAGAATAAAACATGATTGTGTGCTTGAAATGAAGACTTTGGTTGATGTTTCCAACCAAGAGGTGCACCAAAGAGATTGAAGAATATGAATACCATATGTTATAGGTATGTTTTTCATTAATGTAAAAAGGGGGAGAAGAACTAGGTGGTTTTCCATCAATGACAAAGGGGGAGATTGTTGGCATGAGTGAGTTTGAGTGTTGTCATTGATGTAAAATCTCATTAATGACAAAGAGGATGATCTATTAGTTCTAGAGGATGATTATCATGATGCTGACATGGTAAATTAGGGTGTGCCATGATCACATGAGTTCCCGTAGTGATAATAGCTTGGCCTAGTAGGCCTAATTAGGTGACCTAGTTAGCCTAGGTGATAGAGCATGATGGATAGAGTTGCATGATGGATTGAGGAGCATGGTAGAGGCATGGAGAGATTGAAGAGATAGTTTTGAGACACTCACATGAGTTTTAGATTGTAGGTACAGGTTGAGAACATAGTTGCAAGTGCTCATCTAGACCTAGTATAGGTGCTTAGAGGCCTAATAAGGCATGTTCATCAATTTGAGAGATATGTAAGCTCATGGAAGTATACAGGGGTGTGAGACATGTTTTCTCAAGTGTGTTATGTCATTTTAGATATCTTAGAAATAGATTTATGATATTTATCTACTTGGTCTAGGTCCAAACTAGACCTAATCCTAGTGTTTGGAGGCCTAATAAGGCATGATAGTAACTTTTATGTGTGTATGAGCTCTTGAGGACACTCAAGAAGGTATTTCATGTTGTTTTCATCATGTAGAGGTAGTTTTTAGAGGTTTCATTCTTGGTTTTAGTGTTAGTTCACTTTGTTATGGCCTAGAACATGCAAAACCCCAAGGCCTAGTCATGCAAGTCCTAGTGGTGGTGAAATGTAGACCTATTTGATATAAATTGATGATTTGAGATGATACATAGGGGTGTCATGATGTTTTTCATAAAAATTCAGGTTTTCATGATGAATATTTTACAAGATATGAGGTTTAGACCAAAACAGGGTGTTTAAGAGTGCATTTTCTAGCTCGATATGAAAGAAATGTTCTTGGTTGGCATGTGTAAGGTTTACATGGGGAGATAATACTTTTAGGTATGTTGGGGCATGGAGTTAAGAAGATCTTAGAGTTAGAATGAGATCAAATGAGGCCTAAACATTTATGAACGATTGTTAAGAAGGTAAGTCACTTTTTATGGCTTTGAAACCCTAAGTTATGAGCGATGGAGAAGATCTTCATGGTATGAGCTAAAAATGCATTGTTTTTGAAAATTTTATTATTGCAAGTTGTAGAGGACTCCTCCAAATTTCTAATAAGCTATTTTAGAGCTTGTGACAGTATGTGGGCCCCACTCAAAAGGATTATTTCTATATATTTTTACTTTTTGAAAAATATGTCCATTGAAACTATCTTGACTAGATCATAATTTGTGAAATCTGGGAAGTTTAATACATGTCCATGATAGTTTTAGGTCATGGTTAAGGTCCTAGAGTACAAAGTATTCCCTATCTTTGAAGACTAGTTTTTGGGCCAAAAGAGCGGTTTTAGCGGTTTGACAAATGGAAGTGTTTGAGAACTTGTGAGCTTGGTGATGGAGTATAATGGCCTTGGAGGTGTTTTTGACATCTCATGTGATATGTTTCATGTTTTTGTTGAGCTCTGAAAGTGTGCTTGAGGTGGCATGATTGAGGTCACAAGTTGACCTAGTTTGATTGGTTCAGGACAACATTGTTTTGGCTAGAAGATTGATGTAGAATACAAGTAATTTGGTTTATATGATGATGTATATCCATTTGAGAGTGAAGAGGGATGAATTTTGTTCTGGTGCAAACCGTTAAGTTTCCAAAACTCGCTTCTGGGTAGTTCATTTTGTTGAAGAGGAGAATTGGTTTCATTTACATTTTTGGATGTTTAATGAGTTCTAGCATGCATGGTGATGATCTAAAGGTTATTATCTCTACAATGAGTGGTTACATGGCATTATTACATTTTTCTTGTGTCATATTGAGCTCCATTATTGAAGATTGGTTCCTAGAAGTGCCTTTTTTGAGTAGGAAATAGTCCTAATTGCTAGTGATATGAAGAAAATGATTGGTGCAGAGCATTGTGAGACATTCAGATAATGGATGATTTTGTAAGGGTATTATGGACATGTGTGAAGAATTTAGAGGCTTTTAAAATTAGTTTAAAGTGATTGGAGTCCTTAATGAGCTCATTGAAGAAGGAATTAGGCCTCTTGGCCTAATTGTGCATGGTTGTAGATGTCTTGATGCATTGGTGACCTATATGGATCCATGTTATTTATTTATATGATGTATTTGTTCTATTTTAAAGTTTTTATGACTGGAATTTTGGGTCATGACTAACCTATGTAAAGTTTTGAGTTGAGTCTTTTATAAAGGTGAATGTTTGATTCATTTTTGAACTAATTGAAAGAGAGGGAAAATACGAGATAGGTGAGAGATTAAAAGTGGTTCAAGGGCATAAAAATAGAGCTAAGAGAGTGAGTGAATGTCTGAAGAGTGTTGAAGAACTTGTGTGTAAGGTTTTTGTTCATATCAGTCCATGAAATATCAAGTTTAAGTGAGTTAGGAGAAGGTGTATTTGAAGAGGGTTTGAATGTGTATGAGCTAAATCTCGTGATCATTTTCATATGTGTTTTTTGGCAACATATATTTAGTAGTCTTTTGATCAAAATTTATGTGTGAGTAATATTCACATGAGTCCTTTGTTGTGAGTAATATCAAAAAGGGTTTCTAGGGGTTGGTGCTCCTTGTGGGGTTGGTACCTCACTAAAAAAATCTTGTGTGATGAGTCATATTCATGAAAGTCTTTTGGTTTGAGTAATATAATAAAACGTTTCAGTGGGTTTTCTTCCCCTTGAGGGTTTTCCACTTATATCTTGTGTTTTTGTGTACTCTTTCATGGTTATGATCTTGTGGATGGTTGTTGCATATTGTTAAGATCACATTAATGCATGGTTGAATGTTAAATGGTGTATGCAAGTTAATTTGAATTTTTAAGGGTTTTGAAGGACTAATTCACGCCCCCTCTTAATCCTTTTTTCTTCCAACACCTCTAAATTTTTATGGCATAGAGTTAAAGACTATTGCAAATATCATCAAGTTTGAGGACATGACATTGAAAGGTATCATTCTTTTAGAAATGTTCTCCAAGATCTTATTAATCGAGGTGAACTACAACTTGAAAATCCAAATGCACCTCCTAATAAAAACTTTTACATGTTCAAACAACCCTTTCAAAACCATCCCCCGGTTGACAATCGAAGCAATGCCTTAAGGACCAAAAATTATATGGCTCATATTATCAACATCGTCAACCAACTATCACCTACACCTATTATACCATGTGTTTCCATGATTAAAAACCCAATGTGCAATAAAACTCTTCATATCCCTTTACCTATGAGTTATAAGACCATTCACGTCACAAATTTCAAACATCATTATATCCACTTACAGAACCACCCTTGATATCATCCCTTCAAAATCACAAGAAAAACAACCTGTTATCAAAATCATAAAAACCCCATCCAAAGACAAAGTCTCTCAACATCAAATCAAAAACCTCGGTAGTCGACATAAAATATAGTAAGCCATCCACAAAAAAGGATTAAAATTTCACATAATCATGACAAGAAAAACACATCGCAGTATATAACATCCTTACCCTATATTTTAGGGCCATATCCCTCATGGAAATTCATAGTCACCGTATTAGTATCTTAACCTAATCTCAAATCCACACCTAAATGTGTCATTGAAGACGTGCTTTAAACGCCTCATGATTTTAAACCATCAAATGACATCGAAAGTCCCACGCCTTGTCGACATCTCAACAAGCCTCGTTATAATATTATACCAAAATACTTGAGCAACTTGTGTAATCATCAACCATAACATTACCATCAATCAAGCCCTCTTATCCCAGGGGTGGAAGCCTTCTTGGTACAATTATGAGTCATTATGTTCTTACCATCGAATATCAAGACACTACACAAAAGATTACAAAGCCCTCCATGTTGTAATAAGGATTTTCTCTAACAAAGGACTCCTCCTAACAAACAAAAATCATCCTATCCCACGTATCAATCTTGACATGACAAGATCCAAACATCAAGTCAAATTCGTATCTCAAATGCCTAAATCAAATGATCCTAAACCATCACTTGGCACCTTGTCAAGTCAAAACATGGAATCTTATAGTAAGACCCCTCTCTTTCAAATAAATGTTATTCATATCGCCACGAGAGTGCACACCCAAGATTTGAAAGCCAAAAATCAATACGAGCTAAAATCCCTATCTTCGCCACTCCTCTTAAAAATTCAATTTATAATCTTCTAAATCCAAGCTATCTATCCTCATGGCACCTCATACTCAATCCACAACATCCATACATAATAATGTTCTTAAACAATTTCACTAAGCACCTATACAAATGTCCCTTTACAAACTTATAAAAAAATCCCCATAACCCCAACAAGCCATGATCAAGGCCCTTCAATCCATCTTGGTACCATCGACAAGTCCCACCCATTCACCAAACTTGTTGGTGCCCTAAAAATGACCACAACCATCACATTCAATGATTCTGATATTCCATCACTATAACCTAAGGATCATGATCTCCCTCTCTTCATCACCACCCCGTAAAAATGAAATTCCGATTCATGAGAGTTATGATTAACAACAAAGTCTAACATCAATATAATCTCATTTCACGCCTTTAAATAACTTTAATTACATGATACCATGGCCGCTCAATCACCTACTATCTTATATGTTTTCAATGATATTTTCACTCCCACATTGGGAATGGTCATACTCCTATCAAGATAGGTGTTAAAAGTCTTCATGAACTCTTCTATCTTGTAGAAGGAGAGTTTCAATACAACATACTACTAGGTCGTACCTAAATACACAATATGCATTGTGTCTCAACCAATTTACATTGGTCTCTAAAGTATGAACATGAGGGTAAGGCCATTGTTGTCCCCACTAATCCAAATCCATTTAAACCTTATTATATGACATACATGCCCATTGATTTACTTATTACCCTTAAAAACTCCGCATCTTCGACCAAGCATCCATGAGTTCCTTTATCCTCACATCCAAATTAACAAATGATCAAACTTTTGAAGATGTCATGCAACGTTTCTACCGAGGAGTATCACCTCCTAACAATAAATTCACTCCCTACACCCAAAACATATAGGAGACCCAATAAACAATCGCTCTATGAGCCTAACCTAGGAAATACCATTTCCTTTGGCACCTCATTCCTCCAAACAGATATTTTTTATAGAGGCATCGACTTTCTTTCCTCTCATATTTATATTCAACCTCATGCTCAACCATTTTTCGCAGTCTTCAACAGGTAAGTCATGCACACCTTGTTCATACCTTAAAGATATGTTTTTACCAAACCTTCCTTCACCGATGTGCGTGGAAAGGTTTTAGTACAGTAGTTATGAACAAGGTGCTCGTCTTACCCTTTAAATACTTGAGGAAACCTCACGAAAAACATGGCATAGCTTCAAAGCAACATCGAAATTACATATTTTTATGGACTTCAAGATCTTAACCGTCACTAAAGATAGATAGAAATTACACATCTGTACAAACTTTCAAGATCTTAACCTTGCTTGCCCAAAAGATAATTTTCCCTTACCTAACATCAATCAATGTGTCAATCTAACAACAAGACATGAAATGTTGTCTCTCATGGTTGTTTTTTCCAGGTATAATCAATTCCTCATTGCACTACAAGACCAACATAATACATCCTTTATCATTCCATGGGGAACCTTCTGTTATAGAGTAATGTCCTTTGTCCTAAAAAATGAAGAAGTCACTTATCAACGCGTTGTGACTTACATCTTTCATGACCTCGTCCACAAAACCATAAAAGACTATGTGGACATGTTAGCATATGGATTTTCACGCATGCAAATGACATGCAACAAAGGTGTGGAATGAAGTCCCTCCTCGATGAAGGTGATGTTGCCTTTATTGAAAACCAAAACCTGTATTTACATCTCGTACATTCAAAATTGTATGTGGGAGGTTTTGGAACATCAATGGAAAGAAAAGTGAATGAAAGAGATGGAATGAAATGGAAAGAAATGGATGGAAGTAACGTGCAAGATTTAGGTAAAAGCGAGCTTAATATTGCATGGAGAATAACAATAAATAACTAACTCAAATAAAACGGAGTTTTCATCGTTAAACGAGAATGAGTAAAGGGAACACACATTAGTTAGATCTGATGATATATCTTCTTGAGTATCCACAAAAAGAAGATTCGGTTCCAAGATAGGTGGGTAACTTGTAATAGTCATACAAATTATTACCTTGGTGGAAGAGGGCCGCTTCGGTGAACAATGATCAACACGTGTCCAGGAGGTCTTCGGCCACAAATGCAGTGCTCTTCTTCTTCTAAGGCCTTCAATGTAGATTTCTCTATCAATGGCTCTATAAAAAGCCACAAATTGCTGCAAACTTTCACAATTTTTCCAAGCTATTGTTCGAAGGTTGGTAGCATGTCTCCTTCAAAATATTCTTCGGGCACAAGGTTCGATTAAAGAACTAGAGCTTGTGCGAGAGGGGATAGTCATAAATATTTAACCAAGTCTTGGTTAATGATTCTAGAATTCCCTAGTAGAATGCCAAAACTATTAGCATATGGATTTACACGCATGCAAATGAAATGCAACAGTGTGGAAACAAAGTCCCTCCTTAATGAAGGTGAGGTTTCCTTTATTGAAAACCAAAACTATATTTACATTTGTATATTCAAAATTATATGTGGGGGTGTTTTGGAACATCAATGGAAAGAAAAGTGAATGAAATGGAAAGGAATGGATGGAAGGAACATGCAAGATTTAGGTAAAAGAAGAGCCTAATATTGCATGGAGAAGAACAATAAATAACTAACACAAATAAAACGAGTTTGCATCAATTAAACGAGAATGAGTAAAGGGAACATACATGAGCAAGTAAATAGTAGAGCTTGATCACTATGAACAAGAACAACTTAATAACGTTGATAATAAGATAACAGCAGACAATATTTGCATGTAAGATTTAAACATCTAACATCTAATGAACATAAGAACATCAAATGTTACAAGATACTGATGAATGAGACACAAAGTTTGTATTTCATTAACTCCAAAATGTCTTCACAAAAGAACACAAAGTTTCTTCTTGAAACAAAGCTTACACACAAAAGTATTTTCTTCTCCTCTCTAAAATTCCTCTTTAAAAATGAGCCCCTCACTTTCTTTTATAACCCAAAAGTCGGTTACAAAGTAGTTAGGATTTTACATGAACATTAAATAGGGAACTTAAGTGACCTTTGACTTTTTCAACCAACTTTATTAAAAGCAACTAAAAAATAGAAATCACTTAAGTCATCCATAGTTTTTTGAAAGCAAACTCAATAACAACATCCTTTTCTTAAAATTCCACTTTTAAAACATACAATAATAACCAGTGCCTTATCCATTGAAATGGGGTCCACCTATCTCAAACGTATGAGAAATGGACTCTCCCACTTCGTTAGATACCAAGAAAACTATCTCTTTGAACCATCGGTGAAATTAGGATCTGTCGCTTTCACCAATTGAAAGGATATGAACCTTCCCAATGTTTCAAACATCTTTTCTTCTTAGAGGTTCATTTGGTCAAAGAACAGCTTCACAAAATACCTACAATTCCAAAATCCTACTTGGCATATCATTTAAATTAACCATCTTTGATTGAGCGTTCTCAAAAAAGTTCTTTAATTTTATGCAACGCTCCATTGAAGCTGAAGAGAAATTATTGGCGGGAGTATACATGTCCTTAAACAATTGTGAAAATTGCTCTTCCACATGTTCCGATGAACACCTTTGATTATGCTTATTTACGAGGTCAGTTGCGGGATCTCAGGCTATGAATTCTTGAATCAAGGCGAGTGAAGTGAAGGCTTCATTGCATATGCTCTCATAATGGATCATAGAATCCTTGAGAAGCATCTTCCTTGATTTGAGATATAAACACCAAAGAAAATGTGTCCCTTGATGTTCAAATTCGAGAATTCCTTCAATGGTTAAAACTGAGGATTCCATACTCGTCATCTCTTATAGACTGGCAATATCTCATCCAAATTTGATATGTTAGAAACAAAAGTTTCCTTGCAAGAAAGAATTGGATCACTATACTCATTGACATCTTCATGGAGCTTAATTGTTGTTTTGATCATCTCTTGGCCTAAAACAAGAATCTCTGAAAGCCAAGTTTTAGTGACATGGCCCAATGTGTTTATTTCTTTTGATAAATTGAGAGTTTCTTCATCAGGGGCAGCCACTGCATCAGGTACTAGGAAAGTGGATGATATGGGATTTATCAGATGTTGAACATATTCCACCAATTGATTCTTTTCAGCCTTGAGCTGAGAGTTCTGAGACTTATATTTCTCAAGTCTCTTAAGCACAATATCAATTGAATCTCGAGCCATCACCATGTCACTTTCCAATGTGGACCTCCCAAGTCCAAGTTTGGAAACTTCATAATCAGCATATGTCATGGCATCACACTCCTTGTCAACTTGTGGGATGGCAAGATCCGTAAATATGTTTCCATCACTATCCACCATTATTTGAGAAAGCACTTTAGGCTTCTTGGGAATGATGTCATTTGAAAGTTTGAAAAGGGCATCAAAATCAATGTCAATCGCCTTGACAACCCTGTTCCTTTTCTTGACTTCGCAATCAACCCGAGAAAGGAGTATTATATTCACTTTGTTTCTACATATAGAAGCCGGAGCTTAAAGAAACATTATCATTGTTCTCGACATCATGAGATTCTGCGAGAATCCTTTCCACAACCTTGATTTCAGGATAAATAACCTCGATATCCACCTCCTGATCATTTGGGAGATTTTGGGAAATCTCTTCATGAACTGTAGGTTAAAGTGTTCGATATTTGGACTACCTGCACCTAAGTGGACGCTTGTGCAAGGCATGGCTGAGGATCGTTTGTCACGAGCTTCTAAGAACTATTAACAATGTGAGTAGAATAATCTCTACTTGAAGTAGAAAATCCCGATACACGCTCTCTTCCTTCACTAGGGCTAGGACCCTTATATTTTTCTCCTCATGACACATTATTTGGTGAAGTGGATTTTGGTAACCACTCCTTTCTTGCTTGTTGCGTATGATTGGATGGCACGGAGGTCGATTGAGAAGAGGCTTTGGTTGAATGGAGACCTCCTCAAGTTGGCAATTTTTTTGATCTTGAAGTATGATCTTGAATTGATTGTAATTTGGCAAGTTCTCTTTCATACCAAAATATGCTTCTTTCAAGGATCAGTTGATTCTTGCTATCAAGAGAAAATTCATCTCTTTTGGTCTAATCAATTCGGGGCAACGGGTAAAATCAACTGCATCATATGAAGGATCAATAACATCTTCATCATCATTTATGAATGAATCTGGAGGGTTCTTGATGTGAAAGGCCTTGATCTGAGCAAGGGTTAGGTGAGAAAACTCTCGCCTTCTCACTTCATGCTCATCTAAATAGGCAACCTAGAAGTCTTCCATGGTAGGGTTATGTTGATACTTTGTTCTAAGAATCTTCTGTATATATCCATTGATATCAAACTGGGCTCTCTTCACATATGGATGGATTGTGACGAGGGAAAACTCTTTTTCCATGAGTTTTGCACTGAAAATATTTGGATATTGGTATTCCCGGTTTGGATTTGGAAATGAATTCTTGAGCGATGCTTGTCACTGAGAAGACAATTGACTTGGAATAGTTGTCGCCTAAAGCACCATCAATGCCCATTTGTCACTAAGGTACTTAGGAAGTTTCCATGGAGTACCCGCAAAGCCGCTTACACGAATGTAGGAAAAAGATGAAAATTGAATAAACCATGTTCCCCATTAGGAAATGACATTCATGGCTTCTTTAGAAAATATTTCCTCTATATTCTGATTCAAGTTCCGAATCACGCGGAAGGTGAATGCATCATTGACTCTTCTGAAATGGTGAGAGATATTTTTGAAACTTAGTTGCAGATAGTAATGGAAGACACTATTTGATGGACCCATGACTCCTCTTGTTTTGAGTCCCGAAAACAACTTTCTTCTTACCACTGCGTAAGTCAGATACGATGTCATGTAGAAGCATCCAATCATCTTTACTTCGATCAATTGTTTGTGAAGGGTATCACTGATGATGGTGGCCCAATCCACAAACTCTCTCTTTGCAAGGATGATATAGATAAACTGATACATCTATGGGTGGAAAATCCTAGCAGAGGGTAAACCAAAAACTTGACTTAGAGAGTAATCATGTCCTTGATTTCTTTCACGAACTCAATGCGGTACAATTCTTTAGGAAGCCGGTCAATTCGAGGCCTCTTGGTCACTAACCAATTGTTATTAACCATCTTACTCCACTTGAGGAGTTCTTCATCCCAAAATTCTTGTGTTGATTGTCAAGTGATATCCGCATTCTCAGGGAAGTTAGGTATGTTGAGCAATTCCTTAATGTGCTCTGGTGTGATTAAGAGGAAAGGCTTGCAATTATCTTTAAAAATTCCTCATCTCTCGAGATCATAATGCTCCATGCAAGTGATAACCAACTCCGGACACTACAGAGACAGAAATGTTGTTGCTTGTGGTAGACCACTATGATAAAGCCTATCTGAGAATATGGTTTTGCCTTCAATTTTCACTTGATCGCAAAATTGTTACACAATGATGTGACCCAGATTATATCGGTGATATTATCATATCTTGACTTGATGGGCGGGAGGAATGATTCCTTAGAATTCATACTTGAGTGCGGACTTATTCGATTTATCCACTGGCTTCCTCGATCTTCCTGCAAATTTAGTAGATTTTTCAGCCATTATGAATTTTACAGAACAATGATTCAGGCACGTAAAACAATGCAAACATGGTCGGGTCTTAGTCTCACGAAACCCCATTAATGCGAAAAGATATGGCTTGTTTTAATATTATTATTATTATTATTTTAAAAATAATAACAATAATAACTAGTCTTGATTACAATTTTTTTAATAATACATCACACCGAGACTAGGCTCGAATTTTGAATCTGGAGACAACAATTTATTTATTTATTTTAAATAAATAAAATCACCCAATTTTAATATCCCGATTTTTTAAAATTAATTTGTCGGAGAAAAGTCTCCTTAGTATACGTGAAAATCACCTGATTTTAATGACCGCGTACTTTGAGATTTACTTTTTTCTTTCAATCTTTTGATCAATGTGTGGGTATACTTGCTTAATCCTTCTGTAAATGTGTGGAAAAATCAAGTGCACACGTTGAAACTGGTTTCATTCATCTTCTTTCTTTCTTGTTTGTTATTTGACTTTTTAAACGTGATTTCTCTTGCGTGAATAGGCTTCTCTTTAACTCTGCGTGGAACTGTTCTTCTTGAGCGTGGTGTTTTTACTCCAAATGCGTGGTGTTATGACAACTACATGCTTCATCTATTTTATTTAATCCTTGGGTGATAAAACTGACTTCTTCCTCCTATGTTGTGTGGAGATGCTTGAGGAATGTGTGGTGGATGCTTTGTTATTTATCTTTTCATTGATGCATAAAACAAAACGTGGTCCTCCTTGTCTTCTTCACTGCATGGAATTTTTTTAAAACATTTAACTTATCACTTCACTTCCCCCTCGGGTGCGTGGAAGGAGTTCTTTGCTGCTATTTTTTTGATTTTTCTCCTGAAATATGCGTGGAAACTTATTGGTTATTTTGTTTTTTTTTGCAGACATAAAAAAATGATTGTTCTTCTTCCCTCTAGGCGTTGAAAATTGATCCTTGCTTTGGATTTGAAAACTTTTATTCCTCCTGTGCTGAAAAATGGAAAACTCCTTTTTGGAAAATGCATGTGGACAACTATTTTTTTGGATTTTGTCTAGCCTTGTGTGGAAACTATTTTCTCCAATCTCAACACATGGAATGTTATTCTTCTCCCCTACATGGACAGGTCTTCTCTGTAGTGCCCACATTTTTATAGCTCCAGTTATCTGTTGGTTCCTTTATTCCTAGACATGTTTTGATTTAGACTCGATAGACTTTGGACATTTTACTATGATATTTTATCCTCGTGGACATTATGGCATTTTAGGCGCGTATCACCAATTGGACTAGATTCGTATACTGATATATTTCTTATGATGTTGATGACACTAACAGGGTTATATGATAGACTTATTGGTTAGATGTTAGTCTCTTGTGGTGGATTTGATTAACGATATAGTGTGTTGGATTTAATGATGGTAATTTTCATACTAACCTAAGTGTATGTCGTTGCAATTTTAATTGTGGATGATTCATGGCAAACTATGTGGGTAATTGTATGCATTGCACTATCAATTGTAAATTATGTTTGGACATTATAAGTTTGATTGGTATTGTGATGTATAGATGATGTTTTTTATATTGGACAGATGCGGTTAATGTGTGCAATGAGTGTGCAGTGATAGGTATAGGAGAGCATGGGTTTCAGGGCAGCTACGCAATTGTGCACAAGCGGCCCACGGGCTGAGTCCTAACCATGCTAAATGTTTGAGGCCTTAGATTAGATGTATTTAATTGGGCACCATGGTTGAACCCCCTCAATTGTAATGTAATATTGTTTTGTAAAATTAATTAGGTTTAGGGTGTGTTTTATTAAGTAAACTAGCTTAGGGGTTTAATGATCTTACCTTAAGTTAAGTGTTGATTTTGGGAAAGTGTGTGTTGTGTGTTGGTAGGACAAGGGATTGGGGACCACATGTGAACCTTGGGTGGACCCCACACCCTCTACCCTTGTGCCCAAGCATGCCAAACCCGAAATTGGGTTATTTTGGGCATTTTTAGGGACCCCTTTTTAGTTTGGGGGTTCCCTTAGCATGAAAATGGGCCCTTGGACCCTACCTAATAGGTAGGGGGGCCTATTTCCAAGGTTTGGAGGGAGTTTCCCTCCCATTTTTCCCTCTTTAGTCACCATCCATGTAAGATGGTTGGGTTGTGTGAAATTGTTAAAAGTTGCTCCACTTTGTTTTATTTTAGTTTTTGGTATTTTGGGTGAAAAGGGATAAAAGGTGAGTTTACTCTTACTTATTTGGTTTTTGGAATCTTTGACTCTTGAGAGGAGAGGGGGTGACACTTGTCACTTTCCCATTGGTGAGGAAACTTTTGAGCTCCTCTTCTTATTCTTCCTCATGTGGAAGGAATGGGTCTTCTTGGTTCATTTTTTTGGGAGCACTTGGAGAATTTTGGGAGCTTGGAGGTGAGCTTGGACAAAGGGAAAAGCTTAGAGTCTTGGAAAGCATTATAGAGGTAGGGTTCTTAACCCTTTTCTTTCTTAGTTGTGCTTATCTTGTTAGCTATGCTTAATCAATAGAATGGTGTGTGTGAAATGATGTGTTGTGAGTTGAATGGTTAATGTAGTTGTTTGTTTGTTCTTGTTGTTTCTTTGTTTTCTCTCCACCATCATTTGGATTGATGGTTTTTGGAGAATGTAGGGGAAGAGAGAGGGATTTCCCTCTCAAACCTCATGGTTGTTGGTCAAGCCATGAAGGTCCCTTCTCATCCCCTCATATGGTTTGAGGTGGGAGAAAGGTTCATATGGCTTGAACCTTTCCCCATTCTTGGTGAGGAAACCCTTTTGGGTTTGAAAATCCTCCCAAGAAGGATTTCTATAGCATAAAGGAGGAATAAGGAGGATGAATGATTAGGAGGTATAAGGAGTTTTGTATATATGTATTTGTTGGTGCTCCTATGGTTGGACACCTTGATTTGGGCATCCTACTTCCTCTCTTCCCCCTTGTGAGGTTGACCTTGTTCTCCTCATGTTGTGGTTTTCATTGTATAGTAGGTCTAAGTGGTTGAATGGTCTTATGTTTTCTCTTGTTGTGTGTTTAATCCCCATTATACTTGTGCACATTGTGGAAGCTAGTTCCTCTCTCCCATGGGCTTGGGGGAGGCTAGCATGACTTCCAACCATGGAAAGGCATGTGATGATGCCTATTGGTTGGGTGGTAAACAAGCCATGTTCTCTTGGAGTTGGATTCTTGTAGGAGTATTGGAGTTGGAGCTCAAGTTGGAGATAGTAAAGCCTCTTGCCATCTTGGTCTTTCTCATCTTTGGAGGACATTGCCTTCACTTTGTAAATAAATGTGGCTTGTAAAGTGTCATACTTTTGTAAAGATCCATTTTTATGTACTTATTGTTTCTTGAAAAACATAGTCACTACTAAGAAAGCTTTTATTTTATTGTTGCTAGAATCTTGTAATATTATCATTTGATATCATAATGAAACCATGAACTTTTTACTTCAATGTCTCTTGTTGGAAGGTGTTGTTTTGTTTAGAAATCTACTCAATATATAGTTATGCAATATACACTTGAAAACTTGAAATATTTAGTTGTGCATTGCATATAAAATCTGAAAATTTAGTGTGCTTGCATTTGAAAAAAATTATGGCATTACATTTTGGTATCAGAGCCGAGGTTCAAACACACGGACTTTTGGGTAACTTGTAGATGTCTTAGTCTTGCATTTCACAAAAAAAAAAATATACATGGATGTTTTTAATATAATCTCCTTGCATGAAAATCTGAAATATTTAATTAGTTAGTATTGCAAAAAAAATTGAAAATACCAATTAGTTAGTTCATTTAAGGAAAATTAGTGTTCATTGAGTTTTTTAAAAATGGTTATATTATCATTTTTTTATTAGGTTTTGGCCTGCAAGTTTGTTAGTATTGAACAAGAAAATGAAAACAAATTTAATATAGTTGTTTTATTTTTATTTATTTATTTTTGTTGCTTCCTATTTATAACTATATTTTCCTAGAATAAACAAAAAAATAAAATAATAAAATAAAATAATAATATATAAATACGATTTTGTTATGACATATAATATATATATATATTTATATATATGTATGTATTTATGTATGTATGTATGTATGTATGTATGTATGTATGTATATGTATGTATGTATGTATGTATATATATATATATATATGTATGTATGTATGTATATATGCATATAATATTTTATTATATATATATATATATATATATATTAAACATAAAATAAAACGAATATATATATTGACTTTTTTTGTAATTCATATACATACATACATACATACATACATACATACATATATATGTATGTATGTATGTATGTATATATATGAATTACAAAAAAAAAAAGTCAATATATATATTCGTTTTATTTTATGTTTAAAATATATATATATATATATATATATATATATATATATATATATATATATATATATATATATAATAAACCAAAAAAAAAAAAAGAAGCCCAGGTGTTTTGGGGCGCCGAACCCCCGAACCCTAATCGCCCGCGCCCGAAACCCCTGTAACCCCCCGCAACCCCAAAGCGAGACCCCCAACCCCGTCCCCCGCAAACGGACCCCCTCCCCGAACCTTCGTTGCCCTCCCTCGAACCCCGTTCCTTGCCTCTGCCCACACGCCCGTCCACGCCCGCCCCCCCCCCAAACTCCGCGCCTCGCCTCGCCCCAAACCCTCCCCCATGCGCGCCATGCCTCGACCGCGGCTCCACGCCTGCTGCAATCGCCGCTTTTCTTCCCTAACAGCCGCACCGCCCCGCCATGGCGACCTCTCTGCAAATAATATGTGTGTGTATGTGTAAAACAAAAAAATATATATAAATATAGATATATAGATATGTATGTTCATCAAAATCTGGATTTTTTCAACAAGAATAATAATTTTAAAAATAAAACAAAAATTATATATATATATATATATATACATGGATTTCACAAAAGAAAAAGAGAATCCATGAAGCCAATATTCCATAGCTCCTCCACCTGCACAAGAGGAGACAAAGAAAACAAAATAAGAGAAATAGAATGGAAGAAGAAACAAAAAGAATGAACAAAGGAATGAAAAAAATAAAATAAAAACAACATAGAGATATTTAGGGCAAATTTTAGGGTTTTCATAGGACAAATTTTGATCAAGGGCTAAGAAACATTTGATCCTAGGGCCACAATTTAATCATGCAAACCTAAAGTTTTAGTGTGAATGGGAAATAATTTTAAGAGGGGTGTTTGTAAATTTTAATTATAAGGGAAGACAAATTAAATATAAAGTGAGGAGTAACTATGTTGCTTAATTAATTTATTACTTAAATCGGGTTGACTTAATAAGAATATCTTTAACTACGGGTTACTTAAAAATAATAAATAAATAAATAAAATAAAATAAAATATTAAAAAAATTGAAAAATAAATAAAATAAATAATAAAAATAAAAATAAATAAATAAATATGACGAACTTTTTTATATTATTTATTTATTTATTTTTACCTCGGGTTTAGGATGGCACCCAAGAGGGGACGATCGGCTCGAGGTTCGGGACGTAGTGCACCTACGCGAGAGCCGCCGGCCCCCGATTTTGGGCCTCAGATATTAGAGACCCTACAGCTGATAGGTGTCGTACAGAGCGTCTTCCACCACCGCAGGTGCCGAGAGAGGAGGACATTCAGTTAGGAGACGAGGAGTTGATTGGTGAGGACGCACATCCAGAGCCACCTGAGCACGACATTCCGAGACGAGAGAGGTCACGCAGCCCTTCCATCCTTGGCGAGAGGGTGGCCTCGTTTCGTCACAGCCGATCACACAGCTTCGAGGGACCTTTTGGAGATATGCGACCCCTCTCACCTGTTAGACCACATCGCCAGGATCGAGACACAGGCAGTGTGATTCGAGACCTTCTTCGCCTTCAGCCACCTACATTTACTGGTTCGACAGATGGCTTTGGGGCAGAGTCCTGGCTCCTTAGCTTGGATAGCTTGCTTTGGTTTGCACTCTCATGAGAGCAACGTCAAAGCCAGGTTCGCCATACACCTCCTCCGAGACGCAGCAGGCGTTTGGTGGAGGAATGAGGAGCGGAAGCTCCATTTGACTCGGGATACAGTGACATGGGAGTTGTTCGAGGAGCGATTCAGGGCCCGGTATATGTCAGAGCATTTTGTGCAGAAGAGGATCGATGAGTTTCACGACTTGCGACAGGGTTCTGGCTCAGTGGCGCAGTATGAGAGCAGGTTCTTGGATCTCTTGCAGTATGTAGACTACCTGCAAGACGAGAAGTTGCAGGTAAACAGGTTCATTCGGGGCCTGAATGCAGATATAGCAGGAGCTGTTAGGATGTTATCTCCTCCCACGCTCGAGAAGGCCGTTGAGAAGGCCTACTTGGCTGAGGAGAATAGGACCAAGGCTCAGGAGCACAGAGAAAGAAACAAGAGCAAGTTCCAGGACAGGATTCAGGCATTCCAGAGTCAGAGAGCACGGGGAGCAGTACCACCCCCTAGAGGAGGATTCTGGTCTTCTCCAGCAGCATCGAGAGCTCCTCCACACCCATCACAGCAGACACAACATCAGGGACACCAACATCAGAGGGGTAGACAGACTCAGAGTTTTCAGTGAGGTGGGTCTAGAGGTGGTTTTGGTGGGTCTAGAGACAGGAGGCCGGGTACTCATCACTCACAGCCAGCCCGCTCGCAGCAGTCTGCTAGGGTTGGACCGACAGTTCGGTCACCGGAGCACAGGAGGGACCCCATCTCAGAGGGGTACAGGAGGATGTTTTATTTGTGGGGCTCTAGACCATTATGTGCGTATGTGTCCGCACAAGCCCACTACTACGGATATGCAGAGAGCTCCTAGATCCGAGCAGACGGTGGGTGACGTGGGACGCGCCCATCGTGTGTATGCAGCGGTTGACAACCGCCAGGCTGAGCATCAGGCCACAGTCATTGAGACGACAGGTACTATCAGGGGTATTTCTGTCTCAGTACTTTTTGATTCAGGTGCTTCAGATTCCTTTATATCACCTTCTATAGTGGACCAGTGTGGGCTAGTGGTGGCTAGCAACGGATAGTTGGCAAGTTGAGTTGGCCTCACGGGGCTAAACTCGGTCGTGGACTCGTATGTGGAGAGTTGTGTACTCGATTTGGGAGTCTTCTCCACTACGCTTGACCTCCGAGTTATTCCTTTAGGATCCTATCAGGTAGTGTTGGGTATGGATTGGCTCGAGGCTCATCGAGCTAAGGTGGATTGTAGAGAGAAGGTCATTGAGTGTCAGGATGATTTGGGTAGTGCAGTTGTGATTTCAAGGATGCAGAGACCCATTTCCTTGCGTATGATCTTGGCTAAGCAACTCAAGTGGAGCATGCGTAAGGGTTGCTAGTTGTTTGCTATCACTATTAGTGATCGTTCGGACAGTACTCTAGAGCATTCACCCCTTGATGATCACGCAATTTTGAGGGAGTATGCAAATGTGTTTCCAGGAGAGCTTCCAGGTTTACCACCTAGTAGGGAGGTGGATTTCACCATTGACTTAGTGCCTGGATCCGCACCAGTTTCTAGGGCACCCTATCGGATGACGACTTCAGAGCTTCATGAGCTCAAGATTTAGTTAGAGGAGTTGTTAGAGAAGGGTCTCATTCGCCCTAGTGTATCTCCTTGGGGAGCGCCAGTCATATTTGTGAAGAAGGATGGTTCTCTCAGGCTTTGTGTAGATTTCAGACAACTCAACAAAGTCACAATAAAGAACCGTTATCCGCTCCCTAGGATTGATGACTTGTTTGATCAGATGCGGGGAGCTAGAGTGTTCTCCAAAATCAATCTCAAGTCAGGGTATCATCAGTTGCGCATTTCAGATGCAGACATTCATAAGACAGCTGTTTCGCACACGTTACGGGCATTATGAGTTCACAGTGGTTCCATTTGGTTTGACCAATGCCCCAGCTATCTTCATGAGCCTCATGAATGGAGTATTTAGGACATTTATGGATCGCTTTGTTTTAGTGTTCCTTGATGACATATTGATTTATTCTCGTTCCGAGGAGGAACATGAGGAGCATTTGAGGCAGGTACTTCAGGTTTTGAGAGAGCAGAAGTTGTATGGGAACTTGGAAAAATGTAGCTTCTTTCAGACAGAGATTCGATGATTGGGTCATATCATATCAGGGAGGGTATCTCCGTAGATCCCTCTAAGATTCAAGCCATCTTGGATTGGCCAGCACCCACATCAGTCACTGAGGTGAGGAGCTTCATGGGTTTAGCAGGGTATTACCGCAGGTTTGTGCAGGACTTTTCTAGGATTGCTCACCCTATTACTTCTCTTCAGAGGAAAGGGAAGAAGTTTGATTGGTCAGAAAAATGTGAGCAGGCCTTTCAGTTGCTTAAGGAAAGGCTAACCACGGCACCCATCTTAGCAGTTCCAGACCCAACAGAGGATTTTGTTGTTTGCACTGATGCATCACTAGAGGGTTTGGGAGCAGTTCTTATGCAGGAGCATCGGGTTATTACTTTTGAGTCTCGTAAGCTCAAGGACTACGAGCTTAACTATCCTACTCACGACTTAGAGCTTGCAGCAGTTGTTCATGCACTTGTGCGTTGGTGACATTTCCTTTTGGGTAGACCTTTCATCTTGAGGACAGATCATTGTAGCTTGCAACATATCTTCTCTCAGCCGAACCTCAACGCTCATCAACGGCGTTGGATGGAGTTCCTATGTGAGTATGACATGGAGGTGCAGTATATCAAGGGAAAGGAAAATGTTGTTGTAGATGCACTTAGTAGACGACGACATGTGCTTGCTTCTTTGACACCTCGAATGATTTGAGAGGCAGGATACTTGAGCATCTTCCAGAGGACAGGTTTTATGAGGGTGCTAGGCAGATGTTGGATTCTCGGGGTTCTTTTGAGCGATATTCGGGATGCATGTTAGAGCCAGGAGGGTTACTTCGGTTCCATAGGCGCATTTATGTGCCTAAGGCAGGTGATCTATGTAGTTTCATCCTTACTGAGGCTCATCGAGCCCCATACGCAGCACATCCAGGAGTGAAGAAGATGCATGCCGATTTGAGAGAGTTATATTATTGGCCGGGTCTTCGTCGAGACATAGCAGATTTTGTAGCACGGTGTCTTGAGTGTCAGAGAGTCAAGGCAGAGCATTCTCATCCCGCAGGACTCTTATACCCTCATGATATTCCCGAGTGGAAATGGGATGTGATCTCCATGGATTTCATAGTAGGACTTCCTATGTCCTCTTATCGTCATGATGCCATTATGGTCACTGTGGATAAGTTGACCAAGGTTGCACATTTCTCGCCAACCAAGGTTACCTATAATGCACAGGCCATTGCCAAAGTGTTTATGGAGGATATTGTCAGATTGCATGGGATTCCGAAGACGATCATCAATGACAGAGACACCATCTACACATCAGTTTTCTGGACTTCTTTTCAGGAGGCCTTGGGTACACAGATTAATTTCAGTTCGGCATATCATCCAGAGACAGATGGGCAGACAGAGAGGGTTAATCAGGTTCTTGAGGACATGTTGAGGATGTATGTGATGGACCAGCAGAAGAAGTGGGAAGACTATTTGCATTTAGTTGAGTTTGCCTACAATAACAGTTATCATAGCTCCATTGGCATGGCTCCCTATCAGGCTTTGTATGGACGACCTTGCAGGACACCTTTGAGCTGGGATAGACTAGATGACAGGATTATTTTGGGGCCAGCTTACCTTCAGGATTTAGAGCAGCAGGTTGTTCTGATTCGGCAGCGTCTTGAGCAGGCTAGAGCACGCCAGAAGGCGTATGCAGACACCAAGAGGATCGATCGTCACTTCTCAGTGGGTGACAAAGTCTTCTTGAGGGTTCGTCCTCATAAGAGTCCGATCCGTTATGGAAAGGGTTCTAAGCTATCGCCTCGTTTTGTGGGGCCTTTTGATATTCTTGAGGTCATCGGTCCAGTTGCCTATCGCCTAGCTTTGCCACCACGCCTTGCACGGGCCCACGACGTTTTTCATGTTTCTGTACTACGTAGATATGTACCAGATGTTTCTCATGTTTTGGATTGGTCGGCATTACAGGTAGAGGACGGAGGGCAGTGGAGATTAGAGCCCGTACGCATACTGGAGCACGGAGGTTGGCCCTTCGGGGTCGAGATTTGGACCAGGTTAGAGTGCAGTGGGACCGATATGATGAGTCATCAGCTACCTGGGAGGATGCTACACCACTGAGGGCTAGATATCCCTATCTCTTCCAATGACTTCCATGGGGAAGTCTAATTCTAGGAGAGGGGGATGTAGTGCCCACATTTTTATAGCTCCAGTTATTTGTTGGTTCCTTTATTCCTAGACATGTTTTGATTTAGACTCTAATAGACTTTGGACATTTTACTATGATATTTTATCCTCATGGACATTATGGCATTTTAGGCACGTATCGCCAATTGGACTAGATTCGTATACTGATATATTTCTTATGATGTTGATGACACTAACAGGGTTATATGATAGACTTATTGGTTAGATTTTAGTCTCTTGTGGTGGATTTGATTAACGATATAGTGTGTTGGATTTAATGATGGTAATTTTCATGCTAACCTAAGTGTATGTCGTTGCAATTTTAATTGTGGATGATTCATGGCAAACTATGTGGGTAATTGTATGCATTGCACTATCAATTGTAAATTATGTTCGGACATTATAAGTTTGATTGATATTGTGATGTATAGATGATGTTTATTATATTGGACAGATGCGGTTAATGTGTGTAATGAGTGTGCAGGTGACAGGTATAGGAGAGCATGGGTTTTAGGGCAGCTACGCAATTGTGCACAAGTGGCCCACGGGCTGAGTCCTAACCATGCTAAATGTTTGAGGCCTTAGATTAGATGTATTTAATTGGGCACCATGGGTGAACCCCTCAATTGTAATGTAATATTGTTTTGTAAAATTAATTAGGTTTAGGGTGTGTTTTATTAAGTAAACTAGCTTAGGGGTTTAATGATCTTATCTTAAGTTAAGTGTTGGTTTTGGGAAAGTGTGTGTGTGTTGGTAGAAGGGATTGGGGACCACATGTGAACCTTGGGTGGACCCCACACCCTCTACCCTTGTGCCCAAGCATGCCAAACCCGAAATTGGGTTATTTTGGGCATTTTTAGGGACCCCTTTTTAGTTTGGGGGATTCCTTAGCATGAAAATGGGCCCTTGGACCCTACCTAATAGGTAGGGGGCCTATTTCAAGGTTTGGAGGAGTTTCCCTCCATTTTGCCCTCTTTAGTCACCATCCATGTAAGATGGTTAGGTTGTGTGAAAGTGTTAAAAGTTGCTCCACTTTGTTTTATTTTAGTTTTTGGTATTTTGGGTGAAAAGGGATAAAAGGTGAGTTTACTCTTACTTATTTGGTTTTTGGAATATTTGACTCTTGAGAGGAGAGGGGGTGACACTTGTCACTTTCCCATTGGTGAGGAAACTTTTGAGCTCCTCTTCTTATTCTTCCTCTGTGGAAGGAATGGATCTTCGTGGTTCATTTTTTTTGGGAGCACTTGGAGAATTTTGGGAGCTTGGAGGTGAGCTTGGACAAAGGGAAAATCTTAGAGTCTTGGAAAGAATTATAGAGGTAGGGTTCTTAACCCTTTTCTTTCTTAGTTGTGCTTATCTTGTTAGCTATGCTTAATCAATAGAATGGTGTGTGTGAAATGATGTGTTGTGAGTTGAATGGTTAATGTAGTTGTTTGTTTGTTCTTGTTGTTTCTTTGTTTTCTCTCCACCATCATTTGGATTGATGGTTTTTGGAGAATGTAGGGGAAGAGAGAGGGATTTCCCTCTCAAACCTCATGGTTGTTGGTCAAGCCATGAAGGTCCCTTCTCATCCCCTCATATGGTTTGAGGTGGGAGAAAGGTTCATATGGCTTGAACCTTTCCCCATTCTTGGTGAGGAAACCCTTTTGGGTTTGAAAATCCTCAAGAAGGATTTCTATAGCATAAAGGAGGAATAAGGAGGATGAATGATTAGGAGGTATAAGGAGTTTTGTATATATGTATTTGTTGGTGCTCCTATGGTTGGACACCTTGATTTGGGCATCCTACTTCCTCTCTTCCCCCTTGTGAGGTTGACCTTGTTCTCCTCATGTTGTGGTTTTCATTGTATAGTAGGTCTAAGTGGTTGAATGGTCTTATGTTTTCTCTTGTTGTGTGTTTAATCCCCATTATACTTGTGCACATTGTGGAAGCTAGTTCCTCTCTCCCATGGGCTTGGGGGAGGCTAGCATGACTTCCAACCATGGAAAGGCATGTGATGATGCCTATTGGTTGGGTGGTAAACAAGCCATGTTCTTTTTGAGTTGGATTCTTGTAGGAGTATTGGAGTTGGAGCTCAAGTTGGAGATAGTAAAGCCTCTTGTCATCTTGGTCTTTCTCATCTTTGGAGGACATTGCCTTCACTTTGTAAATAAATGTGGCTTGTAAAGTGTCATACTTTTGTAAAGATCCATTTTTATGTACTTATTGTTTCTTGAAAAACATAGTCACTACTAAGAAAGCTTTTATTTTATTGTTGCTAGAATCTTGTAATATTATCATTTGAGATCAAAATGAAACCATGAACTTTTTACTTCAATGTCTCTTGTTGGAAGGTGTTGTTTTGTTTAGAAATCTACTCAATATATAGTTATGCAATATACACTTGAAAACTTGAAATATTTAGTTGTGCATTGCATATAAAATCTGAAAAATTAGTGTGCTTGCATTTGAAAAAAATTATGGCATTACATCTCCTTGGTGGAAGGCATGTTGGAATTTATTTTAACTTTTGCTTTGCGTGGATAATGTTGATGGGCCTTCACCCTTGCATGGGCTTAGCTAAGTTAAATGTGTGGTGGATCTCCTTTGACCTGTGTAGCTTATTCTCTTCCTTCGAGTGGCTGCAACGTGAATGTATTTCTTTAGTTCTTTTTCTGCTTAATAAACTTTGGAATGTATATTCTTTGAAAAACTTTTGTGGGAACTATCTCCTGGTAAATGTGTGGCTTTCTGTAATCTTGGCTATGTGGAAATTTATTGAGGGATGTGATAAAATATTACTTTCGAGACATTCCTTGTGAGAAATAAGCGATAATTGGAAAGCTTTGCATGACTTCTTCCAATAGTTTGTGAAAGGATTTTTATGAGGATTTAGGAACATCCCTCACAACCATTTCTTATTTGTCGCATTAAAACAACTTCCCTCTTTCCCGAGTAGTGGCATTAATTGCCAGGGAAAATGGGGAACTAAAAACCATTTTGTATGGAAATGGCAAGTGGGCTAAGAATCCCCATTTTATTTCCCCATTTGGGAAATTGGGAGATTTTTGACCGTTTGCCAATTCATTGATTTGGAAATCGACAGTGGAAGAAATCCCACAAGCAGGGAATTAAAATAAATTTGCCAAAAGGGAAATCTGGGTTTGGTAAGCCAATTTAGCATCCTGCGATGGGAAGCGAAAGCTTATTTTTCCCACAAATTAAAATAAATCTTGTCGAATGAATTTTAATTAATACTTATTTAATTAAAAACCCCAAAGTTATTAAAATTGATTTTATCAAACAAAGAGTAATTAATTAATTATTTATTTATTAATTAATATTTAACCCAAGATCTATAGATTTAAGACACAACGGGAGGAGTTCTCACCCAAAATGGGCGAAGCGAAGAGGCCGAACGATCACAAAATGAGGCGATTCGCGATGAGAGCAATAGATCATGCAAAGTAACACTTTTGAAAAATTTCAAAATTTCCATTTTTATTAATTTTGTGAAGTCAAAATTAGCTAATAACAAACCGTGATCTCTTAGGAAATTCAAACATTGAAGAGACCACCTAGCGTCCTCAATGTGATCTTTGCACATCTATTACGATTGTTTCTCCTTCTTAACCTCACGTTAAATGTGTATTCGAAGTTCTCATAAGAAAAATATTAGGATTCATAATATTTATAAGGGGAATTGAAGTTGACCTGCCAAGGTCAAGGTCATTATCAAAATGCCTCCTCCATCCAACCTTAAATAACTATGTAGCCTTCAAGTAAAACTCCAATCAATCCATTGTTTTATCTATCAACTATTAGACTGTTGTCAAACTTTCCATCACCTTCTCAAAAAAAGACACCCACTTTAAGTGGGATAATGACTATCAACATGCTTTCAACACCCTTAAATAATACCTCTTATTTTCACCCATGCTTATACCTCCACGTGTGGGGAGCCCTTCTACCCCTATATCTTCACTACCAACCATGCCTTAAGAGCCATGTTAGCACATCAAGATGGATAAGGTAAGGAAAAATCCGTCTAATACATAATCCACACCCTTCATGAATATGAAACCCATTATTTTGAAGTAGAAAAGTTGTGTTGTGCCTTGTACTTCACAACTTCCAAACTCCATCACTATCTTCTCAATCATAAAACATATGTAGTCATAAATTTTAATCCACTAAAATCCATACAATCTAAGCCATATCACAATGATCGTATAACCAGATGGCTCATGCTCATGACTGATTTTGACCTTGAATTTCTCTCAAAAGTCTATTAAGGGGCATGTCATTGATAATCAACTTGTTAAATCCCCCTTTTAACTAATCAACCCCCTTGTGAACACTTCCCTAACGAATCTATCAACACCCTTTACCACAATAACATCCCTCTCAAAATGACCTTATTTTTGTGAGCCTAAATACAAATAAAGGAATCTGGGATAATCATAATACCCCCTCGGGACACCCCTATTATGTTATCCTTCAAACTCAATTTTAATTGCACAAACAACATGGAAGAATACAAGGCCCTCATCATGGGACTTCAAACCACCACATTTCTTGGTGTACAAATCCTGGACAACTATGGAGATTCACACTTATCATCAAGTAAATCAAATGGATCTATCAATGTAAAAATGAGATGTTACATAAAAACTTATGGCGGTTTGGAGCGTTCAAAACCATTGTTAAAGACTTCTTCAAACTCTTTGACCATTACGAAATCCAAACCACCCCTCGCTCATCTAACAATTTTGTGCATATAATGACCTCTCTTTCCTCTCCCATCCCTTTATCACCAAATGATTCCAAATTCTTTATTGTTATACACAAAACCGGATTAGCTATCTTATACCAACAAAAATCTTCCGATTATCAATCATATAGAAGATAGTTAATTTGATACTTGGTATACCCAAACATACGACTATCTTTCCATAGGAAAAATACCTTCGATCTATCCATAAATGGTAAAATATATTTTCAACAATGTGCATCCTACTATGTCATATTAAGGGGGTATCCTTTACAAAAGAGGATTTGATGGCCTCCTCCTCTAGTGTCTTAAAACTCTAGAGGCTTGTCTAGCTATCCAAGAATTTCATGACGACATATGTGGTGGACACTTTAATGAGTTTAGATGTTGTTAAATGGATCCTACATATGGGATACTATTGGCCTACGCTTAACCAAGACTGTTGTGACTATGTCAAAAGTGCATCAAATGTCAACAACACTCCAATCTTACACACATCCTCAATCACGCTCTCGAACTAGCTTAATATCTTTGGCCTTTTTCACAATGGGGGCTAGATGTCAATGACCTTATCAATGCTCATTCATCTCAATGAAAAATTTCATCATTACAACAATTGAATACTTTACAAAATGGGTGGAAGCAATCCTCCTTGTCTCCACTCAAGCAATTAAAATTGTATACTTATCCATCATCATAGTATCTTTCACTTTGGTATACCTCATAAAATCATCACAGATAATGGAAAATCATTCTAAAATAAGAAATCAAAACGTTGTGACACCTACAATATCAAACTCAGCTTTTCCACACCTTACTATCCACAAGCTAACAACCAAGTGAAGCATCCAATAAAACCCTCAACAAAATCCTTATCAAAATTGTTGATCGTGCCTATAGAGATTGACATCTTCAAATCCCACTTGTATTATTGCCATATTAGACTAGCTTTCAAACTCCTATGGGTTCTATGCCTTTCTCCTTAGTATACAACACTAAATCCATTCTTCCTCTCAAAGTTTTGATCTCATTATTATGTGTTTCTCAGAAGAGATTATGGTCAATAATGCCTATCACAATTAAAATTATTAGACGAATGTCGTCTAACTGCCCTCAAACATATCAACATCTATTAGGAGCGAATCAAAAGATATTATAACAAACATCTTAAACAATGTGACTTCAACATTGGTGATTTAATTTTTAAATAAAATCAACATGTCACTAACATGAAAAAGAGTAAACGTGGGAAGTTTTCTCTAAAAATTTGGATTGGACTATATATTAGCACTCATAAGTATGGATTTGAAGCTTATCGTTTAACCTCCCTTTATGGTAAACTTGAAAAAGGAACTTCTTAACACGCGTGCACTTGCAACCATTTTACTGTTAACATATTGACTTATAAAACCTTATTCTCCCCACATTGGTCCTCACATTCCATCACTCTTGTAATGATTTAGAATTATGTGGTCTTCCAACAACATACCACTTATAACCTTAAATATGGGCACCATGACTCTGTTCATAGTATATTCCACACAAACAAGTTCCCCTACTTATAGTTAGGAAACCCCACAATAACTACTCACCTACCCCATTAACGACATCCTAAGGATATACATATAGCTTGTGCATTTATTCATCCCCTTATAAATGCTTAAATATGCTCACCCTTAGCTCCCAACAATCAAATGTCTATGGGATGGACATAATCAAAATATAGACCGATCCCTCAAAGGACGACTATCAAAAATAAAACTACAATCAAATAAATCTATAAACCACTCCCTTGAAGGATGACTACCATAAAATAAAAAAGTTAATAAAATTGTAGACTACTCCCTCGAAGGATGGCTACCAAATCAAGGTACATGACAAAAAATACTTCATGTATTAATCATTCCTCATATCAAAAGGTGTTTCCTACATCGATCATCCCTCTTATGAAAATTTTAAAAAAACAACCATCCCAAAAAGATCCCCACATTGATCATCTTTCTCATAAAATGCAAGCTTCCTGCATCGATCAACTTACATGCAATGTATAATAAAGTTGGGGAAAAACCTTATGACCATCAAGAAGGACCCATTTCCCCATGCTCACTACATACAAACCTTTCCCATGTTTGAAAAGGTTACACACAACTACATCACATCTATTTATGATCCTAGTATGACTAACCATTATGAGTCATAGGTTAACATTAATAACAAGGTCATACGTGCAATATCACATATATAACAAGTTTACCATCATACACTATATATGCTAGGAATAGTAAGGAAGAAAACATCCCACATCATGTTCTTATCCATCATATAGTGCATTAATCATATAAAAATATCATTATTTGTCACAACCATATCTAAAATCATCAAAATCACATTATAACATATACATTTAAGATATTTCCATAACACATCACATCAAAATCATAAAATAAAACTCAAAACACAAAGTTAAAATCTATATATATATATATATATATATATATATATATATATATATATATATATATATATATATATAATATAGGGCTTCAAAAGATCCTCATTAAAATGTCTCATACATTAAAATATCTCAAATTAGGCCTACAAAACTATGTAGTGAACTATAAGCACGTCGTCGAACATTCCATTCAGCGTACTCCCTTGATCGCCATCATGATCTCTAGATGGTCCCTCACCCAAACCCCTCGGTGGCTGGCCCACACTCATGACACTCCACCGGTGGATCTTGTCATCGTCGATCCAAGTGCTCACTATGACTAGGCTCATTTGAAATCCTCTACCTAACTATATTCTTGTAGTAGTGTAACTCATCTCCCAATGCCTAATAATGAGCCATATTCATAGTACTAGGTGGCCCCATCCGTCTAATGGAATGTTTCATGGCTACCTCGAGCTCGCTCCCGAGTTAGATCTCCCGAGTCACCTCGAAATCCCATCGCAAGGTCTCTTGCTCATAAAGATATCTATCTTTGTTTACCCTCTCCTATGTAAGATCTCCTATATAATCATGAGCTATTGGCTCAACCCATCTCTCTCTCGGTTATAGTGGATCCACGAACAACTTTAACACTATTACGTTCAACAATCAAAGTGGCTCGCTCGAACAACCATGCAAATCTCTCTCGCCTCCGGACTCACCACGACCACCTCTAGCATAGTTGCTCGATCAACATTGGCTCTTGCACTACCGAAAGTGCCACATCTATATCCCCATCATCATGTTTGTAATCCACAATGCCTCGGGCACATCATGTATCAATCTAAATTATCGTCATACATGACTAAATCTGATCAACTCATAATGGTAAATGTAACGACCCCATACCCATATCTCTGTTGAGTCACCCTCAACTCCCCGCTACTTCACACACACCTGGAAAACCTGTTTACATCCTCCACACTACATCCCCAACCCGTAATCTTGCTAAGAGTTGTTTATAATGCTCCTCACCCTCACAGGCCATGTCACTGCAAAATCGATCTTCATCTCAAAATCGAACAAGATAGTGTAAAGTAATACATAAAGCCCATGAAAATCCTCTTGGATGAGCCACCGATATGTGCTCATATGCCCAAAACTCGAAAAAAAAAAAAGAGTAACATCAACCCCGAATCTCTGTCATGTCCTCCGGCCCATAACTCCCTATATACTGAGCACAGAAGGCGGGAGCCCAATAAAATATTGTCATGTGCTCCATCATATCCCCCACCACTTCAGTCAATATCTAAGAAAACCTACCACCTATTGAATCTGGTAGTGCATAACAACTAATACCAATCATGATCATAGTCATCGAGCTCGACCATCCTCATCATTACTAAAAATGAACTAGATGCAAAACCCTAGATGAGTATACTACATCTAAGGCATCATCACCATATAAACCTTTCAAATTATCCCCTACCTACCTACCAACAATGAGATACACTTGTTTTCCCTGTACTAGTAGTCACAGGATCCTATGGATGTCGTCCAAAGTAATTGTCATCTCACTCGTTGATTTAAAAGGTCCCCTTAACATGATCCCACCTCTTAAGCAAAGATAATAATAAACCCATATCCCTATGGATACGTTTGTAATGACACATCCCACCTAAACCAACCTCCACTAGATGTCCTCAAGCATCATCCGATAGATGTTCGTGAACATTATCCAATTACTTCAGGACACGATTTAATGGAGTCAATCACTCCCTCACCATATCCATAAAATAATAACAAACTATCGACACAAACACATCAAAATCACTCGGTAAAATCCAAACATAACTTAATATCACAAATTTACTCAAATCGTCGGTGATTTAGTAGAATCACTTGGCGCCCCATCCTAATCGCAAGTGATTCTATAAAATCACTAGCGATTTCATACGAAATCACATGCAATTTCCATGTGATTTCCTCATTTATCATAAAAAAAAAAAAAAAAAAAAATCCAAAAGATCCACTTACCTCTGCCATGGTGGGTCTTTAACGTCATTGAATACCTATGAATGCCTCCTTCATTATGGAAACACTAAGAATTTTGAATATTAGGATTTATCGACATTTTTCTCTCAAAATCACAATAACACCAAATGACCCCCATGGGCTATTTTATATCAATTTTTTTCCCTAATTGTTGATTATCTTAACTAATCGCCTGACTACACACAAATCACTTTGGTGATCCTGGGTAATCGCTAGTAATTACTCCCCACTATCCAAAACATCCTTCTATGATGTCTAAACCTTGTCCAATATTGATTTTAATCATCATCCCTACTTTTTGACCCATTCAACACTCTTACATATTTATACATCCATTGTAAAATTATACTTTCAAAGTATGTGCTTCCTTTTTGGGTCCCAAGACCCTCTTAAAAATCCAAAGTTATCCTATAGATCTTGTGTTTACAAATCCACCATGGATTTTGTAGCCTCTTAAAACCTTATCCTGTCACTTCCTACGGTCATACATCTATAGGTCGAGAACCCATTGGTTCCCCTATTACTTGACTTCTTCTTCGCTTAAGCCCACCTTTGTGGCAACATAATTCACATTGAGTCCGCGTTTCTTAACACATCTTGGATTTCATAGCTTTAGGAACCTTTTCCCACCACTTCCTACAAGTCATACATCTATAAGTTGACAACCCATTGGTTCCCATATCACTTGACTTCTTAGTTGCGTAAGCCCACCTTTGTGGAAAAATATTTCATGCCCAATCTTAGGGCATTCTAAATTAAAACACATCCAATTATATACAAACCCTTACACAATCCTTTCTATCCACTAATCCATTCAAACCGTGACCATTTGAATTTCACCGCAATGACCCCTAGTTTGAGGGGGCCTCTATCAAACACAAATCTAACCATCTCACTCGTTTTATTTGATTGACAAAAAGGGAAAATGTAGACACTAGTTTTTCAACATCCCTAGGTGACATACCCACACAACTTATATTCATATATAAATAACTTTATCTAATTCCTAAGTCATAATTCACTCTCGTAACATCTATTTTACCCCCGTTCATATTTATCTACCTCATGCAAATCCTCCTAAACCACTTAAACCACATGAATCTATTTTAACCTAAGGTCAATACCCCAGAGCCTCTTAACCACCTCAACATACTCCCATTTTGTCTTATTTCCCCAAAACCCAAAATTCACCATTTTAGAAGTTATTTCAACCACTTTCAAGTGAGTTTCCCCAATTCTCTTGGATCGCCAACAATTCAAATTAATTGCCAATAATTCTGTATAAACTTGCTAACCTTCCTTAATATGGATCCTTGGACACTACAATGAAGTTATAACACTCTAAAAATTAAGACAACACCCTCAATAACATTTCGACATCCCATGCATTGATATCCAACCTTTCAAAAGCTCACACCACCATAAGATTTTCCTACATCATTATACATTATATCGCACGTCATAAATAAGGCATTTATCTTCTTTATACTTTTCATTTTCTTTACACATCCCCTATAAGAACAATTCAATCATAGAAACAAGAATCTCAAATCGAATCAACATCTATTAGAATTTTTTCATTTCTACAAATGACCATTAGTGATTCCCTTAAATTACTAGCGATTACCTTGAGTCACCAACGATTACGTCGAGTCACCAACGATTACCTGAATCGCCCACGATTCCTGTCTCCATAGCCTTCTTATCATATATTACACATTTTTAATCATTATTAGGATTTTTTTCTACTAATATATGGATTTCAAGTGTCTTATGTCTGTAGATGATTGTTCCAAGTGAAACACATCCCATCAATAACATTTATGACCTTCCAATCATCTTCCAACCCTTTATTTGGGATCAATATGACATCACACAAGAGTTGAACCTCTCCGCCATCATCATGACACCAAATCTGGATGCTATTGAGGATCAACTAGAAATTATCCGAGAAATACAGGACACCACCGAGCAAGATGGATTGATTATTTCAAAGATTTTTATCTCTCCGTAGACCTAGCTTGGGCCATCTACTACGCAGAACATGGTCTTCCTATCCCTATGGAAAACTGATTTTGTTTCTTTATTATATTATCTTAATATCGTAATTTTATCATATTATCTATTTCTTCATTTATTACTCGATTAAACACATAAAATGAGTTGACACTTAGATCAAAGGATACAATGATCCCCTCGGTTCTTTTAATTCATTAGACTTTTCAAATTCCCCTTGGGTGATCTATAAGAATATATGATCATCATATTATCTAATATCTATCTTGTCTAGTTATTTGTTAGTCTTTAGGCTCCTTGGGTTCTCTCATTTTAATCTTTGTAATAGGAAAGTCTCTTAAATTTTAGCATCGATAGAGTTTGCACTTGAATGTGAATGGCCATAGACTCCTTAAGGTCGTGGTATTTATACATATCGACGTCATCAAGTCACAAAACATATCATTAAACCTTATCGCCCCAACATGATTTTTGGTGATTTGTTTGCTATAAAATGGAAGTGAACCAAAATCTACCATAAACACATATTTAGTCATGTTACCTTTGGTCTCATTTTGGAATGACAACTTCTAGCCTAATATCGCCTTGGATGCCACATTAGATTTGATGTAATTAAACTAAAGTGGAGGATACAATGATCCTCACCAAGAATTATTAAAACAATATCAACAGAAGATTCATTATCTTGTGGGAGATTTTGGGATGAAGTCTTAAGTCAAACAAATTTAATTCATGGTCACTTGAGCGAAACCACCCTATCAAATCAAATTCCCCCTTGGAAAATTTAGTGATCTATAAGAATATATGATTTGATCTTGTCGGTTTGGTTTGGGGGAGTAAAAGCATTCAACGATATTCACTATCCTTTCCTCAGTGCTTAATCGTTAAACTATGTGGTTTTTGTACTTTTATGTAAAGAAGAAAAGTGGCAATGCTAAATACTTAGTCTTTTGTTGCTCCTTACAATTAAACTTGTCTACTTCTAATTTAATCTTTGTGTATTTATTTTCATCATAGCACCTATTTATTTTCTTTGTGTATTTCTTGCATGCACCTACAACATAGGTTTTATTTTCAAGTTTGCATTGTTTATAGTCAATTGCGTTGTAGTCAAAGAATTGAATTGTTGTTGAGATGGATTTTATTACATCATCTTAAAAAACACTTTAAATAATCATGAACATCCCTCGAAAGCATAAAGATGAAGCCATGCATTTTTAAGTGTAGTAGTTAGCATGTGTTAATTGCAAATAAATTGTCTACAAATTTAGTATTATCATCTAGTGGTAAGTCAAATAAACATTTAGGTGTTACAAATGGGTATGTAGAAATGTGTCTATTTATTCAACTCAACCCAACCTGATTAGCTATTGAGAAGTAGTTTCAAATTTTTGAATTGTAGATGGCAACATCTGAATCACACAAGATATTGTTTTGCTATCTTGAACTTCCAACAAATAATGTTAAGGACGAAATGAAAGTAATGACGTTAATAGATTAAGTGCATGCACTAAATTCATGGTATTGATAAGATTCACATAAACAAATACATATTCGAATAAGAAATGGTGAAATTTAGGAGCTCAATCATGGCCAAAATATGATGGAAGGAAAACAATAGCCAAATGAAGTTTGAGTTTAGAGTTGGAGACACACATCAAGTACCTCAATGTGGAAAGACTACACATCATAAAGCATTGAGATATTCTTGTAAATTCAAACATGCATAAGTAAACTAAACTAAACTAATTTAGACATGAAAAATAAATGTGAAAAAATGAAAATCAAAATAATAAGGAAGTCAATCTTATAATAAACACTTACTAACCCCGTGGTTCCACAATGGCCAGAGTGATTAACCCTCAACATACACAAGCCTTTAATAAACTACCAAAGATCCCTAAAAATCATGTCACAATCCATGTGTACCTAAATTACTTTCCAAGAAAGGAATAAATGTACCCAAATCTTGCCATACATAACTTAGAATATATGCAAACCAAATTAAACAAAGAGACCCAAAACGTGAATTCACTTAAAATATTTATTGTTGATATAGGATACCCCTTAACACATTCAAGCATGCAAGAAACTATCCACATAAAAATAAAAGGCAATGAACATACATATGATCAAATTGCACTAGAATCTAGCTAGTTCCAATAATGTATGTGTAAATCGTAATCTATATAGCTCTATTTGTGAGTGTAGACAATAAATCACGCACTTTGGATCTATTTCTAGTCATGATCACATATCACTATTCATATGATTCCTAAGCGAGAAAATTACTAATTGACCATTGTCTTTGGCATCTTTGCTTGTTTTCTGTTTTCCTTATTGGTCTTACACTCCTTGCTCAGTTTGTCTTTTGATATTTCGGCATTTCTGGCTCTAGACACCAATGCCCAGCCGAGGTGCCAGTGCCCATGTGCCTCCATCCCCTCTGGCCACCCCCGACCACTTTTTACTTTGCTAGCATCTTTTGGGTCTTTTCTAGCCATTTGGGCATCTTGCTTTTTACTAGTAAGCCTTTTAGTGGTTAATTACGAAATTCAAACAAGGGAATCATATAAATATAAAGTTATGTGATCATAATAAGGGACCAAGCACTAAGCATTATCTATCACCACCTAAGGTTAGCATCTAAAGGCATTACAAGAGCATTCAATCATCCATCTAGCTCCACACAAGCGATTGCAATCTTCTACATACACTTAATAGAGGGGAAGTTCATTTTTACATACACACATCTAGTTATTGCTCATTATTCAAGTGTGTTTGACACAAGAGCCACCTAGGGCATGATTCTACACACACACAGAGAGTTACATGGAGTCTGAAATGCAAAGGTCAACACCCGGATCGTAAGTTCATTCAGTTGGGTGACTGCTTGGGTTAGTTCAACTCCTCATTTGCATCTTTTTCTTGTTATGATTTGATATGTTTTAGGGTTTTACAAGTGCTTGTTTGTTCTTGCGAGGTTTCAAGAAAATAATAGCTCAAAAGCGATAAAGAGTGAACATCTTGCAAAATTAAGTTTCGCATCTTCTAAGCAGTCACAGGTGCCTAGAATAGGTCTTTGGTGCCCTAGGCATGCCTAACCCTGCATAGGCACCATAGTCCCGACATTCACGACACTTCTACACTTTTATAGGTTCAATTACGACACTCTAAGTTCTTTTTTCATTAGTTTTCCACTTCGTCACAACTTTGGCACCATTGTGAATCGGTGAAGTACTTCATCCCCCTCTCTTAGCCTAGAGTTTCAAATTTAAATTACTTATTTGCTTGGATCAAATTTGTACTTAATTGTTTATAACATTACACTGGTACATATTTATATTTAGCATCTATTTTTCCATATTTGCTTAATCAATGAGAAGAAACGAGGCGAGATTTTCCACTAAAAAGCCTATTTTGAAATCGGTTGTAGGCGGGTATGCGAGATATGCCTCCCATAAAGACTTGTGTGATTGTGGAAAGATTGATATGATTGGTGGGTGTGCTTACTAGGTCTAATTGAAGAAATAACAACGTTGGTGACAACAACATACTCCACTCTGGTTCCACAGCTCCCCATGATCAATAATCTCACTATGTTCTCTCCCATTCATACCTTCCCTCCCAATAGGATTGCTAAACTTCACTACACACCATAACCGAATGGATGCACCATAAACAACAGATCTTGATCCACAACATTCACGTTGAGGGCTAAACAAACAATTGAGAGGAGAGGATTTAGCTTGAATGGACAAGGTAGTCAACACTCAGTCACAAGTTCATAATCCAAAACTATGAGGGTGTTGAGTTTCTTCTCCACAATGGAATTTGAGCCACCAACACCTCATGAAAACCCCCATTGGTAATGTGCCCAATCTAGGAAACTGGTCCCTATAGTATCGACATTCCTCAACAGATCAATTTTTGTTTTTGTTTTTTACTTTCAGCCAAGTAGCACCAAACAAAATAAAACCATCCGTGTTTAATAAAAGTAAAACTCGACGAAAAATCCAATAATCCTTTTCTAAGAGAATGAAAACAATCAACAAACTTAATAGTGAAACGAGAAATAACCGTAAAGACAATCACAATTCTCTGCCTCCTTGTGCACGATATCCAAAACAAAATTAATCAACTCGGCATCCTCTGTGTATTGTCTTTTGGCCCAATTATTTCTAGCTCCAGTCTGACCAAAGACAAAGTTATCGGGCTTGAATATCTAACCATATGGCTGAGACCGCACATTGTCCATGGTGTCGGGTTCGAGATCCACTTCCCATAATAATGCTCTGATTTGATTATTACACGACCTGCCCTGTATGTGCAATATTTCTCTCATTTTTGTCACAAAGATAAAAAAAAAAATTGCTCTCTGATTGAGACTGAGTAAGAAGCTTTCCTGAACTTGAATACAAGCTCTTCAAAATCATTGTCGGCTAAGGCGTGTGCGATTTGAGAGCTTGAAAATGACAATTCGACATAGAGGAAGGAGACAGATCTGACCTCGAGCCGTACAACAATCAAATCTCCTTCATACCAAGCCAAAAAAGTAAAGTAACAAATAAATGGCTCAACCAATGGAGAGAAGCCAAAATAAAAATTTGCAATATGAAACTTTAGTATAATGTCATCTAAATACACTAAAGACTATATACATGCCTTTGGAAAAAATAAAAACAACTTCGGTGAATATTAAACCTTGGGAAAACACTTTTCAATTGTCAAAAATTCATAATACATATTTATTGTGGGAGTTGATTAATTATAATTCACTTATTTGTGTGTATTTTAGATTTGTTTCTCTTTGAGCCAATTTAAGCTAGGTACCTACTAGTCAATTATAAAGGATCTGCCCACTTCACAAGCCACGTGAAACTCCTACCGGACGTGGGCCGTCAAATTAAAATTCAAAATCGGGTATCAAAAAAATGAAGATTGATCCTTTGTGCCTTTGGGAGCGCTCTTAGGGTTCTGGCGGCGAGTTTAGGGTTTTGCATGCCAAGAACAAAGAGTTTATCTACAATGAGAGATCTGTTGCCATTAACGCATTTATTCAGCCTCTTTTCTAGAGCCTAGCCGCTTGGCGGGCTTTAAATATGACTTCGCTCGACTCTAGTCCAGTTATTTCAACTGCGACGGAGAGCGGCGATTCTGCGAAAAATGGCTCCGGGGAAATGCCCTCGCAAGTTCGTGCTGAAAGTATTCCACGAGGTAATGATACTTCCCCTGATATTGTTTTACCGCTTTCAAAATTTGATTCCGCCTGTAAATGGCTAGAACAATTCTACTTAATAGGGTATTTTGTTGGAAGGACTCCCTCTGAAAGTATGCTTAAATCATGGGTCCAAACTGCTTGGACGACGCATGGTATTAAACTGGATTCTATCCAGAACCTAACCCGTGGTTTTTTTTGCCTTCGTTTTGCTGATCCTAGTCATGCTTCCCTTATCTTGCATAAGCAACAAACCTGGTATGTAAGAAGCTCCTGTTGGTTTTGTCACCCTGGACCAGGGACTTTGTAGTCTCTGACCAGATGGCTCTTAAGGTCCCCATTTGGGTTGAGTTCCCAGGGCTTCCTATGCCTTGCTGGCATTTTTTAGAGTGTATTGCTGCCACTCTCGGTCGTGTTATCTACACAGAGCCTAACAAGTTTTTTGCAGCTCATCTGCAAAAGAGGGTTTGCATAGAACTGGATCTTTCGAAGGACCTGAAAGAGTCCATTGCCATCCAGGTTGGTGATGTGTATTTCACTCAGAAGGTGGTATACATCAATCTTCCGAATACTTGCTTCCATTGTCAATCTTCTGAGCATAAAATTCGGGATTGTCCCTTGTTGGCCGCTCACCGAGCCGCTTCAAAGCCTCTGGGCGATCCTCGCCCTCAACCTGAAGAGGAGGGTCAGGCACACAGTGGGTGGCCGAAAAGCCAACAAGAACAAAGCCACTCTTGTCGGGCCTTTGCAACATGGTTCAGCTATTCAAGCCGGAAAGGCAATTCCAAATGCTTCCAACTCAGCAAAGCAACCTTCAGATACCAAGTTGCCTCTGGTTCATACGAAGGTAATGGCTAGCAGTATGGTTGGTTCTTCAAGCAAATTGGCACCTTTGGCCTCAAACACTCAGCCTGCTCTTTTGCAGAATGAGGGTGGTCTTCAACCATTACTTGTTTCTAACAAAGTGGTTTCTCCACGAAAGCAGGCGGTTCGGCTCGCAGCCCTCCTCGCGAGCGCGAGGAGAGGGAGTATATCCCTAACAGCCAGCAGGCTACTCAATTGTCTAATTTTTTTACAGTTAACCAACAATAGTTTTTGTAGAAACAGTTTTGGGGCCCTTGATGGTTTGAGTGAGCTAGACTCAGAAATGCATCTGGACAATGTTTCCTCATGAATTGCTACTCATGGAATGTTCGGGGTCTCACAAACTCCACTCACAATACATAGTGCGAGATTTTAGGAAAAGCTTCCTGATATGGATATTCTGTGTTTACAGGAAATCAAAGTTACAAGTTTTTTGCTTGATTTTGTCGCCAAGACTATTTGGCCTGACAGTTTAGCTATCCCTAGCAACCATGCAGTTGGCAGAGGTGGAATGATCACATTTATTTCTTTGAAGTGGCGGCTGCATTACGTCAATCATGGATGTGACCCTGACAACCGTATTCTCTAGGTGTTATTCAATATTGAAAATCTCTCCTTTGGGATTATTAATGTTTATGCACCTAATGACGCGTCAGAAAGGACGTCACTTTGGTGGTGGGTGGCTGATGACCTTCCAAATGCACATTGGTTAATCAATGGGGATTTTAATATGGTTGAGCATCCCAATGACAAAATGGGCCTTCTACCCATGAGGTGGCCAGCTGGTGAAAGGGAAGCTTGGTTTTACATGCGTAATAAATTTGGGTTTTATGACCCTAATTATTCACGTCACACCAACGTGTTGCCATGGTACACTTGGTCTAATCTTAGAAATGACCAAGATCGGGTTTTTAAAAGGCTAGATCGTGTCATGATCTCTTTACAACCTTTCTTTAAATTTGCCAAATTGTTATTCTCTTCTCGTGTGGAAGCGTTGTCAGCCATTGTTGTTCTTTCCGACCACATTCTGATTCGGTTTTGTATTGAATGGAATTTTCAACTGCAAAAATTAAAAAGACGTAGTTTTATTTAAATACTTGCTTTACTGCATCATGACCCCACTTTGGCACACATCCGCCAAATTTGGAACCTTGCACCTCACCCTCTTGGTAAGGTGGGTTGGATAAGTTGGTGGAAAGATGCTATAATTCAGCTCACTAAATTCCTCTAGATGTATGGTGTTCAACTCGCTAAATTCTGGTGGCGGGCCTATTCCACCACCTCCACCGAGCTGAGCCGCTCGACGGTGGCACTCAAACAGGCTCCTTTCAATGTGGCTCTGCAACTCCAAGTTGCAAAATTGCGGCAAAAATCTACATTGTTGATGACTACATAGCTCGGGGTGCTCAGATTAAGGCTCAACTACACTAGCTTAAAATTGGAGACCGTAACACCAAAGAGTTTTACCAGTGGCTCAAGGCCAAGCACATGAACCAAAAATTTCTGCCATTGTTGATGTTGGTGTTCGATTTCAAACACTCCTCAGATGGTCCAAGCCTTTGTTAGGCACTATGTTCAGGTTTTCAAAGCACAGGATGAGTCTCCTGAGTGAAAATCCGCGCTCATTGAATGCCTCTTGGTAGTTCCTTGCAAGCTTTCACCTGCTCACAGAGTTATCTGTGATAGATTGCTTACTTACTCTAGAGGACTTATATGAAGTTGTTTCCCTTATGGCCAATGATAAAGCTCCTGGAATGGATGGCTTCCCTTGCGAGTTTTACAAAGCCCTTTGGGACATGGTTGGTCGGGATTTGCTGCAAGTCTACCTCAAGGCTCTCCACTCAGGGTCCCTCGGTGCCCTTATTAATCGGGGTCACATAAAGTTCATCCCTAAAGCAGGAGACCCAGAGCTCATCTGCAATTGGCGGCCAATTACCTTGCTCAATGTTTCATACAAGATCATAGCTAAGGCTTTAGCTCTTCGGCTTTGGCCCATCTTGCCCATTATCATCAGTCCTGAGCAGACTGGTTTCATACAAAGTAGGTACATTCTAGATAATATTTTGGCTATCTGGGAAGGTATGGAGTGGGCAAGAACCTCTAAACAACCAACCATTTTTGTCAAAATTGACTTTGAAAAAGCCTATGATAGGATTGAATGGCATTTCATTCTGGCGATGCTTGAAGTGCTGGGCTTCGGTTCGGTTTTCATCGCCTCTATCAAAATGCTTTTTACAGATGCCACGACCTCTCTATCTATTAATGGTCATACTTCCAAGTAGTTTGGGCTTTTTTGTTCTATTAGACAAGGTTGTCCTTTAGCGCTGCTTCTTTATGTGCTAGCCGCTTTGAAGGTTTTGGGTTCCTCCTTGCCCATGCTCGTGATCAAGGGCTTGTGAGGGGTATTCAACTCCCTTCTATGACTCCCCTTCAGCTTGTCAATGGCATTTTGCAGATGACTCCTTCCTCACACTTCTGGAGGAGGAAGCGAATATCAACAATGCCATGCAATGTTTGGACACGTATTGTTTAGCTTCAGGTTCCAGTATCCAATGGAGAAAGACCTAGTGCTTCAGGCAATCTTTTCTCCCCAAACCTGGTTGGCTGAATCATTTTGACTAGAAATATATCCAACATGGAGAAATTTTTAAATTTATGGGCATTCCCTTTGCTTTCGATGCTTCTCCCAGTCAACTTTGGCAATATGTTATTGACAGGGTTTCCCACAAGTTGGAGTACTAGATTACTAAACCCCTTTCACTGGCAGAAAATTTCAGATTTGCTCCAAGATATTGGCAGCCACACATGTTTATTATTCTTTGTGTTGGGTGTCAGCTAAAGCCTCTTACAAGAAATTGGAGAAACTCCTCAGAGATTTCCTTTGGGCTAGCTCGGAGCTTGGCAAAGGCTTTCACAGAGTTGCCTAGGAATATTGTTGTCTCCCTAGGGATTCTGGAGGTCTTGGTCTGACTGACATTGGCCGCCAGGGGTCTACTCTAGCAACCAAGTGGATCATTTGGGCCTGCACTGGCAACGAAGCTTGGAAAGTGTTGATTCACAACTGTATTTTTCAAGGCTCCCCTCAAGGGCGCAAAACTTGGCAAGGGTTGGATTTTCATAGTCTACTCATTATCAAAGCCCCTGGTTAAGGTTGTGGGCACCTTTGTTGTCAAAAGCATATGGAAAGCTTGGGAGTTACTCAAACCCTTTTTAATCTGGGAAGGGGATGGATTCAGAAATGGGCTATCCATTAATGACCACAACATTTGGTGGTCTCCTCTCATCAATTTTCATGATGTGTCGCTTGCCCAAGTGCCCTGGGTTCATGCTCTTAAGTTGTATCGATGAGGCTTGCACACTCTTAAAGACATATTTTGTAGGCAGACCAAATTACTTCTCACTTGGCCTCAAGCTAAAGCCAAGTTTCGGCTTGCTTTTGACTGACAAAGAGTCTTATCAGGAAGTTCTTGATTCCATTCTTTCGAGATGCTTCACAAAGTTGGTGTCGTCTCTCTCAGGCCTTGGTGGAAGGATTGGAAATGGTTTCCAGATACCCCTTTTTAAATTACTCCCCAAGAAAAGGTTATGCTCTGCTCACCCCCAGGTTGCCGATGGTGGCCTTGCTTAACTCCAGATGGTCCATCAATTCTGGATGGTCATCCTGGGAAGCTAGATTTCATACCGTTTGGAAAGCCATCATTCAACCCAAGCTAGCCTGTTTTGCTTGGTGTTTACTTTATCAAGGCCTCCCTCTTGGGCACAGATTAGCTCATTACGGGATTTCTCCTCGGCTATGCCCTTTTTGTGGGCACATTGAGATGCTCATACATCTATTCTGGTACTACCCAAAAGCTCAAGCTATTTGGGCTTGGATCCATGATTTCTTTCGGCCGTTTAGACCAGCTCAATTTCATTGGCAACATGCTTTGGGGATTCTATTTCCATTCCCCATGTTTTTGCACAAGTGTGGCATAATTTCAGAGTGGAGATCCTTTTTTATATGGAAAGAATGTAATTCTATTATTTTTGCTAATTCCATAGTTTCTTGCATTCTTTTGCATTATGATAAGGCCATGCTTATCTTGAATGTGTTCTTACAAATCTAGGACTAGGCCCGTAAGGTGGAGCTAGAAGTGCGGCACCTTCAGACCCTTCTGGATCATTGGGCCAACGCTCCTTGCACTGTGGTGCAGGAGAACCCCCTACCTCCCCTTCTGGGAGTGTTTGTTCAAGAGGGTGTCATGGCCATGGCCAGTCGGTTGACCAAGCTCATCGTCATCGCTCTCCCGGCAGCCCAAGTATCAAGTATCCATGTCAATCGCGGTGGTTGGGGTTCCCTCATTGTTTCGCGCAAAGACAGGTGGTTGGGGTTCCCACCACCACTCCCTACCTCCTGTGCAGAGGGATGGGTGGGATTCTGGAAAAGTTCCCAGGTTGGCTCTTGCTATTTCTCCTAATCAGCAGGAAGACAAAGATGAAGAAGTTGCTTCAGGTTGGCCGCCCCTTCCAGATGGCAACGATCTTCCTGGTAGTAACTTGGAGGATAAGGGGCCTCCACCACCCCCTGCCTCTATGTTTGTTGTGGTGGCCTAGTTTTTTTCCTTTTGTCTGGCATTGTTGTTAAGTTTGTTGTTGCCCCTTGGGCTTGATACTTTAGTCTCCTAGCCGTCATAGCTAGTTTGTTCGTGGGGTGTGCCCTTTACCACCCATATTTTTTTGTGGATAGGTTGTAATATTTTATAAAGTAATATAGACTATTTCATAAAAAAAAAAATCAAAATCGGACTTCAAATCCTTTATGATGCAAAATCTTTATCCCACGCTACAATACAAGAGCTCCTCCATGATAATCATTGTAATGTTGTGAGAGTCTAAAAAGCACAATATTAATAGACAACAAAATGATTTTGTTTCCATTGGCATTAAACACAACGTCAATCTTGATATTAACATAGGGTTTTCAAAAATGCGTCCTAACAACTTATTTTAAAGTTTTTAAAAATACACCCGCCAATCCAAAAATTAGCCAGAAATTATAGTTTCGTTGTTCACTTTCTGCGTACTTTTTACCAAAAGATTTCCTTCATGGCAACCTTGTGGATTTTCATCCGGATTATGTTTTCAATGAGTTGTGTGCAAAGTGAAATGTCTCATGAATTGGAAGGGTTAATGAGAAAGTTAGACAAAGAACGGGCCTCTGCTTCGGTACAAGAAGTTGTTGTATGAGGTGTTTTACGGAGGCTTCTTCCCTCTCACGCTTCTAGCTTTGACCTTACAATTGTCTCAAAGGTAATTTAACCGGTACTCAATATTTTACTCTCTGATGAATTCGAGTTAATTTGGAAGCAAACATAAATTTTAATATACACTATTGATATTGAGGGATTTTGGTCAATGCTTTCACTCTCGAATTAACAATAATGAATGGGGTCCACCCTTAAAAACACTTTAGAATGGCACGGCCCATATGTGCGACTCGAAGTCATATTTTTACGATTTCGGATGGCGTCTTTGTAATCTCTCTCTACGCTTTGGGTCTTGTTCTTATAGTTATGATTTTCCTTGGCTTCACCTTGCTTCTTTATTGGTCACTTGCGACCATTCTTGGGTATGGTTTCCTTCGCTTTCTCTTTTAGAGAAAATTTGAAATAGAGTAGCAAGGGGCATGATTGCGGGGAAGTTTTATGGTAAATTGTGCTTGGGTAGGCTTAGTGCTAGAATTCGACCACCTATGAAGTATTGCGGGTTTAGGAGGGACAAGAATGCCCGAGCACTATTATCCCTGGTCGCGCCAGTGTCCAAGCCATAAAAGATAAATGAGTTAAGTTCGAATGGGCTATAGGGTGTGCAAGACCAAAGATAAAGTAAAAGACGAAGAAAAGAGGCTAAGGTTAGTTGTCAACCACTATTTTTTTGCTTAGAAATAATGTAAATGCTAGCATGCTTTTAAGACCTTAAAATGTGCCCAAGTGCATAATTTTGTGTTTACATCTTGTATGAGTTGCTTCTAACAAAGACGAACTTGCAAAATAAGAGCATGAAAGTAGTTAAATGTTTGTATATGATAGATAAGAGAAAATATGTGTAAAAGTATGTGGGTAAGTGCATATGAATCATCCGTGGACATTTGAATCTCAACTTGTAGTTTCTAAAGCTATACTAATTTTTAGAAAAATTTAATAAATATGAATCGTAGCACAATCTAGTTTCTAAAATACTAATTTTTTTAAAAATGGACAATTTTAGCTATATTAAACACTTAAAATTATATGACTTAGTTTTTTTTTGAAAAAACTTATAAGATTGTAGTCCATTTGCCCGCATTTTGGATGACCAAATCTTGTTATTTTTTTTTCCTTTGGTGAAACATTAGATGTAGTTGTCTATCTTGGGATGGATTTTATTTTGTATTTTTTTAGCAATATTTTTTTTTATGATTTTTTCCGTGAAAGTGGTCTGAAAATATTTAGAAAACGGAGCGCTTTCCGTTTGCCCGCCATAACTATATCAAAAAATATCGAAATCAATTTTTTTTTTTTTTTACGTGTATAGAATTTGTCCACGCTTGGGATGGTATAAGTTTTATCATATTTTGATAAGCGAAACAAAAGTTACAGTCTTAAATGTAGACATGAACATTCACGGGAAAAAATGTCTTAAAGACCTATTGTTAGTAAAAAATTATAAAATGATATTTATCTTATTCTATTCACTTTAAAAACAATATTTCTATGAAGCTAAGAGTCTCCCCTACGCGATGGCACCATTTTTGTGAAATGTTTTCAGTTTTTTAGCACGGTTCAAGTCTTTGGAAGAGCAGATTTGAGGTTTTTTGACCTTTTACACTTCATAATGACCTTCCATAGCTTTGGTTGGGAAAAACAAAGATTTTCCGAGCCTTAGGTTCGGCAGATAGATCCGCGATCGCGGTTTTTTAAACATAAACCATGATCATGCTTTATAAACTGCGAGCGCTTTATAAACCGCGATCGCGGTTTATAAAGCGCGATCGCGGTTTATAAATCATATTTACACACATCCCAATGTTCGAATTACCATGTGATTTTTACTCTCTGACCTTACCATACGAATTACTGTGAAATTCTATCTTTTTCTGCACGTTTTTCTTATCATCGGAAGCAAAACATCATGGGAGACAAAAACGAAGTCAAAAAAGGAAGTCATTAAGTAAAAAAACACCAAACGAATTAGAGGCCAACAAAATTCAAAATGCTGAGCGAATGCGGAAACTTCATGAATCTAGAAGAGGTTCATCTTCAATCCCAACTATTGTAAGCAATGAAGAACTAGGTAATGTTTCTACTGTCAATGTTGAAGTTGAATTAAATACTCGTGATGAAGAAGTTTTTACTGTCAATGTTGAAGAAGAATTAAATACTCATGATGTAGCAAATGTTGAAATTGAAGGAGACGATGAAAATGTAAATAAGGAAATTCATGTTGAAACTGTAGACAAGCAAAATTTGACAAAAACACCTCCTAGGATTTTACGTAAGAAACCTAATTTTTTTATTGAAATTGATGAAAACATTTTGAAACCAATGTCTGACAAACTTTCTGAACGACAAATCAGAAGAAAAGCCACTGAAATTTGGGATAATCATTTTGAAATTTTAAATGATTCCCAAAGATGTCAGTTGTTGGTTAGTTTGATGAAATTGATTAAAATGAGACCTACATTAAACACCTTAGGATTGACAACATCTAATATACGTGGACAAACCTCTACAATTGTTGAAAACCTTCATGATGCATATCACACTATTGGTGTCAAGAGACACACTAGGGATAGTAATATTGTGTGTCGTGTACTTGCTACTAGTGTTGTAAGTGAATCAATAAAAAAACAACGTTTGATTACGCAAACAAGTCAAATGTTGCAAGTTAATCGAAAAACTCTAATGAAAGCAATTGAAAGATGTAATATCCTTCAATCACTCAATAATGCCGATTTTTGGGCATTTTCTACTAGAGCACCGCGTAAGGACAAAAATAATTCTGATGCTATAAGAGAAGTTGTTATTAAATTTTGGCATGATAACACTAGAGTTTCACCTAATACAAGAGATGTTATAAAACAGAGAGTTGGTTCTACTAATCGTGAACCACATCCAAAGCATTTCTTAGATATGACTCAAACTCAATTTTTTCGTAAGTTTGAACAAGAGAATCCAGAAATTAAAATTAGTCAACGTTTTTTTGAAATGTTGAAACCATTCTATGTGAAAATCAACCATGCTCGCACCACTTGTTGTTGTAGGCAACATGTTGAATTTGTGATGCATTATGCTAAATTTTTACGTATTCGTTCTAATTTTCATTCTGAAACTATGTTATCTGAATGTGGTGTTCAAGTTCCACCAATATCTTCCAGGGATTTCATTCCTACTATATTTTGTGAAAAAGAAGTTGGACAATTTTTTTATAGTCAGGATTGTTTAGATGGAAGTTGTAGTACATGCGGCGGATTACCTAAATTGGAAAGTTACATCCATGAGAAAATTGAAGGTACAATAGGACATAATTTAGTTGAATTTGATAAATATAAATCAGTTGCATACCAGTTGAAAGATGGAAAAGAGTCGAAACGGTGTGAGCTAGTTACAGAACAAATGCCCATTTTTCAATTTATGAGAAAATTTAAGGATGAAATTGTTTATGAGTATGCGAGGCATACACATAGAGCTCGATGGTTGGATGAACAATTCAAGCTATGCAAAGACACATTTCCTATTGGTACTATTGTTTCAGTGGTCGATTTTGCAGAGAATTACACATTGCAACCACAAATGGAGGTTCAATCGCAATATTACAACTCAGTACAAGTTGCCATTTTTGTGCATATAGCATTTCTACATTCTCCTGACAGTACAGAGAATGATCAAAAATCTTAAGAGAGTACCACTTTTATATCAGTGATGATCGTACTCATTCTACTGAATTTGTGCAAGGGTGTTTCCAGTTATTTTATGGAAACTTGTTTGATAGGGACATCCACTTCAAACAACATTATATATGGTCAGATAATTACACGTCTCAGTTTAAGAATGCATGAATGTTTTATTGGATGAGCAGAATGCACGTCAAGATGGGTGTGCAACATATTTGGAGTTTCACTGAGGCTGGACATGGAAAAGGAGAGCATGACGGTGCAGGGGCATGTGTGAAAAGAGCTCTTGCAAGAGAAGAGTTGAAGTACAAAGATGGTGCTGAATTAAAAGATGCAAAGAGCATAGTGGAATGGTGTACTGACAACATGGCCCGAGGTTCTCAAGAAAATTCCACAGTTTGCAGATATTTTTGGTTGATAGAGGAAAAACATATTGCTAACTACGAGGATTGTATGACACTCACTGGGTCCAGTGATATGCACTCATTTTGTAGCTCAGACGCTACTTCATGGGCCGTATGGACAAGAAAGTTGACATGCTTTTGTGCATCTTGTATCAAATTTGTCACTGCTGAGTGTGATTCACAAGAATGGGTGGAAGGATGGATTTGTAGGCCTCTAACTCCGCTTCCTAGTTATCAACCTCCACAAGCATTACGACTTGTTTCTGTAGATGAAGTTACAACATCCAAGGACTTTGACGAAATTTCAATTTTGGTGCGACAAGGTATAAATATGGTTATATTTATTTAATTTTTGTAAATTGAGTTATATGTCCATTGAAATTTTAATATGTAATTTAAATTTGAGTTGTTCAACTTTCCTTGGTTATTTTTTTGTAGGACATGTGTTTGCAGTAATTGCGATAGAAGACAATGAAGAAGGAATAGACTATTTCTTATGTCGTTGCATCGAGGAAAGAAAGAAGTTGACTTCTCCTATTATAGATGGCGAAGATATTGAGTATCCTACAGGGTCAGTGGTAGTTACTGGAACTTGGCTTCGACGGTATCCATTAAAAAACTCCTCTGTTTGGGTGTTTGAAGACTTTGAGACACACAGAAAATACTCTTATATTCACATCTAGTTCTAGCGACAAATATTCAGTTGTATAGATATCAAGGAAGGCCTAATAACAAGATTCTTTGGAAGGTTCGAGAGTCAGATCATGAAGCAATCTTGTCTGCTATTCAGAGTAGATCCGATCCTGATGGTTCATTGGAATGAATTTACAATGCGAGCATGTCTGGTATATATATAATTTCTTTTCAATTTATATATATATAATTTTTTAGAAATTAAAGATCTAGATTTAAGTTTGAATATATATTTTATTTTAAATTTGTGTATTTTGCACGTACATTATATCTATCTATAGTATATATGGTTTTGATTTGAAACTTAAATTTCTTTGACTAACACTTTTATTTAGGTTAGTGGTGCCATAAAAGCTTCCACCTTCACGTGGTTGGCACTGTTAGTAGAGAATTTTAAATTCTCGAAGCTAAGAGAAGCTTTCATTGTTTGAAAAAGTTGTAAATTTTGAAAAAGTTGTAAATTTTGAAAATGTTGTAAATTTTGAAAATGTTGTAAATTTTGAAAATGTTGTAAATTTTGAAAAAGTTGTAAATTTTGAAAATGTTGTAAATTTTGAAAACGACTCCTCCCCAAGTGTTTACAAGACCATACTTATGCGTGTGCACCGATATGAGAAGGAAAAAACTAAGAGAGACTATTGTAGAGGGTCCCTACGCTCGAGGTGTCGGATCAGACGAGGCCTCTCTAGGTGCCACGGAGTCCGAGTAGTCACCCGTCGAAGTTGAACGATATTTTGGTCTCAGGGCTCTTAAGGGACTACGCCCGAACGAAGTAGCCCGAAAGCAACGACTCATTTCACCACAAAACACCACCTCCTCTAGCATTCACCTAGCCACCCTTTCGGATGTGTTTCAGAAAAAAGCGTAGCAGTCCGTTCGGTGCCACGACCCACCGTTTGCAAAATATAGCGTTTGACAACCTTACACTGGCTCTAACTGCACTATTTTGCGCGTTTACAAACAAGGGCAGCGAGAGCACCAAAATGAGAAGGAAAAAACCAAGAGAGGCTATTGTAGAGGGTCCCTACGCCGAGGTGTCGGATCAGACGAGGCCTCTCTAGGTGCCACAGAGTCCGAGTAGTCACCCGTCGAAGTTGAATGATATTTTGGTCTCAGGGCTCTTAAGGGACTATGCCCGAACGAAGTAGCCGAAAGCAACGACCATTTCGCGCACCAAAACACCACCTCCTCTAGCATTCACCTGGCCACCCGGATGTGTCAGGCAGTCCGTTTGGTGCCACGACCCACCGTTTGCAAAATATAGTGTTTCCTTATTTATTTAAATTAAATTACAATGACTTGGTTGTTATGTTATCTCTTGTTGTCATCAAGTGTCCTTGGTAGGATGATATATGGGGCTCATGAATCTTATTTTCTGCCTTATCCTTAACACTTGGTTTTGTTATAATATTATGGGTAATATTGTTCTACGGTTTTCTTTTCCTTTCTCTTCTTTCTCTCTTTCTATGAAGACCATCAGTTGTGCTACCTCTTGATTCAACTCTCTGACCTCCTGTGAAACCATAATTATCTTCTCTTCATCCTTTCTTCTTTCTTTCTCTCTCTCTCTCTCTCTCTCTCTCTCTCTCTCTCTCTCTCTCTCTCTTCTTGTACCTCATTAGCTCTATCAACCTTTGAATCACATTTCCTGCTAGTTCTTCTTCTTCTTCACCATATATCAAGTCTGATTCATGAGGCCTAATAACCTTCAATTACCTTTCTCTACGTTTCTTCATCTTTTCTATTTTTCACATATGTTCTTGAACTCTCTTATCCTTTCATGTAATTGCTTTAGTCTAGCATCTTATCTCTCTGATACTAACTTCTCCATCCAATGTGGCATTTTGTAACCATGACCTCACTCTTTACTTCACCCATCATTTTCATCTATCTCTTTGTCTCTCTTCTTGGACCACTGTATCAACCTTATCTCAAATCCTTTTAGCTAATCTTCCTTGATCTTCAAGTTATGATACCACATGTTGCAATTCAAAAAATTTATAACATATGTATTCAATGGTTTCTATGTTTCCCTAAAAACTCAACTTTGTCTTTTGATCAAGTTCAAACAACTCCTTTTCACTAGTTAACATGTACTCCAAATTTAATATTATCCCTTATCCTCTATATGGTTTCTTACTGATATTATTTATCTAACTCTAATGTAGATACTATGAGCGTAATCAAAATGATCAACTACCATCTTCAACTGCCAAGTTCAATATCCATGATGCATAGGCAAATACAACAATGCCCATGTTGGAAGGTACTTACAACTTCTTCACAGCTTTGGAACTCAAAATACATGAAGCAATCAGCTAAAACAAATGTACAAATACATTTGAAAATAACTTCTAGGTTGTGATGCAAATACAAATACAGTACAAGCTTATGATGCAAATAAAAATAATATAAAGATATGTAGCCACATATCATTCAGATTTAACAATATTTCAGGATTATTATGAGTTACAAAAGAACAGTACGGCTACAGGATTGGAAAATCAATACAGTTACTTCAAGGATTAACTCATATGTACACAAAAGTTACAAACAATGCAGACCCAATTTTGGGTATACCTGTAATATTATCAAGATGATAAATTGATGAATTCCATATTAACTTCAAGGATTAACTCATATTGCACACTTTTCCAAATACAACAGGATGATAAATTGATGAATTCCATTAAATATATAAGCTTTAGTTACTAATACTTAAGTTGGCAATAGAGCTAACAATATTGTTTTAGTTTGAAAAATAAAAATTCAAAATGCCCATGGTGAAATATACCACAAATAATAATCAGAAAGATACTAGAAAATATATAACTAGAAGTAATACACTAAATCCACCTCAAGATTTAAAAGACCTGAAATAGTTCAAATTTATAGCCTCGGAAACAAAACCGTAGCAGAGATATCCATAGGAGTTCCATATATGGAGGAATCACTTTTATCAACAAACAAAAACTATGATCTATGTATACTTTTGAACACTAAATTTTATTTAATAAACAATACAAATATTATTAACCTAGTTTGGGTACAGATAAATTCACAGATAGAGAATACTCGGGGCATCTACAAGTTCCAACGAACAGAGATCAAAACCCACTTTCTCAGAGTTAGCAATAATACCAAAATAACCAAAATAAATATGATTTAACCAACACACATGGATATATATATATATATAATAATCTAATCAAACAAAGTGTGCTCCAGACGCGCACGTCTCTGAAAATATATATGTACATAAGTTCATAATGTATGTATACATCTCGAACTAAGCACGTGTCATAATGTACATATGGGACCACATGCGGTCGCAAAAGGCTATATATAGTACAATGGACTGTGAATCTACTCATGACCACATATGTACATCCAGGTGTCCACTATAAATCTACTCATGAAACATCTTCCCTCTCTTCGCCCTGCTAGAAGTAGCACGTCCACGACCTGGGGATGTAGTGGAGGGAGATGCCACTACGGATTTCATCCGTGTGGTCCTAGGTGTCTCTAAGCATGCCTGCAACCTAACCTGCACATTCATAAACAACAAGTTTTTAACACCCAAAATTTTAAAATACATTCAAAATTTAGAAACTTGTACAATTTAGTTAAAATGCATGTGAAATCTTACCGCAATGTCATGATCCCTATCAATTTGTTGTTGACGCGTCGCAGGGACAACAATAGACTCACGAGGGGTAAGCTACATACAAATAATTAATTTTCAAATTAAATATTTCACATATATACCTACAAAATTTGATATTGTAGATTTAAGTTTAATAAGAAATAATGAAGGTCTCCAAAATTTAACAAATTTAAAAAATTGTGTACCTCAGTTAGTGGATCTGCAGATGCTATGGCAGTATCTACAGCAGCCTCCACAGTCTGCATATATGGAGGAGTCTCTCTAGCAGTCATAAGCTATACAAAAAACATGTACAAATCAATATTAAAATCTACTTAAGAGCTTAGCACTCCTATCGAAACCTATTGAAAAAAATAATAGTAAAGGAACTCAAAGGTCCCTACACTCTAAACATATCTTTTCACGTTCATCAAGGAAACACCAGATCTATATATAGGTACATGAAACATTTACAAGCACTCATTCCACATGTTGAGATTTTAAGAAGGTAAAAAAACTATACAAAGGAGGGAAATTATACATTCATTCCCGTCCCTACTATACAATCTTACCCCAGGTGGTACTTTCAAGACATGTAAAACCAATATATGATTACATTGTATGGCTAGTTATATCAAATGAATTGGCATTTCCTACTAAATAATATATAGGTTGAGTATAAGAAAGTGAAACTCATGTACACAGAGGTCCAAAGCATGCAATCCATGCGTGAACTTCCAGTAATTAGAAACAAAGTGTAAAGAGATTTACTAACCTGCGTAAAACTCATGTGAGGCGTGCCAGTAGCCTCAGTTCCCTGAGCAGATGATGACCCGCCAGGCTCCTGTGTATAAAAGAGAAAAATATTAATACATGTACAACATACACGTGAAACAAATTATAATAATAATCTAGTGCAATTAAATGATTTATTAAAAATGTAAGTTTGTACAACTTGAAACTTACGTTTGAAACACGCCCAGCCACAGTAGCTAGCATGTCGACACCGGATGTTTCCTTCACCGGCTCTTGCTATTTAAAATAAAATAAAAAATTAGTTTTTTACATGTATGTACATGACGTACAATCAAATATATATATATATATATATATATATAAATATCTCAAACATGTGAATTAAACTATATATATATATATATATATTTAAATTTATTTAAAATTTACTTGTGAAAGACCAATATCAGTGGCTCCAGTTCCAAAAACACTCCCCAGCATCTCATCTATAGAAAAGAAATCCTGTGAACCAGCAAATGATGTCTCGCCTGCAGTGCATACGGCACCACATGATCCACAGTGGTGTGGTGCACTAGAACTGGCGCCTCCACCAACATCATCAGATGCAATCTGGGTGCTATGCTGGGTGAGAGTGTCAGTGAGCTCCCTCAATGCATGCAATGTATCAATCTCCACAACCTCCTTCACTGTAGGAGGGATAACTGAAGGTAGTGGGGGTTTTGGGGCATGGGGGATCCTAGGCTGACCTACGCGTGCACCAGGTCTGCTCTGTGCAGAGCCACCTCCTCGACCAAAAAAGTCAGAAAAGTCAAAATAATTCGGGACCTCATTGAGCACGAACTCACAATATAATTTCTTCAAAAAATAAAGAGGAACCTCATTGTTGTTGCATGGTGGATAGTCAAAAACCATCCACCATCGGTCCCAAAAATTGTTTTTGATTCTATCATCATGGCACCAATGGATTGGGAACCGTTTGCAAGTAACTGCAGGGGGGCATTGGTTCTAGGGTCGGTAAATAATGCACAAATGAGGTCTTTTCCAATTTTTTTGTCTTTGACGGCCGCATGGGATAGTTTATCCGCATACCACCGCCTACAGTCACTTCTAAAGGTGTTCCATCTATGTATTTGGTTGGTTGCAGACTCGACTTCGCCAATCAATGTTTGCAATGTATTGGCTAAAGTCATGCGGGATGGATTTGTAGCATGATTTTGTCTTATATTTTGAATTAGGTTCTCAATGGCAATTTTATTTTCTTGGATTCTTCCAATGATATTATCTTGCGTTCCTGCTGGCTCAGTGGGGACAGAAGGAGCCACAGGAGGCGGATCTATGTTTGGAGGAGGGTTTTGAGGAATGTTCGGAGGGTTTTGAGGAATGTTTTGATGGTTTGCACGATTTCGAGCTTGCCGACCAACTGATAAAACAAGAAAATTGTATACATAAACAAACATTTCAAAAAACCCATGAAAATGCAAAAAAAAACCTAAAATGCAAAAAAATGATTACAATCGGGGACTTACCTCCTCGTCTTGGCGGCATGGTTGAATATATCGCTATCCAGAAGTCCGATGAGCAATTTTGAGATGGTATTGAAAGCGCGAGTGAAAAACGTTTAGGAAAAGTCGCGGTTCGAAATGAAAAATGAGGAAAATAACGAGTCGCGGGACTGTTAAATTTTGTCTCAGAGTTCCGCGATCGCGGTTTATAACCACGCTCACGGTTTTAGGTTTGGTAATTACCGAACCTAGAATAAAGAACCGCGATCGCGGTTCCTTTATTTTAGGTTTTTATGTCCACGGAATTGTCCACCAACTTCGTGCACTTACCCATGTAAAGGAAAGTGTGCACTTGATATGCAAGAGGGTAAAGGATAGAAAAGTGGCACGTTGCTTGAAGTTGTTGATTAGGAATGTTGGTGGTGAGGGTTTTGAGCAATCTCACACCAAGAGTGATTTTTGGGCGATCTCACATCAAGTGTGAGTTTTTTGGGCGATCTCACACCAAGTGCGAGTTTTTTGGTTGATTTAGTGTCAAGAGAAAGTGTTGGGGAGAGAGATCTAGTTTTATTCTCCTTCCACAACTCGCACAATAAGCACCACTGCAGATGGTATGTATCGATTTGTTCTTATTAGTTTTGAATTGTTCTGATTATACCGATTGTAGGAGATAGAATGCATTATGTGAGTGAAGGCCATTGCTATTATTATAGAATTGCTCAGTAAATTGTTGTACTGTGCTATACTTAGAAATTGCCTAATTATGCCCATAGGACATTAAGCACTAAGGGGAGGACACAAACACTTAGGCATTCCTTTTTTATACTAGGCGTTAGTGTTTTCTTTGTGTTTTGGACCCAAGTATGATTCTCGGGTCGTTTTGTGGACTCGTGTTCCTATGTTGTTGCTATATTGTGCTCATTTGAACTCTAGCTCGAGATTTTGTAGGGGTGATTTATTCACCCAATGTATGCCCCCACTTGTTTGGGGTGCATGCGACAAAGCAAGAAGAGGATGCGCGCCCAAAGAAGAGGACCGATCATGGTTTAAAGTGGATACTTACAAGGGGTAGGGGATGTGCATGGTAGAAACCAAGGCACATGCAAAAAAGTGGGCTAGTAACAAGTTTTAGTAGTAAAAGTAACTAGCATGCAAAAGAAGACAATGTAACAATCAAGTGTGCATACAAGATAGATTGTGAAAAGTGGGTTTCAAACATGGGACATCACTCACAATGTCACAAGATAATCGGGGCCAAAGGGATCGAAAATCATACAATGATCACATAGGACATATGGCATAACCTGCAAACAATAACATATAATAAAGAAACAAGATGAAACAAAATGTATCGATGAATAACCATGGTGGCATATAGTCCTGAAAATAAAATGCTACACATAAAGCACCCATTAACATGCTAGAAAGATAAATAATGTGTCAAAGCGTGTATAAATCAACAAAGTAAGGTAACTTGTAGAATTCCAGAAGTAGTGAATAATTTAGCAATAAAACCTGAAGTGTGTAGAATGTGAGAGTAGTGAAAGTAGATGCCCCTAGGAGCTTCGGTGGGACTGGTAAAAGGTACAATGCCAAGTATCATTGGGACATGTAAAAACCTCGTAAGAGATATGCATTCACGTCTAGAGACCAAGAGAGTGCGCATGTGTATATGATAAAGATAATGACATACTAAAAATCTAGTTAACATAGTAAGTAAAATGCAACATGTAAGTAGAAAAGGCTAGCAAGAGTAGATGCAAAAAAAAATATGCAAATGTTGTATGAGTGTGATGGTATGGTGTGCAGGGATGTGCGATGATAGGAGAAATGTGCCCCCAAGAGATGTGTACAAGATGAGTTTCATTTATAAATGCTCCCTCAACAGTCAAGAATGAACCATAAAACAAGAGTGCATCATTGGGAAATAAGTGTAAGACGTGAGAGTAGATGCTAGAAAGATAGTACCGTGAAACATAGAGAGTGAAGTGTGAATGATGTGATGTTCATTTAAGAATTAGACCCTCAACAGTCGAGTATGAACCAGGGAACTAGAGTGCATCATAGGGTAATGATGGTACAATGTGTGTATCAATGGTGTCGTAGTGTTGAGAAAGATTAACCATGAAGCATGTAGCGTGAAGTGTGGTAGTAGATATTAGATCAAATGATTTAATAAAAATATAATTGATTAAATTTGATTCCAAGTAATTACTATAGTATATGATATACAAATGCCAATATATAGTAAATACGTAAGCAAATAAGCATGTATAATATAATACCCTAAGTAAGAGAGAGATAAAGAGACTTAGTTGATATCCACACAATGAAGTGATCTGGGCAAGTAAAACAATGAAACAAGTCATGTGAACATCATCCTCAATGCTCCTCGGAACTTCGAAAGTCAAGAATAATGCCGGATAGGGCGCCCACAACATGACATGGGCACCTAGGCATTGATAACCTGATCTCGAGCGCCGGTGGTCATACAAATTGTTAGGATCTAATTTCTTTTGTGTCACAAGGGTTTTGCAGTTGATTCTTGTATGTTGCATGATATTCACTCCTTGATCGCCAAAGGTATTTGTCATCTGCAAGAAATAAGTTGGATCGGTACATACCCACAAACCACATCAAACCTAAAAAGGAAAATGCAGAATGGGGAGTCGGATTGAGCCCAACGATCACCTAAAAGTGAACTTACGACCGAGCGATGCACTACATCTTAGACTTTATGTAGTTCTTGTGTGTGTGTGTGTGTAGAAATGATACCATAGGATTCCCTTGTGCAAGTTACACAAATGATAGTGAGATGAATGTAACAATGTATAGCTTGCGTGGATGGAATAGAATAGACTTCCCCTCCTATGCAAAGATATGCGAAATAATGCAACCCTTGTCCCTTGTATGGATGCTAGATGGATGCCTTTGAAGTGCTTTAGTGCCTTTGGAATGCAAGCTTAGGTGATGATAGTAATGCTTAGTGTTTGGTCCCTCATTTTGAAAACATAACTATGTATTTATATGATTCCCTTATTTGAATTTCATAATTGACAACTGGAAGGTTGACCCATAAGTGAAAAATATGCCCAAAAGATAAAAGAGACCCAAAAAGAGTGATTAAGGTAAGAAAAGGTCAAGGGCGTCCAAGAGGGACATGAGCACCTAGGCAATATTGTCCTAGCTAAGCGCTAGTGTCTGAAGCCATAAAAGATAAATGAGTTAAGTTTCGACTAAAATCAGTAGGGCATGTAAGACCGAAGAAAAGTAAGAGACAAAGAAAAGAGGCCAAAGATAGTTGTCAACCACTAGTTTTCTTGCTTAGGAATAATGTAAATGCTAACATGATTTAGGACCTAAAAATGTACCCAAGTGCGTGATTTTGTGTCTGTACTTTCTCCCAAGGATCGTGATTGATGTAACACTCCTCTATCTTTGGGCGAGCTTTACGCTGACTCTGATGTGTCTAGCTGATGATAAATCTCAGGACTGGATAAATTTCTTTGTGAATTCTACAAAGCAACATGGTCTTTTGTTGGTCCAGACTTGCTTTGGGTCTATAATGAAGCTCTCCAATCTAATTCTCTTGGGAGTTTCATCAATCAAGGCAACATTAAGTTCATTCCTAAAGTTGGTGATCCAAAGCATATTACTAGTTGGAGGCCTATCACATTGTTGAACGTTTCTACAAAATTCTTGCTAAGGCTCTAGCTCTTCGCATTGTTGATCTTTTACCTAAGATTGTTTACCTCGAGTAGACGATATTTCTCAAAGACCACTACATTTTGGATAATCTTATAGTTGTCTGGGAAGGAATGGAATGGGCTCAGTTATCTCTACAATGACCTTTATTTCTCAAAATTGACTTTGAAAAGGCTTATGATCGTATCGAATGGCCATTTATTTTGGCTATGCTCACAACCTTAGGATTTGGTGAATTATTTAAATCGACAGCTCGTACTCTATTCTCTAATGCTTCTACTTGCCTCACTATTAATGGGCATAAGTCTACCTCAATTGGTCTCTTTCACTCTATCAGACAGGGGTGCCCTCTAGCGCCTACCCTATTTGTCTTAGAATCGATGCTCTTGGTTATCTTATTGCTCGACGTGCTAATCAAAGCCGCATTCGAAGAATTTTTTTGGATCACGCGACTCAACTTATTAATGGACACTTTCTTTGATGAATCTTTTCTTACCCTTACTGAATTTGAGTAGAATGTGGTTGTTGTTTTTGATTGCCTTGACATTTTTGTCTTGCTTTAGGATCCAACATTTAGATGGCTAAGACATTGGGCTATTGGAAAAGTTGTTGGCCTATGCCTGATTGGTTGAAAGCTTACCCCTGGAAGTGGATAGGATACATAGAGCAATTTAAATTTTTGGGCATTCCTTTTGCCTTTGATAGTGATTTTGCCACTCTATGACAATATGTGATTGACAAAGTTGAACATAAAGTTTCTCGGTGGTCTTCTAAACCCTTTCCTTAGCCAATAAATTCCAAGTGTGTACCAAGATTCTTGTGGCCACCCATGTTTACTATTTTGCGTGTTGGTGCCCATCCCGAGCTTCCTTCACCAATGTGGCATGGGAATTATTGATGTTTACAAGAAAAGTGTTGCTTTATGCTTGAAATGAGTGGTGAGATGTCTTTTGGGCAATCAAGCCTGGAAAATTATGCTTCAACATTGCATTGCTTATGGTGCTCCTTACAAAAAAATGTTGGAACAATATTGGGTTGCACACCTTAATTATCACTAGGGCTCCTATCAAGATTTATGACACCTTCGTCATGAAAAGCATATGGAATTTTTTTAAAACCGTGAAACCCCTGCTACGTTGGATTGGCGATGGCTTTTGCACCGGACTCTCTTCCAATTCACAAAAGATCTAGTAGTCTTCCATCATCATAGAGGATAATCTTTTGCTTGTCGAAACTTCGGGAATCAAATCTCTCCAACTATTTCGCAAAGGGATCCACACCATTCTGGATTTGGTTTCTTGTAGAGATTGGATTTCTTGGCCCAAGCTCAAGACAAAATTTAATCTTGGCAATTCGGACCTTTCATCTATCTGCAGAATTCAAGAGTTGATGCCAGATGTCATGCTCCATAAATTGAGGCTTAAACCTCTGATACATGGTGGCACGATTGGCAATGGAATCATGATATTTCCTTTTCCGCTACAATGCCAACACCATATACCAACTATTGAGTCCCATCTCGCCTTACCACTGCCAAACTCAACGCTCGTTGGGGTCTCCAATCTACACAGTCTACATGGCTTCGTAGGCTTTCTCATGCTTGGAACTCCTTGCTTGAGCCTAAAGTTAACCATTTTCTTTGGTGCCTTATTTATCAAGGCCTTCCTATTAGTGAGCATCTAAGTCACATCGAATTCCTAATCCCAAATGCCCTTTCTACTCTAGACCTAAATCTTTAAGCATTTATTTTGGTCTTGTCCTCGTGCTCATGTCATCTGGTCTTGGATTCATTCACTCTTTCAACCCTACCACCCTAAGTTCTTTCATTGACGTCTAGCTTTGTTTGGAGATTTTAGTCCTTGGCCTAATTATATTGATAATTTGTGGCAATTATTTAGAGCTTGTATTCTATTTCATATTTGGAAAGCTCAAAATTCTATGTTATTCTAGAATGATCAATTTGTTGCTTTATTCTCCACTAATGACAAAGTGGTTATTTTGTCTACTGTGCGTATAGATTCAAGCTCAAGTAGAAAAAGTTGCTTTGGAATTTGCTCACTTACAGGAATTGCTCGCACATTGGGGAGTGCATCGTGCACGATGAGTTGGTCTCTCTGACCCTTTGCCACACCACCTTAGCCATCTCTCGCCTTGGCGACCTCTTGCACTAGGACCACGTTGTAGAAGTCGCTCTTGCAGCCGCCGTTCTCGCCTCTCCTCGGGGGGTCGCTCTTCAACTCCGTCTTCTTCTCGGGCGGGGTTGGAGCCTTCCTCCGAGGGGAAGGCCATGGTAGGTTCTCCATGGTGGGCCTCTCCCCCAAGTGGAGTTCAAACACTTGCTAGCTCTCCGCCCCTTGGTTGGGGAATTATTGTGCCTTTACAAATGTAAATGCCAAATCAAGATGGCTGACAGAGTTGATCCTCCTTCGACCGAGCCATCAAGTGGAGTGTTCTTCCCTCCTCGGGATGATCCTTCTCTTCCTCCCAGGAGCGACGACTTGTGCTTAGTGCTCTCTACTTTTATGTCATTCTCATACTTCATGTTTGCCCTTTGGGCATTTTCTGGTACCTACATGATGTTTTTGTGGGACCATGAGTTTTCCGGCTGCCCCTACTCATGTAACTCTCTTTTATTTTAATTGATATAAAGGGTAATTCCAACAGTAATTGTCAAAAATTCACAATACATATTAATCGCGGCAGTTAATTAATTATAATTCATTTATTTGTGTGTATTTGAGACTTCTCTTTGAGCAAATTTAAGCTAGGTTCCTACCTACTAGTCAATTATAAAGAATCTGCCCACTTCAAAGCCACATGAAACTCCTACCGTACATGGGCCGTCAAATTAAAAGTCAAATCCGGACGTCAGATCCTTTATGCTGCAAGATCTTTATCCCCGAGAATGGCTGTCGCGTTGTGGGAGTCTGCAAGCACAATATTAATAGAGAGCAAAATGATTTTGTTTCTGCGTCAAAACTGATATTAACATAGGGTTTTTGAAAATACGTCCATCATTTGCATGTTTTCTCAAATCCTTTGCTTTAAAGTTTGGACAGCTTAATTTAATGTTTTTTGAAATGCACCTGCCAATCCAATAATGGCCAGAAATTATAGTTTCAAGTTTTCTGAAATGCTTCTGCCAATCCAATAATGGCTTGAAATTACAGTTTCACCGTTCACTTTCTGCGTACTTTATTACCAAAAGATTTCCTTCATGGCAACCTTGTGGCTTTTCGTCTGGATTATGTTTTCAATGAGCTATGTGCGAAGTGAAATGCCTCGTGAATTGGAAGGGTTGATGAGAAAGCTGGACGAAGAACGGGCCCCTGCTTCGGTACAAGAAGCTGCGGCGCGAGGCGTTTTGTGGAGGCTTCTTCCTCTCACGCTTCCAGCTTTGACCTTAAAATTGTCTCAAAGGTAATGTACCTGGTACTCAATATTTTACTCTAGAGTAATTCGGGTTAATTCGTAAGCAAAAATAAATTTTACCATACACTAGTGGATTTTGGTCAATGCTTTCACTGTCGAATTCTTATGTTTCTATTGTTTGGGGAAAATCTGAAATAGGGTAGAAAGGGGCATGATTGCGGGAAGCTTTATGGTAAATTGTGCTTGAGCGGGCTCAGTAGTAGAATTCTGACCACCTGTGAAGCATTGCCTGCGTCCATTGAGAATCCGCTACAGTTCATTTTGCTTGTCTGAATTCCACTGCTTCACCCCCATTGCTCAGATGCAACTAGATTGAGGTTAATTTATTGAGAACGGAGAAATTTACACACAGCAACCACTAAATCTTTCCCTAACGCTAACTAGTTTCTACAATTGCAACGCAACCAAGATAGAATAGTTAAATGAAAAAATGTGGAATTTCAGTTGGCACACTGCAATTCTGTGTATGGATACCGCTATTTACTCTGAATATCGAATAAGATATAGTCTGTAAGAACAAATTTTAAGGCCATTTTTCATTGCTGATTACAATACAGACAGCCTTATGTGAGTAACAAGTGGTTTCACGGGAGAGTATTTTAAGCATCTCTGTTAAGACGGGGACCATTTGTCAATGCTCATCAATTAGGAATGAATTTGATTTTTATCTATGTTGTGGTCTAGGCATTTTGTCTTAATTACACTCGAAACTAAATACAACCATACTCAGATGGACTTGTCCTATAGCCTAGGCTCTTGGAAAGTCTGTTACCAAAATTTGACGGTTACAAGAAGAAGAGACACCATATTCATTATCATTGCTACAAGTATGCAAATATTAAAAACAACACCCGAGCCTTCAATCCTTTGATGTTGAGGATGTTTGACACTTGATGTCATACTCATGACACACATTAGCCTTCTTAGACTTGCATATTTTCGGAGGCTAAAGGATTCTGTTTGAGTCAAATTAAAGTTGACTAAAATAAGTGTTTACTCTCTTGATCTTAGAATACCTGAAGTATGTGATTATCCGATATCCCAATTGCTGGTTATCTTGATTTAATTTGTTGTTGTTGGGATTTTGTGCAAACACACAAACAATAAATTAAACCAGATGGTGGAGAAATAAGTAAATCTGAAATAAACTAGAACATACCAAGAATATGGACACATTGTTTATTGGGTTAAAAACTCAGCAGAACTTCAACCTTGTACTAACTTGAAAAGCTTGCAAATACAATAACAAACATCCAAAGTTCTAGTTTCTGACATTTAAGTTTTTTCAGCATACCTCGACAATGAGAGCACGTTTATAACCAAAGCACATCCTATAATTGACCTTACACGGAAAGCAAACTAAAGCATTAAAATAATACTTTAAAATAGAGCCATTGCTGTTACAATGAACTTAAGTTACAAAGCTAAGTTAGTTATTAGGTACAACCATTACTTTAAAGCAAAGTGTCTAAAATAGCCCAACACCCTTGCATGGGCACTGTATGGGCAGGCAACTACCAACAATCGCCCTCTTGTTGCCTACTCCATTAGGGAGAACACAAACTCATTCCTTAGTAGTGCGGACTATTAAACCCATTGCTTCCCTGCACCAAGTAAATTTCTCAGCACTCACTACTTTAGTCAATGAATCCACCATGTTCACCCTTGTCTCCACTTTTGCCAGTGTCACCCTCTTTTCTTCTACCATTTCTTTGACAAAATGATAGTGTATATCAATGTGTTTTGTTCGAGTGTGATACTTAGGGTTCTTTGCCAGAGCAATTGCATTGTGTGAGTCACAATTTATCCTGACTGCCTTTTGTATGAACCCAATCGAGGCATATAGCCTTTGAAGCCAAACCTCTTCCTTGCAAGCATGTGTTGCTGCCATGTATTCAACCTTTGTGGTGGAAATAGCAACACTTGCTTGATGTTTGCTCATCCAACTTACCGCTTCACCAAATGAGTTAAAAACATAACCATTGGCGGATCTTTGCAGATTAAGATCACCACCCCAGTTAGAATCCACAAAACCATGTAGACTCAAATCTTTGCTTGCACCAAGGGCCTTCCCTTGATAGCAAATAACATGATCACTAGTTCCCTATAAATACATGAAAATCCGCTTTACCGCAGTCCAATGCTCCTTCCCCGGATTTTCCATATATTTGCTAACTACTCCTATTGCATGTGCAATGTTAGGTCTTCTACAAACCATTGCATACTAGCTCCACTAATCCACTAATCCCCCTCTCGGAAAAAGATCCCCCATCTTGAGTTTCCGTAACTCATAGTTTTTTCCATCGAACTTATCAATCTCAACTCTTGTGCTACTAGCTGCCATATAGAGATTCTACTAAAAACCAAATATGCAACTCAAAAACTGTTTAAAGAAAAACAAACAAATCCCCACCAAGTTTGCAACCTTGCTTTGATACCAGATGTTGGGATTTTGTGCAAACATGCAAGCAATAAACTAAACCGAATATGCAAAAATAAGTAGATTTGAAATAAACTAGAATATACCAAGAATATTGATACAATGTTTATCCTTGGAAAACCTGTTTGGGTAAAAAATCCAACAGAACTGCAACCTTGTATTAACTTTAAAAGCTTGCAAATACAATACCAACACGCCTCTCACAATGAGAGCATGTACTTTTATAACCAAAGGACATCGTATAATTAACCTTGCTTGGAAGCAAGCTAAAGTATTAACATAATACTTTAAAGTAGAGCCATTGCTTTTATAATGAACTCAAGTTACAAAGCTAAGTTAGCTTTACTATTATTAGGCATAACCATTGCTTTAAAGCAAAGCGCCTACAATAGCCCAACACCCCTGCATGGGCGTTGGATGGGTAGGTGACTACCAACAGTTGTTTCGACAGTAGATTGTTTATTGCGTGTCATTGTGTTAGAGTCTTATGGATCAAACTGCGCAAGCAAATTATAATTTGGCGTTTCGCGTCCCATCATCAAGGAATAGCTCAAGCCAATGTTTATTTAGAGATATATGCCATTGTATTAATCACTGGTAAAAGTTCATGGTTTTTTTGGCTGGGGACGGGAAGATGCGAATGCATCAATCATGGACCCTTTCACCCCAAAGCTTGCTTCCAAATTTGCAAAACTTTTGGTCTGGGTAATGCCTTATAAACTACCCATTTCTCAGAATCGTTGTCTATGTGGTATTATTCACAACACACACCCAAAACCTACCTCTAGATTGGAAAAAGTTTCGGTTTGGATAATACCTTGTAGACCATCTTTTCCCACAACTATTATCTGTATGGAATTATTCACAACACACAATGAGAGGAAATAATTATGTGGAACTACATACCATCACAGTTATATGCCAGTGTTGAATAGCACCTGAGAGAGGGAGGATGCTAACTGAGGCAGCCGCAGTTAGGGGGTCCATTGATGGACTAGCATAGATCATGCAGTCCCGGGTTTACACACAATATGTACAGCAAAATAAACCCAACTTATATTATTTTCTCAAATTGGAATTAAAAATGTTTACACACTTAAAGAAACTCACCACACATCTATGCAATCACAGATTGACACAATTTTAGTGAACGAAGTCACTAATAGATTTCACATTTACACATGCGAATCTCTGTAAAAACTGATGAATTCCCAATCACTCTCGAGAACACTTGCTGACTTGAAGTCTTTGCACTCATGTCTCAATTCATACACTTGCCTTCTAAATTTCCTTTCCATTTCTATTTTATTCGAGCATCATCTTATTAAAAGGTTTCTCTAACCTATTGCCATCGGGAATTATTCACAAAATAAACAATGGCTAATACTAACCAGTCATAACAATTTCTCTTAATTTGTTTCAATGACAATTGTTGAGATTCTCTTGGCAGCAGCAAATGGTATCTCTCTGGCTGCTGCTTAACTTCTCATAATCCAAAAGCATCACCAGCTTGTTCTCTACGTCTTGATCATTGCCCTTTGGCAGTTTCTTGAAACATCTTCAGCAAGTCTATGGCCATGCTGAGGGTCAGTCACTCTAAAAGCCTGCAAGGTTTTGCATTGAAGCCAATACGCATCTATGTGCCAGACATTCAATTCTTGATCTGCTTCTTCCACATAATCCTCATCAATACCGCCCATTTGCACAGCTCCTGTCTTAGTATCATCATGTCCTCATCGTCATCCTCAGCATCACTGCCCTCCAGCACTTGACCCAAATCGTTGTTGTTATCCTCTTCCTCCTCAAACTCAACATATTCCCAGAAATACGCATTTACCATTTCTCTAAGTTGCTGATACGCTTTGGATAAGGGTACGATTATGAAGAATCCAATATATACAGCAATTTTTTTGGGCCCCAGATATAGCATTGGATACGGCCATATAAAAAATATATAAAAATTAAAAATAAATAAACTCCAGCCTTATAAATAGGAATTAACCACATATTATGCAAATGAAAAACAAAACAAGCTAAATAACCACAAGAAACTACGAACCTGGGCACAAGCATTGCCCCTACCACATCTAGTCTAGGTGTTTATTATATTTATCTCATAGATGCTTTTTTTGTCCATGATTCTGATGGCTTGTGTTTGGTACCTTCAGTAGAGTAATCCTGCTGCAAAAACTGATTTCTGCTGTAATGATATATTAAATTCAAATTAGAAAAAATAAAATAAAAATCCATTTTAGGCCTAGAAATGCTGTGGAAACAGCCAGGGTAAGGCTGGGCAGGTCTGGTTACATCTGCAGATGTACCCAGCCATATCTGGACCTGCTCAACCGTGCCCTGGCCATTTCTGGGTGTGTATCTGGGCTACCCATCCGGGTGCCATAGGGATGTCGTTTCAGTATCTTAACCATTTCTCTACAAATAGCACAGGTGTGAGCTTTGTTCTCAGGAATGCACTTTTCATGCGTTCTTAAACATCATTTTCCCAGAAAAGCAGAACCAATAAACGTTGCAGATGATGGCCAAAGATGCTGACTGTTCTGAACTAAACGAATAAAAAATTTCATGGATAGCACATCCTGGAATTCACGTACCCAGCTTTACCTGGACCTGCACCTTGGTCATTTCCGGGCACGTATAATGGCTACCCATACTGGGTGCCCTAGGGATGGTGTTTCGGTATCTTAACTATTTCTATACAAATATAACAGGGGCAAGCCTCTGTCTCAGGTATGCACTTTTCATGCATTCTTAAACATCATTTCTTCAGAAAAACAGAACCAGCAAACATTGCAGATGATGGCCAAAGATGCAGACTGTTTTGAACTAGATGAATCAAGAATTTCATGGATAGCACATCCTAGAATTCAATGGGCTCGCTCTTTGTCAATGACCATAGTTTCACAAGTCACCAGATCTAGAAAAGGAGGTATTTCTTAGTGATGAAGATGGAGCAGGCCAAGATGGTGCCTGTGCACTTGTGGATGGTGTTTCCTGCTCAACATTTGGAGTGATATAACATCACCTCGACGAGACAATGAAACAGTAATATTCCAGCACAAACATTTAATACAACATACTTTTGATCTGATTGGCCGTGACACGTGTTCCGTAAGAAAAGGACCCTGTTACTGTGGCTGTTGGAACCCATGCCTGTGGAATCAGCAGCCATAAACTCGAGAACACCATATTCATCTTGAAATGTGCAATATCTGATTATTTCTAATGAGATTGCCAAAATTTAAGAGAATCTGTAAAATAACATATTATTACCTAGCAAAAAAACTGTATATATATATATATATAAATATAAAATCTTTGGGTGATGCAAGATTGCTTGTGGACCTGGATGCTCCTACATCATATGACGGGGTAATTTGTTTTGTAAGGATGATACTCACAAACATAGGCTAAATGGTAAAACCATCCTTTTGATCAGTATATCAGGCCACAGAGTGACTTTCCACCATGTCAAATAAATCTTACTCTTTTCTCTGATTTTCATCTTCTTTGCTAGCAACGGGCAGGGCCAAAGACCATTCCTCTCTTCTTTTGAGGTATTTTCTCTTTTACTTTCCACTTTCCCGAGGACTTGAAACCTCCTCTATCTGTCCATCTCCATCTGAAACTCCTATACCTTCCTTCTCTGTTGATCCATTTTTCAATTGGATCCTCAATTGAAGCTGGTAACATTTTTTCTTTGCTACTTCCTCCTCTTTCTCAACTTTTCTCTTCTTTGCAGTTCTAAGGTGCCTGCTTCCTCTCATCTCATTTTGAAGACTTCAATGAGTCTCAACACCAATCTCTATGTGGACTCAGGACTGCTTCCACATTTGCATTCTTCTTGTGCACAACAATTTACACAACCTTTTCACTCTTCATATACTTTGAAGGACTCCTCTCCTCATCTGTATTATCCTTGTCAATCAAGGATGTCTCGTGTTGTTTGAAGAACAACTTTTCCTCAATTAACACAGTTCTAATCTCTTCTTCATACACGTGGTTTTGAAAATCCACACTTTCTCTTGTCACTTTTGTTGCGACAATCTCACCTCTTGTGTCCTCTTGTACTGAATTGAACATCAATTGCTTAATCTTCATCTCCTCTTCAACTGCTTTCACCTTGTCAATCGCTGTATGCATGCCTTGTGCAAAGAAAGTTGCACATTCATTGCTCATGTGTAAACAAGGCAATTTCTGACTCTTGAAAGCCTGTTCTGCATCTCCTATGTGGTCAAAATCCACATTTTCTTTTTCTTCACTATCTCTGAATGACTTGTAGCCATCCTCTTCTCTCTATTCTCTTTTTCTATGTCACCTGGGTGACATTCTTTTCTGCTGCTGTCCAAAGACTCTTTGGAACATCATCACTCAACAAATTAGGAACTTGTTCTGCTTTCTCTTCATTCTTTACCCATCTCTCAAAAAGGAGAATTTCTTCTTCTCTTCTTTCTCTACTTATCTTTGAGGCATTAAGAAAGTCTTCTTCTTGAATTGTGAGAGTATTCTCCCTTTTCTTTCTCTTCCTCAAGTTTTCTGATCACCTCTTCTGGATGATTGCTCCTCTCTTTGTCATTATGCTCTGGCACGAGGATTTCTTCTTCTGTCATCTGTTCTGCTTGAGTTCGATAAAGTCTAGGCTCTTCAGGGCTTTCTGCCTCCACTTCGATTGTCTTTGGTTGCTCAAAATGCAACTCTTCTTGTTCACCTTCCTACGTTCTTGCTTTGCTATCTTCAATTCCTGCAAACAAAGCTATGTCAGGCAAATTAGGGGTTCAACATTACCCATCTCAGTTTCCTTCACCCTGGCTGTTGTATCAGCTTCTTGCAACTCTTCTGCTGCATTTTTGTCTTCTGCATTCTCCATTTCCACGCTCTTGTGATTCATCATGATAGGCAATAGTTGCACATTAGGCAACTTTTCTTCCTCATTACTTCTTGAGACAATCTTATTCTCTTTTCTTTCAAGCCTCATTGTTTGAAGCTTCTTTCACAATTCTCTTGCAACTTTGGCGGCAATATATGCTACACACAAACTTGGAAACTAGGTGTTTCCACTTCCTCACTCTTTCTTTTTCTCTCTCTAGCCTTTTCTGTTGGAGACTTTCCCAATGTATTGCTGCAATTCCCCACAATTTTGTGCCTGCAAACTCTACCCTCTTGGGGTCTGCAATCCCTTGCTCTTCAAGATAACACTTGATTTCTGTCACCCATCTCACCAACTCGTCCGGGCTTTCTCTACCTGAAAACGAAGTGATACCACTACTGTGTTCACACTCTGCTTTCACTTCAACCTCTACAGGTCTCTTTTTTCTTGTGGCTCTTCTTGGAGTCATTGTTTTCACTGTTGTTCTCTACCCATTGACGCATGATGGAGAACAACCTTCTTTGCTTCTTGCTGCTCTCTACCCATTGACACACGATGGAAAGCAACATCTCTTGTGGACTGCCTCACCTCCGGCGATCTGACTGCACCTTCTTCTACACTCTTCTTCTCAGCAACAATCTTTACCCTGTATTGTTTAGCCTCCTCATTATCCAATTCCTTTTGGATCTCTTTTAGCAAATCTGTCACATCTGCAATTCCGGGTCTTCTATTTCCTTTGTATGCCATTTTCAGATCACTAGGTTCTCTACCCATCTCGCAAGATGGAGAACCATCCACTTCACTTTCTTCTTGTTCTCAACCTCTACCCATTGTCTCGATATGGAGGACACTCATCAGAAAACCTCCCAACCAACATGTTTCCGGTTGGAAGATGCAATCTTCTGTTTTCTATCCAGACTCGCAAATGTTGAAAACAAACTTCACGCATTCTTTCTCCACAAGGAATAAACCTTAATCTGATAGCAATTGATGCAGCTGCGGTTAGGGGGTCCTGTCTAGGACTACCATGTACCACACAGTCCCTGGGTTTACACACAATACATGCAGCAAAATAAACCCAACTTCTATTATTTTCCCAAATTGAAATTACAATTGTTCACACATTTATAGAAATACCTCATATCTCTATGCAATCACGTCATTACAGAATTTTAGTGAACAAAACCACTAATGGATTTCACATTTACACATGTGAATCACTGCAAGAACTAATGAATTCCCAATCACTCTCGAGAACATGTGCTAACTCGGAGTCTTTGCACTCATGTCTCATTTCCTACTCTCGGCTTCTAGATTTCCTTTCTATTTTGCTGCCTCTGTTTTGACTTGAGCATCAACTTATTTAAAGGTTTCACTAAAGTATTACCATCAGGCATTATTCACAAACCAAACAATGGCTAATGTTAACTGGTCATAACAATTTCTCTTAATTTGTTTCAACGACAATTTTTGAGATTCTTGAACCTCTGAAACAATTTCTTACTGGAGTTTGAACTAAATAACCTTCTTTAGGTTTCAAACAAGAATTTGTTATTAAAAACAACAAATTTGATTCTCTTGGCAACAGCAAATGCTCTCTCTCCAGCCGCTGCTTAATTTCTCATAATCCAAAAGCGTCACCAGCTTGTTCTCTGCATCTTAATCTTCGCCCTTTGCCAATTTCTTCAAAATAGCTTCAGCAAGTCTATGGCTATGCTGAGGGTCAATCACACCAAAAGCCTGTGAGAATTTGTGTTGAAACCAATAGCATCTATCTCCTGGACATTCAATCCTTCATCTGCTTCTTCCACGTCATTGTCATCAATGCCACCTGTTTGCATAACTCCTGTCTTATTAGCATTCTGTCCATTATCACCATTCTCAGCATCACTATCCTCCACCGCTTGATCCAAATTGCTGTAGATGCCCTCTCCCTCCTCAAACTCAACATGCTCCCAGAAATATGTGTTTAATTTTTTCTAAAAAATAGCACAGGCATAAGCCTTGATCTCAGGCATGCACTTTTCATGCATTCCTACACATCATTTTCCCAGAAAAACAGAACCGAACGGGAAAACATTGCAGATGATGGTGAAAGACACACTGTTCTGAACGAAACAAATAAAAATTCCATGGAATTCAATGGGCTTGCTTTTTGTCAGTGACCTTAGTTTTGCAAGTCACCAAATCTAGAAAAAGAGGTATTCCTCAGTGATAAAGATGAAGGAGCAGGCCATGATGGTGCCTGTGCACTTGTGGATGGTTTTTCCTGCTCTGCATTTGGATTGGTAGCCACATCACCTTGACGAGACAATGAAACAGTAACATTACCAGCACAAACATTGAATACAACACACTCTTGCTTCGATCAGCCTGACGTGTTTTCCACGAGCAAAGAACACTTCTCACTGTAACTGTCAGAATCCAAGCCTGTATCTGATTATTTCTGATGAGAAAGACACTATTTAAGAGAACCTTTAAAACAACATATTATTAGCAAAAAAATGAAATCTTTTTGTTTCTAATTTTAGTTTAATCTTTTAGTTTTTTGGGTAATGCAAGCTTGTTTGTGGACCCGGAGGGCTGGATGTCCCCGCATCACTAACATATCAACCTAGGGAGTTTACATCAAAATCTGCTTTCGGATTGGCAAAGCTTTTGGTGTGGGTAATGCCTCATAAACCACCTCTTTCTCACAATTATTATTCACATGGGAGAAATCTGAAGCACGAAAATGAGATATCTGAAACATTTAACTGACTTAAATCTCAACAGAATATATTAACATAATTCTGTGTATAGTAGAGAAATCTCTGCACCTAAAATGGTGATTTATGTAGAGCTGCCCTCTTGTTTAATATGGGGTACCTGATGATTTACCTCAAAAAGTGTTTAGACAATCATCGCAATTTGAATTACTTGGAAATACGTAATGCAATTTCAATGGTCATATAGGGACCAGGATCTTAATGAAACAACTTTATGGAAAAATAATCTGTCCCATGGATTTCCCCCATGTCCGGAATCCTTTCAGCCATTCTCTTTTCTACATAACATGGAATAGTACTTAACTGTTCTTGAAGGGAAGCAAAGGATTAAATCGATCTTGCAACCTGGTTCCACCCAGTTCTGGGATCCCCAGATCCCCATCTAGTTTCCTCAAAATGTGTCACCGAACATGCCATTTTCTCAAACGAATTAAATAACTTGACAACTGCAATTATACCACATGTTTCAAGTACCCTGTGATACCTACTATACAAGTAGTTCTGGAGGGTAATATACCTGTAACTGCCATTGGGAATCACCAGTAACTGCTCTAGCCATCTACTTTGTAGTCAGTGACTGCTCAACAAAGTCTAATGCCTGTTTATCCCAATTCTCATTTCTCATTTGGAAGAGTGCAGATGTAATAAGATACAATGATGGCAAAGTGATTACCAACATTGTTTTTTTAGACTGCAAGTGATTCACAGGGGTTCCTGTTCACAAATGACTAAAGTAGGTCAATGGGGCTCAAAGTTACATTTAATTACATTAGAATATAACCTCAGGTTCTGAAAAATATTTAATCCTAAAACATATTAGACATCTTAAACAATTGGATAGAGCAAACTTAAAGCGAGGTTGATGAAGGTCAAAGTTTGAGAGAAAAGCTGTAAGCCTGTGCTGTCACACACATGTAGGTTGGACATGGACCTCAGCAATATATTGATCTTTCTTTGTATGTACTAGTCTGGAGTCCTTCAACTAGCAGGATGCTGCGACATCTATCCACATTGCACTTCTGGTCTTGATAGCTTACAGAAGTTGGGCTATACTTGACTTCTTGTAGCTACAGTGAAGGTGCAATCACATGGTTCTTGATCTTTGTTTTCTATACTTCTTTACAAGCTTCCATTTCGTTGTTCCTCTAATGCATGGATTTGGGTATGCAACTGCTTCCTTTGTTTGCCTCCTAGTTACTGCAATCACTTCTTCCTCAGATTTTGCTAGATTGACATTCTCTTCTTTCTCATTATAGACCCCCATGTTTAATTCACCTTCTATTGCAATTTGTAATGGTATCCATATCTTTCTTGATTAACCACGGATTGAAATCTAGGCTGCTTCGCTTTTAGGGAGAAAATTCTTTGAACTTTATGTACTATCACTCTCGCTTTGCGTTTTTATGTATTGCTTCCAAGTTCAACCCCTCTCTCTTATTGTTTGCTCATTTATAGAATAATCTTATTTTTCTAGGCTAGACTTTACCTTTTGTGAATTTTAAAATCGTCTTATTTTCTTAAATTATTCCATGACCTCTACTAATTTATTATTCCATTCAGGCATGCCAGCCTTTTCTTTACTATATTGACCCTGCATTGGCTTTACAAGGATGATAAAAATTACCAAGCTTATAATTACCTATTTATGCCGATATGCATTCTACAATGGTAGCAAGGGGAGGGATCTAATGGTGTGACCATGTCAACTTTTATTCTTTACATTAAATTTGACGTTCATTTGACTGTCACTGTAATTTTTTTGAAAGTATGAGAAGTCCATAAAAAATAGTAATATCTTGCTACAATGGCAGCAAGGAGTGGGATCTAATGGTGTGACCATTTTAACTTTTTATTCTCTACATAAATTTGATCGTCACTTAAATGATTTGAGATCAGATTTCTGGATAAAACTGTGTCAAGATTTTTGATTGACACGTTTCAATCATCATCTTTGATTCATCATTTTATTTTCTTTCTTGATGATGAATCATGGGTGATGATTTGAAACGTGTTGATCAAAAATCTTGAAATAATTTATCTAGAAATATGATCTCAAGCATATGGATTGCGAAAACATAAAAACTCTAACTTAAATAATTTATTTTTCAACTTTGAGAAGTCGAACAAAAATAGTTCAAGGCCGACCCATAGAACCCATAAATAGGGGGATCGGATCCACCAACTTCGAACTTAAGCATGTGTGCCTTTTACGCCTAGTTCTTTTGGGGACTATTGGCTTACCGAACTTGCCCGCCACCAACCAACCAACCAACCAACCAACCAACCAACCATACAGAGGTATCACCATATAGGCCTAGTCAAATATCTAAGGTATAGAGAGAGGGGGGTTGCCCCATCCTTCGAGAAGGCCTACCTTCTCCATGCAAACAATCTACCATGTACTCCCCCTTCGTAGTCAACCCGAGTGCTCGACCTTACAACCCAACCATATGGGAGAAGGGTCGATCCATATCTAGATAGGGAATGCTAAAGTGGGCCCCCAACCAAAGAATCTAATCTATATATGGGTGATGGGTGACCCCGCTTAGATACATAGGGTGCGCCTATCGGGGCCACTAGATGGCCAAGTGACCCAACTATTGAACTCCGCACACACCGAATCACAACCCCGAACTATATGGGCATCCATTGAATAGACAATATAGTTGTTCTATCCATGCCCTACTACCGATACAGTTTGAACCTGCTGAACTAGGGCCCTATATATCATATGGCGCTGGAGTAGAGACCGCTCAGAACGGTCAAGCCCTATATATAGATATGGATGAAGGGCTCCGGATCAAGCCCTACCTATTCAGCGACAGGAAGAATCTGCCCGACTGATTCTCGTGAGGTCATAACAAGGTCTTCGGTAATCGTGAGGGCCCAACCGGATTGCGCAATTGAACTAGATCTAAGCTGATTGTGGACTTGATTCGAAGAAGAAAAGAGGGTGATTCCTGTTGGTTGTTGGCCTGTCAAGGCCTTAGATGGGCATCCCAACCTTTTCACCCACCCTCCGCCCCCCTCTCATCCCTCCACACCCCACCACCACTCCTAGATTGGGCTTCTCATGCTGGTCAATCAATCCCGGAGGGGGCATCCGAGCTTGCAGTCAAGATGGGGCTTCTCAACCAGTCAGTCAAGCTTGTATTGGGCATCCCAACCTTGCCCCCTCTATATAGAACTCGGGATCGGGCTTCCCAATGGGTAGTCAAGCTTGGATGACCATCTCAAACAAAAATATAATATTTTAACCATATGGTAGAGTTCGGGCTCTTTTTTTCCCCAAAAAGATTGTTTTTATGTGAAGAATATGAAGAGACTGTAGTAAAATTATTAACCAATGTTATAAGCATAATATCCAAGATAAGAGTCTTGAAATTGATATCAATCAGCAATATTCAAACTTATGTATTTAAGATATTTGTAGTAGTTGATAGTATTTGTGGACATGTAGGCTATCCTTTTAGTATGACTTTTGCTATCATTAGTATAAACTATTAACACAATCTGGTACTCCTCATTTTGATGGGTAATGCAAAGTTGAATATTTGCGATATATCATTTCTTACAAGTTCTCTCCCGAGTTTTAGTCACTAAAGATATTTCAGTTAGTAGTGTTCACTACATTATTTGACAAGTGCACATCTTTCAAATTCTGCTTGTAAATGTTATTACCTTTTGCAATGCAAGATAGCAAGAGATGCAATAGATAAACCACGTCATGTTGTTTTAAACTACTCTAGATAGTTTTTTTTTCCATGTAATTAAATAAATCATGTGTTCAGGTATCATAGTAAGTATCTGTTCCTCTTTAACTCTTATTTTTTTCAGTTTGAGTGCGGTGGATATTCGTGCTTTATCATTAACAATCGTGATTCATCAATAAACAAAGGTACCCCAGGCATTGAGTGAGTACCATGGCCTTTATTCTCATGTTATGAAATATTTCATCTTAATGCTCAATTTTTGTACGTTTATTGACAAGGTTTACTATCACACTATTCTATTGTATTTTAAAAACAAATTATCTTTTTGGTTTCCTGTTAGCTTTATAATTGGTTTCTAAGGTTGATGTATTCATTGGAGGTGCTAAACTCAACAACAAGAAACATGATAGAATGAACACAAGTACTTATGGAATAATCACATCACACACAGAACACTATATAGAAATAGAATATTCATCGATAGCCTTCATGTATGTACAATACTCAGGTCTGATCTATGATGGAAACTAATGGGGATCCATATTGAGCCTGAGACATCCAACTCACATAATACTCCACTAAGTAGGTACGATGGTTGGGAGCAACTACTGCTGGGAACCAGTTCTCAAGAAAAATTAAAACAACTCAGAAGTTTATCATCCTTGCATTAGATAACTCTTTATTAGCTCATTGCATTATTCATTTTTTTATTAGATAAAAACAATAAAGGGAAACAATGCCCAGCTGCAGGTAGAAAAAAATCATCCAAAATCTCATGGATTACCAGTTAGGTAACCTAATCATGAGTGGCTGCCAATGATAGATATGTCTGCATACCTGGGATTTATAGCCCCATATCAATTGAAAATATCAAGATAATGTCCTACACAACCATGATTTCAAAAACAATAGATTTTATATCATTAAAATTATATTTATCTTACATCATCATGTAAACCAAGATTTATGGTAAACCCAACTTATTCCTGTACATCTGTAGCAGGCCATTTTCTAGTCAGCACATATTCAGCTATATCTGACAAACATTTGAGAACTCTGATGGAAAATGGTGGGCTAATGCTCCTCATTAGTTGACTCTCTCGGCAAAAGCTGATTCTGACACATAATTAAGCAGAGGTTTGAATTGGCATACATGCCCTAATAGGTATTCATACTCATAATCCAGTGTCGCAACAAGGTAGCTGAGATCTTACAAAATTCCCCTTACCCATTCAATATTCTCCAATTCAGAAACAAAGAGGATACATTTGATTAACTATTTGCTGTAAAGAAACACAGTCAAAGCCTACAAATTATTCCCAACCTGTCGAATTGATTTGCATCGGATTAAGGTGGTGGGACTGGCTGGCTCAGGTCTATCTCCTCATCATTCTAAAGAGTCTCCAACAGACTACTCTCCTGTCGTCACCATCAATGTACGGATTTTTTTGCAGATTGGGTTTAACTTCCTACCCTGGTTATTTGAACAATTACCTGGGCTTTCTGAGTTGGCCAAAACTTTGAGTGGTCAAAAGCCGTATCTGACCCAATGCAAAAAACTTTGTCATAGACTTATATTTTAAACTGGTGCAAGTCACCACCGTCTCAAGCCCAATAATTTGGGCAGCTTTATGAACATTTGAATGGGTCTCTGTTTGTCCTGGCAGCAACAATACTGTCTGCTGCACTGATCTCACCAATTCTCTCCTTCAGTTGGGCTTGCTGAGCATACTATGCTAGTCATTGGAGCTGGTCTTCATCCTTTATCCCCTCTTGAATGGCATTATCCACCCAATCAGAGCCACCTTATAATTTGTTTGTGCAACACCGTCAACAATGAACCCTTCTTTAGTTACTTTCCTCTGCTTGGCATCTTTAAGATGTCCATATAACCATCTCTGTTTTGTGCCGCTAGTGTGAAACGCAGGGCCTGCTGACCAAGCCATCAGCTTTCATGTCCATGATTTCAGGTACACCATATTCAGAAACCATAGAGCTACGGAGTTATACTGAGAAAATATTTTTCTTCCAGCAAACCCTACATCAGCATAGAAATGGGGGAAAATGTAAATTCTGTTAGAAACCTTCATTCCACATACAAACTGCCTACTCTCAGTAAATCAGATGAATAAGGGTGGGCGATATGAAAGCTTGAATGCTCAAACACAGTCGTTATCTTGTAGAAATAACTCTCAACCTTGATTCATTACCTTTAATCATGATTTTTTGTGATGTGGGTTGGTGGCATTGGCTGGCAAATAAATATGCTTTTTATCTTTAGTGGCTGAAGTTTCAATTTTAAATTGAACCTTGAGGTCAGAAAGATTTTAGCCCCTAAATTTTCTATGCAGTCTACTACTCAGTGTCCCCTCTCCTAACATATCTGATATCTTGTACTTTTATGTCTTAGATTAAAGAAATTCGATCTTGAATAACCTTGTGAATTTGCTAATTCAAACTACTGTCTTTCCTTGCTGCCTTAAGACCATTTGCAAGTCCCCTTCAACCCCCTCGTCCTTTGCTATTCCAAGTCCTTTCAACAGAGCTCTAGTGTTCACATGATTGTTGGGCATACAACCAAGTGCCTCATAGTAGATTAATATAGTACTTCCACTAGCATCGTGGAACACTTCACCTGCCATTACTAGTCCTGGATTTTCTTTAGAAGCTCAAAATTTAATTTAATGATGTCACTTTTCGGGGAATTTAACTAAAATTAGTTACCTTGGACTTGGTGATAGGTTTTCGTACAGAATAAACATGGAAGACAAAGCTACATCTGAATAAAGCTGGTACAATGATAATATCCCAATTACATTTTATTTCATCTGATAAGCTTTAAATAGTATTTTGAGATATAGTTCACTCACAAGACCCAACGGTCCAACAGACCCAGCCAATTACTTGACGCACCTAATTTTTTAACCTGTAACTACTAACATTCTATATTAACAATTAACACTAATATAAAGTGACTAACATAATATTAATCTAAAGGGGGTGTCTCTCTCAAGATGCATGCCCTGTACATACTAACAGCTTCAAAACAAATATAAAGATGCTTTGGATCAAATGACGCCAAAAATCCAAAGGGGTCTAGAAGATGATCTGGAGCACATTAGTGTGAAGCCATCCAATAGTCTCTGTTGCGCCTGGAAACTGACACACTGTACATTGTGGTACTAATCAATTGATGGTACATCCTTCACTCAAAGGCTTGCTACCGTGCGAGTTGTGGCATGAATAATCAACATTGTCCTAGCATGCCCATCCCCCTGACCATTCTATACCTCACTACAATATAAACACAATTGCTGTTTGTTCAACTGTATCCATCCACATAAAGCCTCACATGGAAGCCCACCCAATGACTATCTTGTATTGTGTATGGGACATCTCCTATGCCTAATGACGCTGAAGAATGTTTGCTCAACACTATTGGTGCTTGCAACTCCCCTGCCTACTCATACAATTGCCGACAACTAATCAAATGCCAATGCTGTATCTTCTCCCTATTAGGCGAGAGGTGAGAAGTCCTTGCAGTGAAAAACATCATCAAAACAACTCGGTCTGCTCCTCATCAATGATATCAAAGAACTGAAAACCAAAATTTGATAGAAATAACACATATCTATCTATCCAAAACTGCCACTATAGCATAACCCATTCTTGGACCTAGCAGCTTCGCTCAAGATGGGCGTGTCATTGAGTTTATGAGATTGTTAGATCCCGAGGGACTTGTAAACCTTCAAGTGCAATTGCTTCGTCTCCTACAAAACAAGTGAAGGTAAACAATGTTACATCCATGGTTTTGAAGCACATCAACCTCTGAGCAAAATCAGGGTGTCAGTTTCCACCGAAAATGCACCTGTTATACATTAGACTTCCCTTATTTCTCCAAAAGATATGGAAAATGCATCTGCAAGTGCCAGAATAAAAATTCATTGTAGAAGTTCTCAGAATTTGCATTCCATGAAAAATGAGTGGTCATAAGCCAAATTTAACCATTGTATGCAAAAGTTATGCCAAATACAAGTTTTCCACTAGTTGCAGGCTATATATACACCTCACCAATGCAATTTCAGAAAATTTGTCTATTTTACGGGGATTAAAATATATGAGATCAACAACATGTACCCCTTACTATTTATACTCGTTGGAAAACTATCTGAGTTTAGTATTAAGAAATGTTACTCTTACAACAAAATATGACTGGACAAAAAGTTATGGTGACAACTATGACAGTGTGTGCTGATTTTCTTGGTTTTGACAATTGATTCAATTTTCCTTTTTCAATTTGTTTTTTAATGCTCGTGAGATTTGAAATCTTGACCAAAGGGTTGGTAAAGGATAGTTTTAGCAAAGGAATGATAACCAACCCAGTGAGAATGACTTTGCAAATGTTTTTCACCACATGCTATAAATACGGTCTTTCTGTTACGAATATTTGTTTGTATTACTGCTCCATTTATGTTTGTGTGGGTTTATTAATAATGTGTGGGAAATATACATAAAATTATGTATTAGTGTGATGTAAATGAGTTGCTAATAACAACTCATAGTTATTCGTAGTTTGGAATGATAATGTGAGTGAGTTGTGTTAAACAACTCACGTAGAGAATAAAAGTTGGTTGTGAGATCTTATAGGGATGTGAAAAGATTGTAGGGAGATCATGTGGGACTTAGAGAGATAGTAGGAGAATATGTTGGAATTGATGATAGATTGAATACCTTGATTGTAGGAAGTCTTATCTCCTATAAATGTAATATCCCTACAATGAATTAGACGCCTCATATGAATCAATAGTAGTATTATTATTCTGTGTTAAAGTTAAAGTTTTTGTTGAGATTTGATTTAAATAACGTCTGACCAAATTTAAAGTTTGGTATTAGAGCATGGTCTGGTCATGTCCAGTATAGTAATCTAATTGTTGTCTAGGGGCGGTCATACATCTATATTGCCACTGTAAGATGAAATTCTTTTAGCATGTGAGTTTGGAATAGTTCAGCAGCGGTTTGTTTTTGGAAACATTAAGGTGGTTTCATTGAAGTTTAGGTATCCTAATATATTCTTGTTAGTTATTGTCAAGCGCTGCACGACTGTTCATATTTCTTTAATGGCGTACTACAACTCAACAATTATTCTGAGAAGTGCAGCTGGTGCATAACTCGTGCACATCAGGCATATATTTCCTATAGCCTGTATACTGCAATTTGCTGCAAATTACTTGAAGTTATTTCATAGGGATTACGGTGCAATTTTTTCATACACCCATCATTTTTGCTCTTTTGAATTACCCTCAAACAATGAAATTATTTTGGTGAAATTCAATTCTCTTAATTCTTCAGTGGCATATATTTCCTATAGCCTGCATACTGCAATTTTGTGCAAATTACTTGAAGTTATTTCATAGGGACTATGGGGCAATTTTTTCATACACCCATGTGTATTGAAGTGTCAGCAAACTAGAAAAGAATCACAACCTGTATGCCTTCGTATATCTCTATAGATTGGTGTTTTACTCTTGCCTCATGTCCTTATAGCTCAGTTGTGATTTGTTGATTCAAGCGGTTTCATGCAAATACCATATATTTGTCATTTGACGTCTAGAAACCGCCAATTTCATCCAATCATGCACCAAGTCTGTGCATATCTATTCGGCGAGTGGCCTGTGCCTGATTATCCATTTGTTCTGAGCACTTGTGGTTCTGTCAATAGCACAGACCTGTGGACATTTGCATACATCTTTGTTCTGTTGGACTGCATAATAACCAGCTCCACGTGCACTTGGTCAGAGCTCGTGGGTGCTTATGAGTGGTGGCTTGGTGTTTGTCATCAAGACTTCTATTCCCGGTATCTTCTATGCATGGTTTGGAGAAGGAATACATGTGTGGTTCAATTCGCATGCAATCTGCCCAGTGTGTTGGACGAGTCTTCTCTCTGAAGTCGAGCTCGCCTCATCCCACATAGCAAAGCAACCATCTATTGTGATCCACAGTCTTCTCTACCATCATGTTACATTGAAATTCACCGGGAGGCCTGTTTTCAACATGTGTGTCCTCGCATCCATCCATGTGAGAATATACGGAGGAGGCAAAAGATAAAGGTGGTTCATTGTTTATTTTGTGTATCAAGTTATTTATTTCATACGTCAAAATGTTAAAAGACAATCTTTTAATCCTGTTATAGTTTGTGTGTAGTGGCATATGTTTCAGTGTGTTTTTTCAGTTTACTTTCCGCTGTTCTGTGATATGTTTCATATTCAGTGTTCCTGTTTTGTTGCTATGTTCTATGAACTTCTTCTACTAATATTTGGGGAAAGAAGCATATTCCAAAGAATCTGGCTCTTGGGGGCAGGGGAAGATTTCGAGGTAAACTCAATATGGATTGTTGTCTAGATAGTTTGTGAGCTTGATAATAGGAATCTTGGAGATTCGGAATTCGCGTGTTCAGGGAAAGGAGCCTTAGGAATTTCGTTCATAGCTACGCCTTTACGAGAGTAAAGATACAACTTGATGGAGTTGTACTTGGTCTAAGTAGTGTTTTTAGGGAGCAACATTTGTAGGATATGTTGCTCCTCCCACATTCACACTAAGGGGGGCAATGTTATGAATATTTAGTGCTCCATTTATGTTTGTACAGGTTTATTGATGATGTGTGGCAAATATACATAAAATAATATATTAGTGTGATGTAAATAGGTTGTTAATAACAACTCATAGTTGTAGTTTGGAATAATAATGTGAGTGAGTTGTGTTAAACAACTCATGTAGAGAATAAAAGTTGGTTGTGAGATCTTATAGGGATGTGAAGAGATTGTAGGGAGATCATGTGGGAGTTAGAGAGATAATAGGATAATATGATGGGATTGAGGATATATTGAATACCTTGATTATAAGAAGTCTTATCTCCTATAAATGTAGTATTCCTACGACGAACTAGATGCTCCGTATGAATCACTAGTAGTATTATTATTCCGTGTTTAAGCTTTTATTGAGATTTGATTTACATAAAATCTGACCAAATTTAAGACTTTCTTGATCTTATAAACACCTCTGGCAAAAGTTTGTGGTGGAGAGGCTTGAACACAAGACCTCTTGTCTGTCAATGCTTTCACTCAATCTGAAAATCAACTCCCCTTACAACATTACTTGAAGGATAACTTCAAACTTCTATTCATTCTGGCCTTGTACTATGTAATCTTGACAAAAAAATGCAATAATAAAAAAATATTACCTGGCAATAAAAAAAATTCCCTACAGTAATGCTTATCACACAGTATTAAAATTCATGTCCAACATTTTGTTTTAAATTTACTTTACACCTCCAAATGGGACCCATGCCAAAAAATGAAAAAAATGTCATATTTTCAATGCCATTTGCAGATTTCAGCGCCATTTTTACCCAATTCAATGCTATTTTTGCTGTTCAACGCTCCTCTTAGCTTTGACTTAGTTCATGTAATTTTAGTGCTCATCAAACAGAATTATGCTGTGTCATGTTCAGTTCCCAGTCTTTAATTCAGTGTCTCTGACAAAATTTCCATTGCAGCACTTTAGACAAAAACATGAATTGATTTTCAGCATTGACGAGTGCTTCAAACAGATTTATGGTGCCTCTGTCAACAGTAACAAGTTGATATTTTCGATCTGAGTTTGTTTTGATTCACAATAAAGATTTTACTTTCAATGCCCTTCCAAGCAGAGAAAATAATGCCTTGGACAACATTTGAGAGGGGCAATTGGTAGCACTACCAGCTGAACTACGAGTTGCCGTTGGCACTACATTTTGTCTCTCTTCTCCACTTCCCCCATTATGGTATCACCAACACTTCCACCTATCTCAAGTTTAACCCTCTCCTTCTCTGATTCATTATCATACTCAGAAGAAGTCATGGTGGTGATTGTTGGGGTTGTAATGAATTAAAAAAAACAACCAGAACTATATGTAATGAATTAATTTAAAAAAGAAGAAGATAACTGTAAGTATATGTAATGATTATAATTTAATTTATAAACAAGAAAAACAACCATAAGTTATAACTATATTTATTATTCAATGAATAAAAATAAAATAAGGTATAAGTTATAACTATATGCAATGATTAAGAAAAAGTAAAACATTCATAACTATATGCATTGTGTAATGAATATTTTTTTAAAAACAACCATAAGTTATAATTACATGCAAATTGCAATCACATTGTCATTATGATTTAAAAAACTTAAAAATCCATATGCTATTAGGCCCATAACTAGTTGCCATATGCAAAAATATTAAAAAACAAAAATGTAAAAACTAAAAACTAAAACATCTAACATTGTTGTAGGAGTATTAAGTTTTTCATTTTTGTATCTAGATTCTACATTCATGTGTATCTATTATCAAAGTTTTTGTATTCGAATTCCTAATGTTATTGTTTCTAGGAATGTGTATCATACTATCATGGAAAAGTTAAACCTAACCAAACCTATTCAATGAATCATTGAATCAACAATCAAGAGCTTTATGTTTTACTTTTTAACTTTTAAAATGTAATTAAAAAAACCTAACCAGTTACAACCAAACCCTATGTAGTATGCATTTTGTAAAATCCTACAAACTATAAACATGATTACATTGTGAATGTAGATACAAAAACTTAAAAACAACCCCTAAAAAATGCAAATAGAATCTAAATTTTAAAAACTAGAGACTATTATCAAGCATTGTAAGCAAATAAAATTATAAATACCTCTTGCTTGCACTTCTCTTGCTCTTGCTCTTGCTCTTGCCCTTCTTCCTCTTTGCTCACTTTGCTCAAAGTGTGAATATTGAATGTGATATGGAATGAGCCCATAGAATCTAAATTTTAAAAACTAGAGACTATTATCGAGCATTGTAAACAAATAAAATTATAAATACTTCATACTTGCACTTCTCTTGCTCTTGCTCTTGCTCTTGCCGTTCTTCCTCTTTGCTCACTTTGCTCAAGTGTGAATATTGAATGTGATATGGAATGAGCCCATAGAGTCATTTTATAACATAGAATGACACTTTTAGGGTTAGGGTTAGGTTAGTATGTTTTATGTTATTATTACTTTCCAATTAAAAAAAAGTTAAAAGAGTCATAAAACTTTGTTTTTTTCAAATAAGAGGTTGAAAAGATGTGGGGACGCGGAGACGGCTGAACGTCCTTAGAATGTCCCTCGACCGTCTCGAGGACGTCCAACTGCCCCCGACATCCCCACATGTCCCGTGGGACGTTTCCCCCTTTTTACTCGAAACGTGGGGGCGTTTCCCCGGCTTGCCATCCTGGGCGTCCCAAACCCCTAGGTTTTGGAGGGATGTGTCCTACGTAACACCGATCAATTGTTAGAAATCAAAATTGAGCTTGGAAATAATTAATTTCGGAAACCCTCAACCAATGAACTTCAACAAGCTTGGAAAAATAGCAAAACACCTCCAAAATTAATGAAACTTTAGAACTTGGCCTTTAAAAATATGAAGAATATTATTACACCCTCAGAATCATGAAATTATTGCAATGAAGTACCGAAATGCTCCCCTAGGTGGGTCGCTCCACATAGAACAACCAATAAACACGCCAAAACACACCATAAAACAAGTCACTCCACCTCAAAATGCCAAATATGCATTAACAACAAGAAGTAATACAAAGATCTTCAGTTATTGATCAAATGGCACCTTAGGGCAATTTGCCTAGGGCTGAAATAAAAGATAATAGCAACAAAAGATCCCTCAAGGGGGTGGAGACTCCCGTGTTGAAGTCTTCCCTAGACTTGGTGAAGGGTTTCGTCCTCACACAAGACTCTCCAAGGGTTTTCGTCCTTAGGAGAGGAAGAGAGATGCTTCACAAGCAATCTTTCCAAAGAGATAATAGATTCGCATGATAATCAAATGGCCAAGCAACCTCCTTTTATAACATAAGGGGTGCTACAATTCAATAATGACCGACCTCATAAAGTACCTTTTTAATTATCTAATTTGTTTTTAGAGCCTACATGCTCCAAATTACTTTATATTCTAATTAAATGAGTTCATTTATTAGAGTGCTTGGCTTCCCAATAGGAATACACGATAATAAATAATCTATTTACAAAATGTCATCCAAGCCTTCCCCTTGCTTCTTTTCTTAAACCTACGGGGAGGAAGAATGGGTCAAGGTCTTTAATTCTGCTAATTTCCAAAAAGGGACATGACAACAATGGATGACGATATAAATATCACAAGCGAGAACAACAAAAGCGACTCACAATAATAATAGCAGAATAAAGCAGATCCACAATAATAGCAGAATATAGCAGATCCGCAATAATAGCAAAATTACAACAGATTCATACAATTTGATTGAGAGCAAAGCACAATTCTGGAAATATATGACTGCCACTTCGAGGGGCAACTTCCACAACAACAACTTATGATAAGAACATAATTCACAATATGATGATCCAATACTAAACACTACCTTCTATATACCTTACTAAGGTTATGGATACTCCATAGGTTGGCACTATGACCGATATGAAGATATAGAAATTATAGAACATATCATATGATGAAGTAAAAGGTTATGCTAGCCACAAATTGGCTGCACATATCCCAATACACACTATAGGTTAAGGGTGTAACATAACATAAATGGGCTTATTTCTTTTTCATTCATTCATTAAAATATACATTGATGACATTTCTTCTAACCTAAAGGAGATGATTACAAAAGTAATATTTTAATTCCAAAACGTTTTTAGCTTATATTTATTTATTATTTTGATCAGTAATCATGTTCTTGCAACATCATATTTTGGCTGATTTTGAATTCAAAAAATAAATAATCTTATTGCCCAAATGTGAAGGGGCTGCATAATGTGTTCATTCTTTGTCAATTAAGCATATATGAAATTGAATTGCTTCTTTCTATCTTTTGGATGCAAGAAGTTGAAAATAATAAATTATCGATTTCCTTACAATTATCTAGACATTTAAATTTTGTACAAGATAACATCATGATAAACCATAAGTTTGTAGAACTCACGTTCTCATTATGGCTGCCTTAAGGATGGGATGGGATCTATTTATCAAGTTAACCTTATATCTTGTTTGTTGTTTCCAATGGAGCTTGTTTCATATCTTCATACACATTCACATATGCTTTAAAGATTAAATATTCATCGGGATCTTTGGTTCTTTAATTGTTCTAGGTGCGAAAGATCATTAGGGGTTTCTTTTTGATTTGGAAATGTGCAAAATTAACTACTACTTGAGATGCATCTTCATAGTGGTGTCCCCATATTTCACCTTGAAATATGGGACTACCCATTTGAATTTTTTTGTTCTTTTTAAACTAACGGGTCTTTTTGTGTTTTTATCACGGAAGATGTCTCGTATTATGTTATGATATTCCCAAGTGAACCATATGAGCTAATTTTGACAAATACCCGGATGTTGAAACTCATTTTATCCCTCATGAAAGTTTTGTCTGCAAGGAATTTTTATTTAATTATTTATTAAATAAATAAAGCTCCGTTTGAAGTAAATTGTGCTCCGGTTGAATCCTATTGAAGTTTTGCATGCCAAGGTATCCACACATTTTAGTAGGATTTTTACCAGGAATGAATTCAGAGGTTTGTCTGTGACTTCTGGCAACGTTTTTCATTTTTATTTATTTCTTTTGTATTTTATACCGGTTTTCCCTATGGTTTCTCTGTGAAATTCCCTAGGTCTATTCCTTGTCCAAGTATAGTCTGCTTTAATTGCCTAAAGCATCCGAAGATCATCTACCGATGCAACATCGAAGGAATCAACCTCAAAATGCAAACTTTTGACCAAAAAAGATGAAGTCATGCACTAAAAAGCCTCTCCTAGGCAAGTCGCACTTTTGGAATGAGTAAGTTTAAGCCGAATGAGATTTTTGTAGTAGTGGCGGGTAGGCGAGAATTTCTTACCCTTGCAGGGTACTTTTTCCCATGAAGTCAAAGTCACTTAAGTCCGTAATGGGAAAATTAGAGGCGTGCAGACAAAGTGAGAATTTATTGCTTGCCTTGCAGGATGAAAATTCCCATTATAAAATTAAAAAAATCACTTAAAGCACCGATGGGAATTTTCACTTGCCCTGACAGGCTAACTTTTCCCACCAAAGAGATTTATTCACCCATGCAAGTCGCACTTTATCAAAGGAGGCTAATTTTTACGCAAGTTGCATTTTTGGGAGTAGTTTTAATTTAATAATGAGAATTTTGGTAGTAGCGATGAGACATGAATTTCTTCCCCTGCCTTGTAGGGTAAAAATTCTCATTATGGAAGTCAAATAGCTTAAGTGAAAGAAGGGATTTTTGGAGCTGCGGTGCGGGTAGAAAATCCCATCGAGTTGACTTCTTATTTTAGCAATTCCTCTTGCCAAAAAGTGCGACCCACCTTGGGTGAATAACAATGCACTTAATAATATTTATTAATGGTTTACCATAAATAGAAGGAAAGTCAATGCAAATGGAAGAGCTAAGGAAAAGTCAAGGATGCATGCTAAAAATAAATAAAATAAATTATTTAAAAAACAACCAGCAACATGCAGACTTGGGCACCCAAATTGGATGAATAAACATGGCTATTAATTAATTAAATTTCTAGAAATAGGAAGAGACAATTATTAAAAATAACATGTTGGAGGTTATATAAGCATGGGATGCCATAAGGGAGAGACAATTAATTCTTTTTGATGAGGATTGCAGCCCAGACAGGTTTTGGCGCCAAAAGGAGGATTTTGCATTAAAGTTTATTTTCCACTACCGGGAAGCTTCCAGTTTTGGCGCCTAGGGTTGGAATAGCCTAATTTTGGTCATTCTGAGCATCTGCATGTTGGTATATGTGCCCAGGTGAATTAAATAATATTTTTTCTTGCTTTACATGCAAGCAAAACCTCAAATTTTAGGGCAGCAGGCTTTATATGCAGATTTTGGTGATAAAAATCAAGTATTCATGCCATGGACTCCATCTTTGTCTGAATAAATTGCAGGTATTCATCACAGGTGCTCAAATCAATGTTAGGTACATTGAATATATCTTCCAAATCAGAAGAAATTGTCAGATCTGCACAAATTGATTCAATTGCAAGGCATAATTAAAAGAAAAAGAGCTCAGACAAAGATTGTTCCAGCCATGATAAAACATGATGAAAGAAAAGGATCAGCAGACTCATGCATAGCTTCCAGATTTGCTAAAGTCAATGATATAGACACAGGCCCTGAACTTGTCACCAATTTAATTGACAGATCCAGATCTCATAATTGCAAAGGCTTCCGACAAAATCATCCTCTTGTTTCTAACGCAGCCCGTGTAGAAATCATTGCATGGAGAATTCCTTTTAGAAACTTGTGCATGTGCTCCCAATCTTTTAGTTGAAGCCTTCATTGAATTTATTTTGCATGTATTGAAGAAGAATTGCAAAAGCTTCAAGGATAAAGGGGGAAGACAGTCAAAGGCAATACCCGCAAGCAAATCACAATCATGCATAGCTTCCAGATCCAATTTGGTGAGAATCAAAGGCAAAAGAGTCAACCGCATGTAGAATATGGAAGAAGAACAAGACTGGGAGGGTTGCAGCTTTCTTCTTATTTTTTTCCTTTTTCTTTTATTTTCTCCGACAAAGTAATTGAGCAATCAATTAAATTATAAAACTTAAGTGATTGGTTTAAAAGCCGTTACTTGAAGAAGTCAATTACTTGGAAATAGGTGGTAGACATGCAAAATAGAAGGTTCTATTTTTTAGTTATAAATCATGCATGTCATGCAAAGAGGAATTCCAGGAGGAAGATTGCCAGTTGTTTCCCTTTTCATAGCTTTTGCATGCGGGAATTCATTTAAAACTTCCTATTTGTAATTGCTCTTGATACATTATAAATAGAGGAAGAACTTGCATGGGTTGGAGGATCGGAATTTGTAATCAACATTCTTGTGTTCCAGACTTTGAGTTGAAACCCCTGATAGCTTTTTTGCAAGTAGAGGAATAGAGAAGAGATTTCCGGAGAACTTTGTGTCAATGGTGCATTTTGCTTCTTATTTCTTTCTAGATCTATTCATAAACTTTGTGTTATTATAGATCTGATCTGAAACTATCATTTGCTTTAAATTCTGTATTTAAAGATCTATTTGTTTTATCTATGTGCATGTGATCAACTCTGTGAACTATTGATTGGGTTGCACATCTTCCCTCCTTTCTTCCTGCTTTCTATTATTTTCCTCTTCTACAGATATTTCTTTTCTCTTATAGCTGCTTACTTGTTGCAAAACTGTCTAGCTATGGTTCATGAGCTATATAGTTAAAGTAATACCAACAAATAGATATTAGGACATATAACTGACAAAATCTTACACGAGCCTCACCGGTAAATGAGGGAGATTTATCTCATGATTGCCTAGGTTTTCAGTTGTGCAGAAAATCTAACCAACAAATAGCCTTCGTGTGAAAATTTGTTTAAAACTCTTGTTTGACTGGGAAATGTATTGAAGCAACAAGTACTTGAGGATCATCTTCAATAAATTCTAGTATATTTCTACATCAACTTAGCTTTTGTGCCTAGAATTCAGATCTCAAAGTTCGGCAATGCTTTGGCATTTCCAAACAGTAATTGTGCAACATAATTATATTTTATCTCTTCGTTTTTTCAACGCAATTGTGTATTGGGCTTTCATTTCTTTGAGATACATATTAATGATAGTCTAGTTTATGGGATGTTTTTGTCCCCTTTATTTTCTGACCTAGATGGATTGGATGCGAAGAACTTAGTATCTAGAAACTCTAAATAATAGCATCTATCAATTTTGGAAGTATCTTGAACAGATTTTTTCATTGTTTTAAAGTACTCTTCTATCTGAACAAAGATTTGGCTTCGCATGCTTGGAAGATTATGATTTTATCTGTTATTAAATGATTGCGTACAATGTACTATTTTACTTTTTGTAAAGTTTTTGGTGCAGTACTGCTTCATTTTGAAGTATGTCCCTATAAATTCTAATGCCTTTCATAGAAATCAAACCCATTATTGGGCTATGTGGTCTTTATGAAAATCATCGCTGGTTGTGACATTCTTTTAATCAGGATTGAAGGATCAACTGCAGTGGAGATTTCTGCTGGCCTTCATTGGTATTTGAAATATTGGTGTGGAGCTCATATATCATGGGAGAAAACTGGTGGTGTTCAGTTGGCTTCAGTTCCTCAGCCAGGGTCATTGCCACCTGTACAGACAAGTGGCGGAGGGTTGAAAGGGCAACATCTTGGAACTATTATCAAAATGTTGTTACTTCAAGTTGTGAGTACTGGATTTTTAAGGTGTTATGATTCAGAAATTAGTTCTGTTATGTACCGGATTCTTAAGGTGTTATGATTCAGAAATCAGTTCTGTTATGCATTTTCCAGCTTTTCTTTGCTGCCTGCTTCATTTCCTTTGTTTTGTATATAAATTATAGAGATATTGCTTGCAGAAAAATTCCAAGTGTGGAAATTGTTATTCCTCCAGCTTTTGTGTAAGACTAGAATTAGAGTTTACATTGTTCAAAGAATCTAGTTGAACTATTGACTTCTAATGCAATAGATGCAAACAATTTTGGTTCAGAGTAATTGCTGTCATGTGCATATACTTAAAAGACAACACTTCGTTTTACATTGCTTCAAGAATCTTGTTGAACTATGGACTTCTAATGCAATAGATGCAAGCAATTTTGGTTCAGGGTAATTGTTGTCATGTGCATATACTTAATAGATTAAGCTTCATTTACTTCATGGAGTTTTTATACCATAGATATGCATATTCTAAGTTATTTTATTGGGCTCTGGATACAATATGGCTTGGGTACATACATACAAAAATAAATAAAAGATATAGACAAAGTAAAGAAAACTTACCTTCATATCTATGTTATGTGGTTAAAGTAAACAAAACAATAGCAAAATTCTATTAATAACTCAAAATATTAAATGAGTCATGACATATGATAGACCAGATAGGTTCATATATTTTGTTCAAAATAGGTAAATAGTCAATGATCATAGTCGACATCATGAACTCCACAAACAAATCATTATATTGCTCTTCATCAAGAGCATCCAAATCAACAATTGGCTCATTACAACTAAATGTAGTAAGACTAGAAGCAGTTCAGTTAGTTTGATTTTTGTTTTTTAATTATTTTATTAATCTTTATTTGTTTCATTTTTATTATGACTGTTGTACCCAAACCAATGCTGTTTTATAACTATGTTTTTATTAAGATAATCTGGCACCTACGGTAATAGAAGAACTCGAAATGTAAAAAAATTAATTCATGGGCAATCAATTATTACATTGCATAGTGCCTGTACTTATAATCAGACATTTAGAACACCACAAGAACCTTATAATATCACGAGAACGAACAAACTTCAAAAAATAACATATTCATTGTAAACTAGTGCAACCAACATGCTAACAATATTGATGAATATATAATGATGTATCTAATACTCTAATACTAAATCGACATCTAACAATATTGATTAATACTTAACATGATATAATACCCACCTGAATGACTAAATATGATACGATCTAATGATTCAGTCATTAGGTGGGTAATATGGTTAAGTCCAAACTAAATCAATGTGTGACCTTGTTGCCAATTTAGCAAACAACGTCAAATGTCCCTATGGTTGCCATTCCATCTCATGGAGTGCATGGGAACCGGCTGCTACAACCATTGAGTAAACTAGGAAGTGCTGTTGAATATTAGGGTCACTTCATTGTGATTCCATGTGCTATATAAGTCAATTTGTCTTGAATGTTTCATTATTCACCGGTTTGTTGTTGGAATGATCAGTTATATAATCATATTGAGGTAGCTAATCTCAATATAATTAATTGATTGTAATTCCAAGACTAAAGAACAATATAGTCCCAGGATATACCCTCCAAGGTATGCTTTCATCGATCTCTTGAACATCTGATGCCTAATGCTCTCCAACCTTGAAGTTCCCTAGGATATTTACCACACACGATTTTTATGTTAGCTTATTTGAATGCGCCTACCACACATGATTACTATGGTGGCCTATTTGAATGCCCCTACTGCACACTGTAGCTATGGTGACCTATTGAAGTCTCTTGGTCTCTACTGCACACTATAAGTCTATAACTCTGGTGGCCTATTTGAATGCCTGTACCGTACACCATAAATATGGTGACTTAGTGAATGCATGCAGGTACACCTTTTATGACCACTCTGCCTTGGATAGGACTATTCGACCTCAATAGTTCTATCGTTCCCTTTGTAACATGTGATGGAAGTCCCATTGTTAATCACTTGACAAGTACCACTTTTTCAAGTGCCTCTTAAATGGGTCATTTCTCAGACACACCTAGGGTCCATGTCCATAATTGGATGTCACTAGCCTCCACTCATCATAGAGATACATTACATCAGATCATCTCATCAATCGAACACTTTGTCTGATGCACCTTAGCCTAAGAGTATTCTCCTTGGCTCCATGATTTTGACCATTTACTATCAATCTCAATGGATGAGATACTTTTCCTCTTTCCAATACCTGAGATCAATACACCATTTTCCAAGCAATCTATTACATGCTTGCAGGGATATGGCATTATTTGTCAGGAAAATGTGTCCATCAATCCCAACTTCCTACTAATTGTTGGCAACATAGCTCTACAGTGAATAAAGTTCTCCAGCATCACCCTTATTGCTATTCTACATTTTTCATTTTGTAAAGCTGGAAGTTTATATATACCACTAACCAAAGTTGCAACGAAACAAAATTTACATGTTCACCACCTTGCCACTATAACACAATCTCCTCTATTTTGAGATTTTTTTCCATGCAGATCATTTTGGAGTTCAAATACTCATATGAGCATCATTTTGGCATTGAAAAATAATTTTATTCAACAAGATACTCATTCCTAGGTTTTCCAAATCCTCTCATTTAAGATTTGGATTCCTAATGTTTGGGGAATACATTGTCACTGTATGTGGTTTGAATGCATTCCATACTCCACTAGATTCAATTTTCTCTTGGCTTTTCTGGGAAGCTATAAGGTGGCTGTGATCATCTGTTGAAATTGAGGTCAATTGCCTCCAAGTAGGGAAGAAATGAGGAGGCATAGCCACAATGGCTAGTGTATTTTTTTATTAAATGTTTTATATGGCTACATGAGCTTGTTGTATATTCATGAATGTTGTACATAACTCTATGTACATCTCTATGCTCTTAGAAGATTCCTTGTCCATCCTTTGCAATCTATCTATGCATACCACAAATGAGTGTACAACATTAGATTGTGTAGATTTTCACGATGACAAAGGTTTTGTGAAAAAGTTTTGGATCCCTCTTGTTTGAAGAAACAAAATCCAACATGATTGAGACGATATTTTGTGTTCCCTCTTAGTTGTAATTGTGCATTTCTGAAATAAAATTCAGGATTTATAGGCATCATCAAAACATAAAAGAGGAGATCGAGACCAGCTTGAAAAATCTGTTTATCACTTATGGATGAGGTTTAAGAAATTAGATGACATTATATGAATGTCCATGGATGGCCAAAAGTAGATCAATGCGACGTGAGAATACATCCAATTAGTACAGAAAGTGCTAGGGTAAAATGACGCTAGGATCAAAGACTAATTCAATAAAAAGAACATAAGTATTAAAAATAAACAAGGGTAAACCTAAAGTAGTAAGCTCCAACCCGCTTGGTTAAGGTACCAATGCAAATAACCATGCGGGGAAGCAAGAACCCCAAAGAACACGGGCTAATGAAAGCAAATGAAAATTGGAAAGAATAGATGATAGTCCCATCAAACATCTTTGATCATTAGATTAGAAATATTTTGTGGGATTTTTACTTGTGTGTTTAAGTCATCAAAAGTTGATCACCACGAGTAGTCTTTAACATAATGATATTGTTTTCTCCTATTATTGGTAATAATCACAAGGCAAGGGGACCCACTTAGCATACAAAAAACGTAAGTATTTGCTAGTGGTGGGGAGGAATGGTGAATATATTACACCGATTTTGGCTTCTCACCCTCTAGCCTCTTTCCCATTGGCATAGCTGTGTAGTGCCTTATAGATCACCCTTGACTCACGATTCTTACTAATTTGGGATTTACCCAATTACAACCCAATCATGTAATTATGTTAACTTGAAGGGTTTATGAGAAATTTAGTGAGATTATTAATTTTTGTGGGATTTTTACTCATGTGTCACTAATATAGTAACATTGGTTCCTCAAGATGACTACTATGATTACTCAGTAATATAGTAACATTGTTTCCTCATTTATTTCTGTTATTAATCAAAAGGTAAGGAGACCCACTTAGCATGCAAGCACCGTAAACATTTGTTACCTCTTTGACCATGCCTAGGATAGAGGAATCATTTGTGTTATTGTTTATCATTGTGAAAGGACCAATGTAGGATCTGATAATGCGGATCATGGAGTGTCTAGAGCTGAGGGGGCTAGGCTAGGTATTCCTAGGAGGAAAAGTCTCCATAGAATCCTCCTAACATCCAAGGCTGAAGAAACTCTCTGGCAACAAAGAAACTCATAATGTGTGCACGTCCCTGTGCCTCAAGAAGCTGATGAGGAATAGATCCACGATGCCGAGGAGCACATCCATGATGCTGAGAAGAAGCAAATTCCCATCGCGAGTGATAGTGTGCTGGGGAATGTTACTAGTATTGTTGTGCAGAGGTGAGAATCGCCTCAATGACCTTCTCCTGCAGTGTGTGAAGCAGCAGTATCTAAAGGGTGCTTAATGTTGTCAGCCTCCATGATGGCCTGAAAGAAAGAGGCGATCAGTCTGTGGGATCTAGGGGTTCCCTGCTAGGACCTGTGTCAAAGGGTGATAACCTTGAAAATAATGCTGGGCTGATTTTGTTAGTACAAGAAAATAAAATGTTCCTAAAAGGGTCAGATAGGAAAGCTTAATGTCGCTTGATAATTCTGGTGCAAGTGGTTGGACCTGTGCCATTTCTCTAGCCTTAGGCCTTATCATATTTTGGGCATAGTTATGAGGTATCAACAACATTTCTATTATGTATTTGCTCACATTTAAGAGGATCTCCCATATATAGGATCGTCTAGTTTACTTATCAAAAGAAAAACTAATGAGATAAAGAAGTGCAATAATGAAAAGCTGGCTTTTACTGTGAAAAACTAATTATTAGTATTGAGTGGGTCCAACCATAGCAACAAAACATAAAAGTGCAATATCAGAAGTGCTGAGTGCATACGTCCTATCCCCCTCTCGCCTCCCATGAACTTGTTATGATGGTACATATTTACACTTGATGTTGGAACACTGGAGCAAAACTCTACTTGCAGGGGAGATTCTCATACCCAATACACATACTCCTACGACATGTCTCTGACAAGAAGAGAAAAGCAACACTTAGCTCAATTGCAATAAAACTCTGTCCTCTTGTGAATCGATATCTGTTACTAGAACAATATTATATGAATATATATGGGCAGGAAGACTACCAAAGTATTGCTCTATCTGATAGAACTGATATCGTCCATATTTCCTTAGTTATTATCCTTCCTTGATTGCTTCCTCTGTAGTTTATTTTCCCATGCTAGGATCAAAACCGATGGGAGCCATGATAATATTCATAAGTTCAATCCAATTGTAGACAGATCATGTTTGCGTTATTCACTCTTATCTTTATCATGCTTATTCTACAAACACCATATACTTTTGAGTTGTCTTTAATTAAGAAAATACTGTATAATTATGTGGTCTCAAAAATATTGTAATGTCCCTTTCAAAATAAATCAATAATCTATGCAAATTTCTCTGATTTCTATACTTAGGAACAGTTGTAACTATCACAAGTATTCATTGACATATTCACAAACAATTGGCAAACATGAACCATTCACTGGCAATTCCACAAACAGTTGGCATACATGCACTATTGCTGTGCTCAGAACAAAATGAAAACTATGAAACCCTAACACATAAAGCTGGAAACATTCAATGTTGTTACACTCTTATGACTGCGTCACATATGCAGATGCAAATACTTAATTGAAATCCACACATATTTATTATGGATACAACTGAATATGGAAAGACTGAAACTGATAGAATTGCATATAGGACTGTTATTACAAACTGTTGTAAACAGAATATGATTGAAACTCATGTTGCATGCAGAAACTGAGGCTGTACGATTCTATCACAACACTATTTACTGTGGTGGCGCTGTTGCTGTAGGTATGGGATAATACAATAACAATGATAAATGACACCAAATTGGAAATTCGAAATCTTCTCAGCACAATTGCGATTCCTAAATGAAATCACCTCAATGAAAAAGGATTTTCGTCGTTGCTCTTGCTTGGAAACCAAGAGGGTTTTTGTCTTTTGGATCTCCGCACTCCAAGAGTTTTAATCTTGGGAGAATAAATTGAATATGAATTGCTGAGGCTCTGAAATAGAGTTTGATAACAATAGCAGATAAGAATGGATCTCTTCTTCTTCTCAACTCTTCCTTTTATAATCACCCTTTTAATTTGAATTTTCTTTTCCGCCTAAAATTCCCTCTAGAAGTGTCTAGAAACACTTTTAATAAAACATTACATTAGGCCCCTTTATAATAATAATACATAAGTGGCCCTTTACAATGCTATAAAAATAGAGTTACTAGGAAAACTTAAAAAATATTATTAAATTATTTCCCTAACTTTATCCCTTAGCCTACGGGAAATAAGGAATAGGCTACGGGTCTCCCGATTATTTTAATTTTGAAAAGGGGACATGACAATCCACCCTTCCTAGAATTGCTTGCCCTCAAGCAATTGCAGATTGGGATGCTCAAGGATCTCTGCACCTTCCCATGTAGCATCTTTCGCTAGGAGATTTTTCCAACGCACCAGATATTCTGTTATGCTTCCGTTTCTCAATTTGTTCTCTTTGATGTCAATGATGGCTTCTGGAACTAAGATCAATTTACCTTCATCATCCAAAAGGAGGCAACTTTGCTGAAGGAGTGATGTGCTGCCCAAGTGCCCTTTTGAGGCAGGAAACATGAAATACATTGTGAATCTTGCTGTGTTTTGGCAACTCAAGCTCATAAGCAACTTCCCCAATCCACTTTCTGATCCTATAAAGTTTTGGGAAGTGAGGCTGAGCTTCTCGGCCTCCAGATCCTCTTGAGAGAAGATTGTCGATAAGGCTATAACCTCAAGAAAACCATGTCTCCAACCTTGAAAGTCCTCTCAATACGATGCTGATCTGCATACATCTTCTGTTGATTTTGTGCTCGTTGGAGATTTTCTTGAGTGACTCCAAAATTTCTTGACTTTGTTTGACCAAGTCTCTTACCCCTGGCACTCTACTATGTATGATAATCAAATCCACAAAAGTAAGAGCGTCATAACCATACAAGGCCCTGAATGGAGTCATACCAATGGACATGTGATGTGATGTATTGTAGCAATGCTCCCCAGTAGAGCCATTTGATCCATGTTGTTTGTTGTCCTACATAATTCCTCAAATATCCCTCAATCCACTTATTCACAATCTCTATTTTCCCATTTGTTTGAGGGTGGTAACTAGTACCAGAGTCAACTCGGTTCCTGTCAAATGAAAGAGCAAGGAACCTGTTATCTCTATCACTCACTATGTTTTTAGGCAACCCATGAAGCTTGAATGCTTCTCTAAAACATAAATCAGCGACTTGTGATACCTTGATCTCGAAGATATGGCAAGGAAATGAGCATATTTAGTGAGTCTGTCAACTACAACATATATACAATCCTTACCTTGAACTTTTGGGAGACCAGTGATGAAATCCATAGAGATGCTCTCCCATTTTTTATTGGGAATTGGTAAGGGCTGCAATAAACCTGCTGGGAATACCTGCTCTGTTTTGTTTTGTTGGCAGGTAATACACTCTTTGATGTATTTGAGGACCTCTCCCTTGAGTCCTCTCCAAGAAAATCTCTCCTGATTTGCTTGTAAGTCTTGAAGTACCCTGGGTGACCAGCCAATGGTGTATCATGCACTGCCCTCAAGACTTTATCCTTTACCTTTGATTTTGGAATGAGATAAATCCTATCCTTGTAAAGGATGAGATCATTTGCTACCTTATACCTGTCATCCTGTATTTTTCCCTCAAGGACATCAATAGCAAATGCATTCTTTGCATACTCTGCTATTATAATAACCTTCCAATCAACAAAGATTTCAGACATAGAGCATAAAGTTGGTTTTCTGGATAGGGCATCAACTACAACATTGTTTTTACCCTTAACATACTCTATGTCAAAATCATAAGCCTGAAGTTTACTCACTCATTTCTGCTGTCTATCATTTAGATCTCTTTGGCTGAGGAAGAATTTCAAGCTGTTGTGGTCAGTCTTAACCAAAAATCTGCCACAAACTAGATACTGCTTGAATTTGGCCAAAGCATGCATTATGGCCAACATCTCCTTGTCATAGATTGAGAATCCTTTTTCTAACTCTTTGAGCTTCCAACTCTCAAAAGCTATGGGATGCCCTTTCTACATCAAAACTACCCCAATCCCTTCTCCTGATGCATCACACTCTAATACAAATGGAAGTGAAAAATTTGGAACAACTAACATAGGGCATGAACTCATTACCTCCTTGAACTTATCAAAAGCTTCTTGTGCTGATTTTGTCCATGCAAAAGCTCCTTTCTTGGTCATATCTGTCAAGGGTGTTGCAAGTTGTGAAAATCCCTTAACGAATCTCCTATAATAGTTGCAAAGGCCAAGGAATCCTCTCAACTGTGTCAGTGTGGTAGGAGGAGGCCAATCCAAGATCGCTTGGATCTTTTGTTGATCCACCTGAACTCCTTGAGCACTAATGATGTGGCCCAAGTACAAATTTTTGTCATCCCAAATTCACATTTGGACTCTTTTGCAAAGAGAGTCTGTTGCTCTAATATACCCAGAACTGTGTCCAAATGCCTTAGATGATCTTCCCAAGTCTTGCTATAAATTAGAATATCATCAAAGAAAACCAAAACAAACTTTCTCAAGTGCTCCTAGAATACCTGATTCATGCATGACTGAAAGTGGCCGGTGCATTTGTCAAGCCAAAAGGCATGACCAAGAACTCATAATGCCCATAGTGACACTGGAGGTTGTTTTGTGTACATCCTCATCCCTCACACGAATTTGATGATATCCTAATCTCAAATCAATCTTTGAGAAGTACACAACTCCATGCAACTCATCAATCAATTCATCAATCCTAGGGATAGGATACCTATTTTTGATGGTTTTCTTGTTCGGGCTCTATAATCAATACACATCTGCATAGTACCATCCTTCTTCTTCACAAGGACCACTAATGATGCAAATGGGCTAGAACTAGGCCTAATATGTCCCATCTCCAAGAGTTCCTTGATGGCCTTCTCAATCTCCTCTTTGTACATTCTTGGATGGCGGTAGGGAGTAGTCATGACAGGCTTAGATCCTGGTTCCAACTCAATGATGTGCTAAAATCCTCTATCGGGTGGGAGACCTGGAGGCAAATCACTAAACACCACATTGTGCTTATTCAAGATCTCTAAACATCATCTTGATAAGTGCCCCTTACCCATGGATGAATTTGTAGGAATCACTAAACAACTTGCTGCCCATGCCACTTGTCCTTTGCGGAAGGTTCTCTCCATTCTTTTAGCTATGACCACCCATGGTGATCCATTTGAGATGCCTCTAAGCACCACATCTTTCCCTTCAACTTTAAACTTAAGCTCCATAGTCTGATAATTTTGTGAAAACTCACCAAGGGAATGCAACCATTGTACACCCAACACCATATTAGTCTCTCCTAATCCCACAACGTAAAAATCATCACATACCTTATGGTCTCCCAAAGTGATGTTGAGTTGCGAATTATTTTGGTGCGGGGATGGTGAAACCATCAGCAACAATAACATTAAAACCATAGTTGGAAAACTCGCAGGTTACTCGCGAGTCCTCGAGTAATCGCCAAACTTCCATGCAAACGAGTAAATCGCCAAAATCAACTCGCCGAGTTTTTGCGAATACTCGCCAATACATAGGAAAAACTCGTATGTAAGGGAATTAGAAGAAGAAAACGCTGCAAATACACGGTTTTGGCTGCAAATTTATGTTTTTTAAAGAAATTTGAGTATTTTTAAGTTGCCGAGTATTGGTCGAATATTGCCGAGTTTTTGCTGATTTTTTTTTTGGGGGTTTGCCGAGTATTTGCCGAAAAAGTGCGAGTCTGCCAACTATGATTAAAACCTTCAAAATCCTCAACTTCTAGTCCCCTCTTAACCACCAAACCTTCATCAATGAAGTTGTGGGTAGCCCCACTATCAATGAGCACTGCAACATGCTGTCCAGCTAGCACTCTGTGGACCCTGAATGGATGATATCTAGGTGCTCTTGAAAGAGCTGCAAGAGTGCCCCCATTTGTGCCCTCATCCTTAATCTTTTCAAGTTCGTGCTCTTCCCTTACTATTTGTGGCTTAGGTTCTTCATTATCGATATTACCTCTATGTAGTGAACTTGGCCTTTGCCAAGGCATCTATGACCAGGTGCCCATGGATCCTTGCAAGTGAAACAAAGCTTCTTCCTCCTGAGCTCATTTTTGGATTCTTCTTCCTTGCTTGATCTTTGTGGCACATCCTTTTGATGAAATCCCCCCTTTTGGAAAGTTTTTTTGCTGCCCCAAAGGTGGTGTTTTTGCATAGAGTTTATTCTTGGGCACTGAATCCTCCAATGTGAGAGCTCTCTTAATGGCATCCTGTAAGGAGGGTGGATCAAAAGCTTTTACCCAACCTTTGAGAGGTTTGGTTAAGCCCTCCATGAACACAACAATGAGCCTCCTTTTGGAGACATTGGGAACCATGATCTAGTCTCTGGAACTCTGCCACATAGCTATCCATTGTACCATACTTTGTCTCAACTATGCTAACTCTCTGAAATGGATCTCAAGGTCTTTCCTGTCAAATCTCTCAATGAGCCTCTAGTTGAATTCCTCATGTGTTGATGAGGTTGTCCCTGGGTCACTAGACCATGGTACCACCACTCATGTGCTATTCCCTCCAAATGTAGTGTGGCAAACTTGATGGCCTCTTCTTCATACATGGGGTTCAATGAGAAATATGTGTCCAGTTTCTGCACCCAAGCATGAGTTGTACATTTGTTAGACCCATCAAAACTGGAATAATTAGCTTACCTAACCTATGCTGTAGATCCCTGTGAAGTTGGTTTGTGTTTGATCTTCTCTCATTTTTATGCCCATTCTTCATCTTCAAACTGCAAAAATTTGTGAGAGACATCTCTTCACTGAACAAAGCTGCAAAATTATCTCTGTTTGGATTTTGTTCTTCTTCTAGTTGCTCCTCTTCTCTGAAGAAATTTAGGTTGGAAAGGCCTAGGTGCTGATCCAATCATCATTCTGTTATTACCTGAAGCACTACCTTCACCCGTAGGGGTTTGGGTTGGTCTTGGTGCGTTCATATTTTGCATTGTTTGTAATAATTGAGCCATGAGGTTTGTCATTTGCTGCTGTCCTTGACTCATGTTAACAATTGCATTGTATTGGATCTCTGCTTTTTCCTCATCAGTTAGCACTTGCTTTCCTCTTTCACCCATTTCCTCTACCTCTTCTATTTCCATTTTTGTTCCTTGGTTTTGCAACCTCCTTTCCCTCTGGTAAAATCTGATTGCTCTATCACTAGGCTGCATTAAATGTTACTCTCAAACCCACAGGCTAGCAAGATGTTCACTTTGATACCACTGTAATGACCCTTCCAAAATAAACCAATAATCTATGCAAATTTCTCTGATTTCTATACTTAGGAACAATTGTAACTATCACAAGTATTCATTGACATATTCACAAACAATTGGCAAACATAAACCATTCACGGACAATTCCTCAAATAGTTGGCATACATGCACTATTGCTGCACTCAGAACAAATTGCAAACTAAGAAACCCTAACACATAAAGATGTAAACATTTAATGCTATTACACTCTTATGACTGCGCCAGATATGCAAATGCAAATACTTTGTTGGAATAAACACATATTTATTATGGATAATATAGCTGAATATGGAAAGAATGAAACTATAAAACTACATATAGGACTCTTATTACAAACTGCTGTAAACAAACTATGATTGAAACTCATGTTGTATGTTGAAACTAAGGCTGTTCCGGTTCTATCACAACACTGTTTATTGTGGCGGCAGTGTAGCGGCTGCACTATAGCTGCAGGTATGGGATAATACAATAACAATGATGAATGACACCAAACTTGAAATTTACTCGAACAATTGCATTTTTAGATGAAATCACCTCAATGAACACAGGGTTTTTGTTCTCCACTCTTACTTGGAAACCAAGAGGGTTTTCGTCCTTAGGATCGGGCTTGGCTAGATTTTTGCATAGCATAAAACCTAGGCAACATGAGATAAATCTCCCTCATTTACCGGTGAGGCTTGAATGTCGATTTGTCAATTAAAATATGCTAGTATCTATATGGGGTTTTACTTTAACTGTTCAACTCATGAACCATAGCTGTACAGTTCTGCAGCAAGTAAGCAGCTGTTTAAAGAAAGGAAATATTTATAGAAGAAGGGAATTATATAAACACAGAGAAGAAATGGGGAAGATGTGCATCCCAATCAATAGATAACAGAGTTGCTTGCATGCATATAAAAGAAACCAATAGATATCAACACAAAATTATAAGTAAAGACAACTCTAGATCTAGATCTAAAATAACACAAAGTTTATTCAAAGATCTAAGATAGAAAACTAGAAACAAAATACACCGTGACACAAAGTTCTCCGGAAATCTGCTCCTGTATATTCCTTTGCTTCAAGTGGCTCTCAAGGGTTTCAACACAAAGTCTAGAACACAAGAATGCTGCTTACAAATTCTGATCATTAACCCGAAGGTTCTTCTTCTACTTATAGAATGTAGAAGGGAAAGTACAAATGGGAAACTCAACTGAACTGAAACATAAACAAGAAGTAAAGATGACATTTGACAATCATCCTCCACTAACTCCTCCTTAAGTGACACATCTATCACTTAACTAATAGAATTGTTCCACATAACTTAAAGCAATGGTTTCAAAACCAATAACTTCAAAGTTTTACAATTTCATCCGGAACGTGGAAAATAGAAGAAGAAAGAATAGAAGAAGAAGTCAAGCCAGCTGTAACATTTATATCTTTTTTTTGTTTTGATACTGAATATACTTGTCGAACATGTAATTCAGCATCTTCCCATCTGTTTTAGCCACAACTTCCTTTTCTATTCACGAATCGCAGCAATCCTTTGTCAACACCTTGATACATGCTTCCACATCCTCCAAGCTCGGCCCGAACCTCACAATATCCGACTGCAGTGCCACCAGTTTGCTAATGGAATTCATCGTGAAAGGCTTAGTAGCTCCATCAATTCTCCTTGTACCATCAGAAGAGATCCTTCCAGGAATCGGACACTTTGCTAGGAATGATCCGTACGTATGAAGTAACATTTCCGACCACTTCCTCCTCAGTGAAAGCAATGATACTGTCTGGTAAAGACGATGTCTTACTCTCAAGTGCTTGCATCCTCTTTAGTAGAATTCTCATAGATCTCCAAACGGAAAGATACTGCAAACTCTAGTTGCTTCCCCTTCTCAACTGATCCGTCCGGTACAATTTGTTCCGCAACCAACACTTCTCCCGGCAGCTTATTGATTTCGGCCAAAGTACTCAGGTTACTCTCAACAATTGTGTTCATATCTACTATGCTTGTCACCAGTTGCTTCAACTGATCTGTTGCATCATTCATAACCTTTAGGTGGGCTGGCACCTCTCCGAGTTGTACAGAAGCTTGACGAATAATCAGATTCTTCCATTCGTCGATAGCTTTCACTTGATTGCTTGCATCTTCCATCTCCTGCATCAGATGATCACTCACCTGCTTTTGAGCTGAAATGGGCTGAGTGGAAGATTTAGCAACCTTGGCAATGATCTCGCACAACTGAGATACACCGCTTCAAGTTCATCTTTCTCCGCCTTTTCTCTGTCAAGCCCAAGGAATAGAGCATTTATCAATGTCTGTATCCTACTTCAATCCTTCTATGGTGGCTTGATCGATAGTACTTTGGTTATTCTTGTTATGTCTTCTGCCGTGAGTTCATCCTCTCTCTCTCCTTCGCCGAAACCGACATCTCAAAAACTTTTGCCCCGACTCCTCGATAATCAACCTTGAAGTTACCTTAACAACTTTAGGTTTTCTGTCTTTTTCGCCTAGACTCTGGAGTAGCCTGCAAGTCGTGTTCCTCCAAGTTCATTTCCACTCTAGCTTCTGGAACCAACTGCGAAGTCAACCATTCTGAGAAATTACTTCTCGGAGAATGAGAAGTTGCTGAGTGTACTACTATCTCCCATTCTGTTTCCTCTCCATCAGAAATTGCTATAGTGTTATGGCTGCCATCTTCTGAATCATCCAAGGACAAAGCCCTCTCGAACTCTGCCATCTGCAACTTCAACGTCTCTTCTGGAATAGGTGCTTTGAATGGAGTGGCTGAGGAGAGAAGATGAATGTTGCCGATTCAGTGGAGGCATGGAAGTGTCCTGCTGAGGTGCAACAGTCGGTGAAGTACTGGATGCTGGAGAAGCCGGAACTAATGTCATAGCCGTGGAAGTGATCTTCTCTTTTGATTGAGACCTTTTGTGCACTTTCATCTTCTCGGGCCTTCTGCTGCTTTCTCCTCCGTGCTTCCTCTTGAGAGAATCCCCTGCGCCGAAGTTGCCGTGATTTGATTCATCAATGCTTCATCAAGGCAGTATCCCTTCGTCAGCAACCAGTTTGAAGTATTCACCAAAACAGTCATTGAGACCTTTCCTCAATCGTATGGCAGCCCCCTACGTTATCCTGAAGTACAGCTCTGTCTCCTCCCATTTGATGGTAAGTGTCAAGCAACACATTCACATCATCTTTAAGATCCGCAGGTATCCGTGCTAGTCCAAAGTCGAACACTTGCCGTGCTGATAGCCTGCTGAAATCTTTTTTTCTAACCTTGTACTCACTTTTGCACTTCATCCAAAAATCCTCTAATGAAGGCACATGTGCGTACTCCTGGGAGATCGTCTTCCTGGCTACTCCAAATGGATTGAAGTTCAGCCGTGTCGGGAAGAACTCTTGCTCGTATTCAAAGAACATCTTCGCCTCCATCTCTCGAGCTCTATGAATGCTTTGATAGCTATAATGACCCACAAAGATCGGGAAGAAGCTCGTAGACTTGTGCCGTTTCGATTTGAAGGCCGTGTATCTCCACAAGTTGTCTGCTTTCACTTCATGGTGATCAATCTATCATTCGGATATCTGGGCAACTTTAACCGGTTCTTCGAAAAGCCGAAACCCGAGGTATGTGAAATCTGCAAACTGAATGAATAGACTGTCAATTTTGGATACAGCTTCCCACGCTTCCTTGCTCACCCTATTGGCCTTTAGGTCCCTGTCTAGCCTGCAAATGAATTCGTAGAAGAATCCATCGTTGACCACTTTGAAATCTTTCATGCACGCAGGTACAGTAAGTTGTGGGTAGCACTCGAAAATGGGGTCCTTAGAAAGAACGCCACATCTATCCAGCTTGGAGAAGATGCCTTGTGAAGCTGCTGCATATACCAAATAAGAAGTCATTTTGAAGCTGAAAGTACGCTTCACGTTCGGAGTTGCTCACCAATGTTGTCGTTAATAATTTCTGACCAATTGATTATTTAATCAACTTTGTTGATTTCAATGGTCCTAATGAAAGCACACATCCATGTATGGAAAGTGTGAGCGTTTGCTTCGCCATTTATCTTGCATATCATCTACCTCTTGTACCGTGTTGGACCGCGGAAGAGTTCTTGGGAACTTGGAAGGAGATCTGGGCTTTTTCATGTATCTGTTGTTCATTATGTTCACGTGCTCAACTCTATGCTTCTCCCACTTGCTGCCGACATCCCGTATGCTGATAGAAGTCACCACCTTTCGTGTCGGAATCTTCAAACAATAATTGATGAACTATGCGTCCAACCGAATTATTGTTTTCCTCGTAGCATCTCGCACTGATCTGGATGATGGATGGTAAGACCTAGCACACTCCATAACGAACTCCTGCATTCGGGCGAGGCATGAGGAAGTCTTTCTGCTTACGGATCTCGTTAATCAATTCGAGAAGAGGTTCCGACCTAGATCTCGTGTCTCCTATGTCTGCAAATTTGGAAGCGATGCATGACTCGTTGTGCTTTCTTTTTCATCCCTCTTTGCCATGGTCATGTCTATCTTTGTCCAACAATTCTTTTTCTTCTTACTCGGTCGGAATTCTTCAAAATCAAAAGTGCGATCTGGATAATTCTTCGATTCGAGGATATATTCAATGTATTGGACATTGATTTAAGCTCATTTTCTTTTGTAAAGCACCATAATCGAATTCTGCAATTAATTCAGATAAAGATGGCAACCGGAACATGAACAGTGAATTTTAATCATAAAAATCTGCATAATTCAAGCTTGTTGCCCCAAATTTGATGTTCTATTTGCATGCAAAGCAAACATGAATTTTACCAACTTCACTTGAGCATTTATATCACTTATGCAAACAATCATTCGAGACACAAATCAACCTCCTTCAACCAAGGTCGCAAATTTTGGAAGCTTTTAACATTAATTTCACCTTCTTTTGAGCAAAAATCTTTTCAAATGGGGCACACTTTTCCTCTGGGCTGCACTTCTCTGCTTGTGAATTAATTAATTCATCCTTATGGCAGCCCCTGCTTATATAATCCTCATGATTCTATAATTAATTAATGCCTTTCCTATTCCTGACAATTAATTAATTAATTAATAAGCTTCACTCTTCAAATGAGGCGCCTATTTTGTGCATGCTTATGGCTGCCATCAAATAAATTAAATTTATTTAATTTTAGACTTCTACTTCCACTTAACTCAAGTCTCACAAGATGCTTTGACCTTAGCCACTTTGAAAATAGGAATTAATTTAATCATGTAATACTTAAAAAGTATCATTTATCTCCCAAAAGGGGCGCACTTTTTGACATAAAGGGGCTGCATTAAATAAATATTATTTATTTAATTTTAGAACAGTTTATTTTCAATCTCCTTTTGTCCATTTACCTCTGTTGACTTTTCCACAAGCCTGGGCGCCAAAATTGGTTGAATAAATATTAACAAATATTTATTTAATGCATTTATTATTCACCCAAGGTGGGTCGCACTTTTTGGAATAAAGAATTTCTATTTTTAAAAGTCGATGTCAATGGAATATTTTATCTGCAAGGCAGCCCCAAAAATCCCATGATTCACTTAAGTCGTTTGACTTTCATAATGGGATTATTTACTCTCTGAAGGCAAGAATAAATCCTATGATTCACTTAAGTGATTTTTCTTTATTCCACAATGGAAATTTTTACCTGAAGGCAAAAGTACCTGCTTTAAAGCAGATACAAAATTCCCACCGGCTCGCCGCCCAAAATCCCATGATCCACTTCAAACCCTCTTTTCCAAAATGTGGCCAGCCTAAGAGGCTTTTGGTGCACGACTTCATTTTTCCAGAGAACCGGACCTCCAATGGCGAATTCCTTCCACGGCACAACGTGCGTATGTGATCTCCAAATACTCCGTGCCAAGAATCGTGCCAAACCGCAAAGGAATTGATCTAGAGAAATTTCACGAAAAACAAAACGGGAAAACACAAAAACACAAAACATTGCGGAAGTTACAAATAAAACCCGTGGATTCATTCTTGGTTAAAACCCTCTTGGTATCTTTGGAATAATGATATGTATGATCACAACAGTTAAACCGAGCGCAAATTGCCTTAAACGAGACTCAAAATAATTAAATACAAATTTTTCAGGTGAAATCTCGATGACGAATATAACAATTTTAGGCATCTCAGGTATTTGGCGAAAATGGATAATATGGCTCCTTGGGAATATCTTGACACAATACAAGAACTTTCTGCAATAAAAACACAAAAACGACCCATTATTTTAAAAGTACAATTTTTTTCGGATAGGGTAGTCTCGGATTTCGGGATGAAATCTGGGACACTGAGATCTCTGCACTCCAAGGGTTTTCGTTTTGGAAGAAGAAATTGAATATGAATTGCTCAAAGCTTTGAAATAGGGTCTAATAACAATAGCGAATAAGAATGGATCTCTTCTTCCTCCCAACTCTTCACCCTTGTAATTTGAATTTCTTTTTGCACCTAAAATTCTCTCTAGAAGTGTCTAGAAACACTTTTAATAAAACATTACATTAGGCCCCTTTATAATAATAATACTTAAGTTGCCCTTTTACAATGTTATAAAATAAAGTTACTAGGACAACTTAAAATATTATTATTAAATTATTTCTCTAACTTTATCCCTTAGCTTACGGAAATAAGGAATAGATCATGGGCCTCCTGGTTATTTTAATTTTGAAAAGGGGATGCGACAAAAAATTATTGTAGAATGATTTTATTTAGTATTTTTAGTTATAACCTAGATCGCACCAAACGTTCCCCCTTTCGTATTAGGTGGAAATGTTTCTACGGTACACGTGTGGAAATGCTTTGGGTACGTATCCACAGTGTCTAGTGCGTTTGCTTTGGTACGAAAAACTATAATCAACCATACTTGGGGCCTATGGGTATGTGCCCATAGTGTACCCTGAGCAAAAAACATTTTTTTCTAACTTAAAAAAGTAAAAATAAAACATTTTTACTTAAAAATAAAGCAACCTAATTTCAACCTAACCCTAAAAGACCCCCCAAACACCTATTTATACACCCAATCCCTCTACTTTATTCACACACTCATTGTTTGCTATTTTGCTAATATTGAGCTTGAAGGAGAGAAAGAGAGGTTGAAGGAGAAAGAGAGAGCTTGGAGGAGAGAGAGAGTTTGGGGGAGAAAGAGAGGAGGAAAGGATTAACTACAAGTTTACAAACAACAAGGAGGATTTTTCAGGTATTTTTCATGCATTAAAAAAAAAAATAAAATCTTTTGATCAATGTTTTGTATATGATCAATGATCAATATCATGAATGATGTGTTTCAAACACATCAATCATGATTCATGATCTAAATTTGTTTTTAATATTATTTATTTTACGTTTTTAAAAATTAATTTTTTTTTTTTTTTCTTCGTATTTAAAGTTTAATATTGAAGTTCTATTTAATTAAATGTCTACCCTCTGTGTATGCTCTCACCTCGCACCATTTATGGCGAACTTGGTGATCAAAATCAGAGATTGACATGTAGGGCTAATTGTTTAATTTTTAATTAGTTATGTATTCATTTTTTCCATTTTAAAGTTTTAAATTGAATTTGTTATAAATTTAATTATTAAATGTTTACCTCTGTGTATACTTTCACCTCACACCATTTATGGCGAACTTGGTGATCGAAATCGAGATTGATGTGTATAGGTTAATAAATTAATTGTCTTATTTGTATTTGTTTTTAATTAAATTATTTAGTAATGTTTTAAACAATATCTCTTATTGTAGGTTAAAACAAATTAAACCTACAATCATGGCATCTAGTTTAGCTTCAATGGGGCAAGAGGGAGGAAATGTTCCGAGTGGCCTGACAATGAAAATGGATCCTCATTCTCCTTTATGGAGGCATGTGGAAGTGTTAGAGCTCGTTGTCTGTGGTGGTGTCTCGTGTTTGGACATGCCCCCATTGTGCCACCACATTTAAATCCTCATATACCCGTTTGAGAGCTCATCTAACTGGGGTATCGGGACGGGCATTAGAGCGTGTAAGAAGGTGGAAAAGAAAACAATAGCCATGTACCTAAAAGAGCAAGAGGATGCAAACTTTGAAATAACAAGAGCTCGCTCTAGAACCATTTCTTTACAACAGAGGACTATGGGAAAACCACCAACACCATCATTTCATCCTTTCATTGAGAGTAATGCTGAAATTGTTCCAGTTGATTCCCTTTTGATGAAGATACCCCATCAAGCAAGAGAACAAAAGGGCCTTTAAAAAACATTTAACATTGAGAAGAGAGAAATTGCAGATGAATTGGTGGCTCGGTGTATATATGCATGTGGGCTACCATTCAATGTCTTGAGGTCACCTTATTGGCAACAGAAATGGTGAGAGACATTAATGAGGCACCACAGGGGTATACAAGCCCCAACTATAATAAGGTTCGCACTTCTCTTTTGGCAAAAGAAGTGCAACACATACAAACATCTCTACAACCAATTAGAGATTCTTGGAATGATTCAAGAGTCTCTATTATCTCAGATGGATGGAAAGACTCCAAAAACAAACCTCTCATCAACATTATTGCAGTATGCCCTAAAGGGCCAATGTTTTTGAAGGCTATTGATTGTGAGGGGGAAGTAAAATATGCCCAATTTATTGCAAATATATTGAGTCAGTGGGCCCGTAGAACGTTGTCCAAGTCATCATGGACAATGCCAAAAATTGCAAGGCAACAGGGTTGATAGTAGAGGGTAGGTATGAGCACATATTTTGGACACCATGTGCAATACACTCCCTGAATCTAATGCTGCAGAAGATTGGGAAAATTGCATGGATTGAGAAAATCTACACGAAGGCAAACGAGATTCAGATGTTTGTCACCAACCATCACATGTCTCAAGCCATATTCAAAAGATTCTCAAAGTTGGAGCTGTTGAAGGTAAGGGAACAACTCATGAGCCATAACTTATAAGTTTTACTTTTTAAGTTTTTCATTTTAATATTTGATTTTAAATCAATTTCAATTTGTGTTATTGAATTGTTTCCATTCCTTTTTAATAGGTTGTTGAGACTAGGTTTGCCTCTCACACACTCGTCTTGAGACGACTTGTGAAGGTGAGACATGCTTTGAGTAGCATGGTGATTGATAATGTTTGGACCGTCTGGAGGCAAGCTAACACAGAGAGAGCCCAAAGGATAAAATCATGGATCCTTGATGATGATTGGTGGGGAAAAGTTGAATATTTGTTGAGTTTCACAGAGCCTATTCTAAGTATGATAAGATTTGTAGACAAAGATAATGCTTGCATTGGAGAAATATATGATGGCATTGACTCCATGCTTGAGAAAATCAAAGATATCATACAAGCCAAAGAGCAGGACCCTGAGGAAAACTTTTACAATGAAGTTAAAAGTGTGGTCATGAAAAGGTGGAACAAAATGACCACCTCATTGCATCTCCTTGCTTATGCCTTAAATCCCAAATATTACAACAATGAAATAGTTGGGTTACCTAGTAGGCAACGACCATATGATGACCAAGAGGTTGCAAATGGGACGAGGGCAACATTTAGGAGGTTGTTTCCTGATCCAGCTATATCTAGTGCAGTCCGCCATGAGATGGCGATGTTTGTAACTGGAGGAGGTAGCATGGGAGAGATAGAGGCTCTTTGTGACAAAGCCACCTTGGATCCAATCATGTGGTGGATTGTACATGGCCATGATGCCAAGTACCTACGACCTGTTGCGATCAAATTGCTCTCACAGGTATAAAGTTTGTAACTTGTTATTTGATATTTTAATTACCAATTAAGAATTAAAATTCAAAATGATATCATTCTTTTTTATATTAATAATACTTTGTTTTTGTGACAAGTGGCTAGTAATTCTTCTGCAGAGCGCAACTGGAGTACTTATGGCTTCATCCACTCAGCCAAACGCACCATGTTGGCATCGAAGAAGGCTGAGGATCTAGTATACATTCATTCCAACTTGCACCTCTTAACGCATAAGACAGAAGAGTATACTAGTGGTCCTAACAAGCTTTGGGACATCCAACCTGAAACCACGGACTTTGAAGCTTCTGCTGCTTGTTTGTCCAATGTTTCACTACTTGGCGTTGATGACGAACTTCCAGGGAGCCCTTCACAAGGGTTCGAAAGTGGAGCTAGTGGGAGTGGAGCTGCAAGTGCCATCCATGAAGATGATTTTGAGGATCATCTAGATGATATGCTCTAGAAGTTGAGAACTTGAATGTATTATGTTATTAACTATTATGTTTTGAACATTATGAATCAATACAAACTCAAGTCTCAATTCTCAAAGTATTGGAAATTTGTTTTCATGTTCTATGAATGATTTTAAGTTGTATGAGTATTCAATAAGTATGCAATGTATGAGTATTCAATTTCAATAAGTATGCAAATGCTTCTTTATATATATAAAACGTACCGTACCTGAAGTTTTTAAAATTTTGCCATATCAGCGTACCACACCTGTACCCGTACTGAAACAGTCTAGGTTATAACAAGTGTATCAATTTATTTAACAGGAAGCTGTTCTTATCTGGCTCTGCTCTCAAAAGAAAAATGTCTTGATCAGAGTGCAGACAAGAATGACAGAATGTGCTCAATGCCATCTGTCTCAGCAGTATGCACATGCACATCCGCTGGTAGTGTGATTTCTCAATTTACCTGCCAGTGTGCCACCCATGTGGACATACAGTGGTGCAGCATGGTTCCTGTTGGGAAGTGGAACTATTGCCCAGGACAGTTACAGAAGATGAACTGCCATTTGTGACTGAACTTGATGTATCTTCATAAATGCTTATATTCCGCTTCTTCCTTGGGTTTAAACTTTTAAAGAGATTTGTCTGGTTTTCTAGAATACGGAAATTTCCCTACAGTTCTTTCAAGAACCAAGGCATACCTGTTTTCTCAGCCTCACATCCTTGTTGGTTGCAACATATGTATTTTTACCCATTTATGATTACTGGAGGATGTTTAAGGCTAAATTTATTTTCTGTTCTGAGTGTATATGAATCTTTATTGTTAGTTTAAGATTCTGTACTTTTTATTTCATGTTATAAGTCTGAAACCCTGAGCTTTGGTGTTGTTCTCCATGTCATCATAGCCTGGGCTCAGAGGCACAGATCATGTATGCTGGAATTGCTGTTCAGACGAGGATTCATGACTCTACATATCTAAAATTGGATTGAATTTAATGTGATGTTACAGATAGCTATGGGTGGTGTTTAAGTTCTGGTGTTGCATCAATAGAAGACATGGATAAGACCACGACATGGGAAAGTATGCCAGTGAGGTCCATAGATGTCTAGAGATTGGGCAAAGTCATGGGTGAAGATTACAAGCAGCCAGAAGCAGAGTCAAACTTAAGCTATCTATTCAACTGAAACAAAAGTAAAGATTAGATAAAAGGCGATTTTCAATGATGTGAAACCCATATAGATGTATGAACAGATATCAGCTTAAGAATTGATTGGGTCACTTTATTCGACTGTTATTATTATGTGTACTTATGTTAATGTAATATCATTAGTGAAAGTTTGATTGGATGAGTAATAATTACCAAGTGTCTGACATACCTGTATAATAAAAAATTAAAGGAGCATTAGAGTACGAAAACACAGAAATTCCCTCGGTAATCTCTCTTAGGGGCTGCCAAGCATTATATCTTTGTGCTTTTTTTTGTAATATCACGGCCTAAGATTGCTATGTTTATACTGCAGTCTGTTTCTCTGTTATGTTATTAGTTTTTTTATGCATTGTTTTAGTGTTTATGTTTCTAATTGTCATTGTGATTTTATTTTTGAAATGCTAAATAATGTTACAGTAAGCCATCAGGGTTAAAATAGTGTCTGTTCTCCTGTTTTGTTTTCTCACAATACAATTTCTTTTGATGTTTTCACCTTATTTCTTAACATGTAGTTATGTTTAGAGCAATAGTGCGTGACTACGATGAGAACCTGTCTCGATCAATCATACATAGGACTTGATTAATTGGAATCTATATAACATGCAAGATGAATCTGGGTGCAAAAAATGGAGGGAGATCAGATGAAGGCATTGACGATACATATAACTTGGAGTAATGCTGGTGTTGGGTATACTATTAATGAATTTCAAATGAAATAGTTTTAGTTTATAAGTTTAAACATAGTTGGTTCTATACAATAGCTAAAACCAAAGTTTTCAAAAGTGCAATGGCGAATGTCATTTATTGGACAAGTTAAGTAGTCACTTAATCATTTACCTCTTGTTTCTTCTATAATGAATGAAATTACGCAATATATGCAAGCATTTTTCTCATAATGGCTTGCATAGATAGTTTCCTGATATAAAACTTCTTAAAATTACGTTGTCTCTATCCACGAGGTATTCTCATGCTACAAGCAGGGAGAAAGTTTCTATGGAGCCAAACTTTGGGATTAGAACCTGTGTATAGGTAGGACTAGCTGGTTGTCCTTGTAGGATATGGATTACACACATGGGCTTGAGCAAATACCCATCTACCGCATAGGCATTCATACCATTTCATGTTAAAATGTTGGATTGCATTTGCATTGCATTTAAGATTGTAGCTTTTGTGAATATATAATGTACTTAAGAGAATTTTTGCCACCTAATTGTTATATCAGGGCATTTTTGATTGCCAAATGTTTTGTAGGTTTTAGTATTAAGGGGTTGAATTCATTTTAGTGTAGTAGCAATTCTCATGTTTCTTCTTGTCTAGAGGGATAAAAACACACAAGTACTCTGTACTGTTTATGGCATTTCTATTTTAGTCTGATAATAGGTGTTGGGGTTGCTATTGTGAGCTACGCAATCATCCAACCACTGATTTTGTTTTCATCAATTGTATCTAACATTTGCTATTTGAGAAAAAAATGTACATTTTATACAATTTGTTCACTTTGATTCTCTGGCTTTTGTATTATGAGACATGGCCAGCAACTTCCTATAAAATATTTAGTCAAAAATTAGTCAAAAATTAATATAAAATATTTAGCTGGCAAAACAAATAAATTTCAAGTACCTTGTAAACAATGGTTTTTGATCTTGGTTTATGGTATAATTATATCAGGCTTATTGTCAATTAATTGTTTAAATTCATGAAGATTTTGTGTAGTTTGTCGTTGCACATAATGATATTTATAGTATGCTCTAAAATTTTCCTCAAATTATGTATATGTATTATGGGAATGCTTTTGGGGTTGACCTAGACATCAAATTTATGAGAGGAAATAAATGTTTGGATGTTCTTAAGGGTTAGCTCGTTGAAATATTTTCTGCCACATTTTTGTGTTATGCAGTTGATCCTATAAATAAGATTTATATGGGAAGGAACATTTTTCTAATAGCTATGAAAAGAGAGATTGATTAAAATTCTAGTAGTGGCTTTTTATTCTTTCACTTACTTTCTAACCTTTTTCATCTTTTTCCTATTTAGATTCCTATGTTTGGTGGGATTGGGGAAGATGGGAGAAGGAAATAGACTGGATGGCTCTTCAAGGGGTTAATCTGCCTTTAGCTTTTACAGGACAAGAAACTATTTGGCAAAAATATTTCAGGTAACATTGCTTGATTGTTACTATCCACGCCTCTTCAAATTTTGTATTTATTTGATGTAATTTGGATGGATAAATGTTGGTGTGCTTGAAATAATTATTTAGAAGCATTTTCAGCTTTTGTTGCATGGTTGTATGGTGAGTTGAAGTCCCTATACAGTTCGCTACTAGGGTTTTTGAAAATTTTTAGATCTACTGTTATAAAAATCAAAATTTACTTCACTTGGGATTTGTGCCATTTCCTTAATTTTCAGTTTCAGCCCTAGAAAGGGACATTACAATGGTATCGAGCTTGGTCTTTTCATCCTAAGGGTTTCATGCAAAAAGGCGACAAGGGTTTCAATTCTAATGCTATCAAAGGAGAGAAAAATAAGACCAGCCAAGAGAAGAAGGGAGTATGGCTTGCCAAGATTCACAGAGAAGCCAAGATCAACAAGCTCATTGAAAGGCAAGTGAGATTGGCGGACACTATGGACTTGAAAGGCAAGTGAGATTGGTGGACACTAGATTGGATTCGAGTTAGGGAGTTTTACAGGGACAACAAGTAGTGGTACTCATTGATAGTGGGGCAACCCACAACTTTATTGATGCCTCATTGGTTGAGAGGCGAGGGTTACAGACAGAGGAGTTTGAGGGCTTCAACGTGGTTGTAGCCAATGGAGATTCTATGAGATGCACACGGCGGGTTCCCCAATTGAGCATCACGATGGGTAACTATATAGTTACCGATGATTTCTATATTGTTGGTATTGGAGAGACCAACATAGTGCTTAGAGTACAGTGGCTCCATTCCCTTGGTGAGTTTCGGACTAACTTTCAGACGATGGAGTTGAAGTTTAAGTCCGAAGGAGAATGTGATTTTGAGGGCTTATCTTCGAGAGGTACCCCTGGTTGTTATAGCTAAGAGGATTGAGAGGATTTATAGGCACTATAGGGTGGATTGGGCAGTACATTGTTTGGTTTCGACCAAGAAATCAGAGGATGGACAACAGGAGTATCATGTGGATATACAGGGCTTATTGGACAAACATAGTACGGTTTTTGGTGACATACCTCCAAGCATACCTCCAGATAGGGGATTTGAGCATGTGATTGAGCTCGAGGATGCTAGACCTGTGGTTACTTCTCCTTACCGTCACCCCAAACAGTTTAAGGATGAGATCGAGAAGACTATCCATGAGCTCATTGATATGGGGCATATTAAACCGAGTTCCACCCTTTTGCTTCTTTGGTGGTATTGGTGAAGAAGGATGGAACCATGCGGATGTGTATAGACTACCGTGCCTTGTATAAGAAAACAATAAAGAACAAGTATCCATTACCACGCATTGATGAGTTGTTTGACAAACTACATGGTGCAATTTATTTTTCAAAAATAGATTTGCGATCTGGATATCATCAGATCAAAGTCAGGGAGCAGGATGTGCATAAGACAACTTTCAGATGCCATTATGGTCACTTTGAGTTCTTGGTGATGCCCTTTGGATTGTCTAATGCTCTAGCTACATTCCAGTCTTGCATGAATCATGTGTTCAACCGCCACCTGCGGAAGTTTGTATTGGTTTTCTTTGATGATATTTTAGTCTACAACAGGACTTGGGAGGACCATATCAGGCACCTTGGTGAGATATTGGGGATATTAGAAGCTAATTCGCTATATGCGAAAGCTTCTAAGTGTGAGTTTGGCATGACCGAACTTCTATATTTGGGATATGTGATTGGTGGGGGTGCAATGAAGGTGGATAGAGAGAAGATACAGGCAATTATGGATTGGCCGCCACCTAGGACATTGACACATTTGAGAGGATTCGTGGGGTTGTGCACATACTACAGGAGGTTCGTGAAGAATTTCTCTTGGTTGACTGCTCCATTGACCGATTTGACCAAGAAGGGGGCTTTTTCTTGGTCAGAGGCAACACAACAAGTTTTTGATCACCTCAAGGAGGTGATGAGTTCATGTCCCGTTCTCGCATTACCAGATTTCTCTCGCCCATTCATTCTAGAGTGTGATGCATCATGAGAGGGTGTTGGGGCAGTTCTCATGCAGGATAGGCATCCCATTGCCTATGAGAGTCGGAAATTGAAACCCGTGGAGAGAGGGTATTCAATTTACGACAAGGAGATGTTGGCCATTATGCATGCTTTGGCCAAATTCAGATAGTACCTTATGGGCAAAAAATTTGTGGTTCGTACGGATCACAACAGTTTGAGGTTCTTCTTGGGGCAGAAGGAGCTCAATGATCGCCAGCAGAGATGGGTGAACAAGGTACAAACCTATGACTTCGACATAGAGTACACTAGAGGTAAGAATAATATTGTTGTTGATGCTTTATCTAGGAGGCCTTACCTCACTTCTATGCTTAGTTCTATGTCTGAGATTTCAGCGGATTAGAAGGCTCATATACTTGTTGAGTATTCCAAAAATCAGTTTGCATGTGAGATCATGGATGGTATTATACAGATGACCAATACAGAGTAGTGGATGATCTCATTTTCTACAAGGATAGGATTTTCCTTGTACTAGGGTCCAAGATGAAGGAGAAGATCCTTCGAGCAGTACATGATACACCACTAGTTGGGCATCCTGGGTATTTCAAAACATACAGGTTTATCAGGGAGAGATTTGCATGGAAGGGAATGAAGGACGATGTCCTTAACCATGTAAGAGAGTGTATGGTTTGCCAACAAACCAAATCCGAGCATTCTTTTCCAACAGGATTACTTCAACCTCTTCCCATTCCCAAATAGAAATGGGAAAGCATATCCATGGAATTTATCACAGGGTTTCCCTTGGTGCATGGGCATAGCTGCATTTATGTTATAGTTGATCAATTAACTAAGTATGCTCATTTCTTTTCCCTACCCAAGGGGCATGAGGCGGTGGATGTGGCCCGGATCTTCTATACAGTATTTTTAGTCTACATGGGTTGCCTAAAAATATTGTCAGTGACAGGACAAGATCTTCATGAGCACCTTTTGGCAGGAGATCTTCAGACTAACAGGTGCGTAGTTGACTCCTAGCACTAGCCACCACCCGTAAACAGATGGGTAGACAGAGATAGTCAATAAGTAGATAGAGGGCTACTTGCAGAGTTATGTGTCAGGACATCAACGGACATGGATTAGATGGTTACACATGGGTGAGTATTGCTACAATACCACCTATCAGATGAGCATAGGTATGACTCCTTTCCGAGCCTTGTATGGGTACGACGCTATGACATTTGTGGATTTGGTATTACCAGATAGCCGAGCTCCCAAAGCTCGAGATTGGTTACAGGAGAACCAGGATATTCTGAAGGCTCTCAGGGAGAACCTTCAGAAGGCACAAAATCAACAAAAGGTATATGTAGATCGACACATGATAGAGAGGTCTTTTGAGGTTGGGGATCTAGTATTCCTATGTTTGCAACCATATAAGTAGTCCTCATTGAAGCAGAAGGGTGCAGAGAAATTGAAACCACAGTTTTATGGTCCATACCGGGTAGTTCGACGAGTTGGGGCAGTTGCATATGAGCTAGAGCTATCGGAGCACAATAAGATACATAATGTCTTTCATGTTTCGTGCCTTAAGAAGGCACTTGGATAACATATTGTACCATCTATAGAGTTGCACGCCCTTTGGATGAGGAGGGGAAGCTGGTGTTAGAACCAGAATCCATTATTGAGGAGAGACAGAGGGGGCTTAGGAGCAGAGTGATCACAGAGTATTTGGTGCGGTGGAAGGGATTGCCACTTGAGGATGCTACTTGGGAGGGAGAGCAGATTTTGCAGCATCCTAATTTGCATTTGCTTGAGGACAAGCAAAATTTGGGAAGGGAGGACTGTAATGTCCCCTTTCCTACGCCAAAGGCCTAAGGGCCAATTCGAGTCCAAGCCTTGGTCATACCCAAGGGGCTATGGACGCTGGGAGCTATTGGGTATGAATATCTAGTCCATTTTGTTATAATTCTTCATTGACATAAGCATAAGGTGTTTTGGAGGGACTAGATATTATGTTTTGTCGTTAGGAAGGGGCCACATGGTACTAATGTTCTAATTTTGCGTTGGGGCCACTTTTGGACCATGGCGAATTAAAAGGTGAAAAGTAACTTAAGTTACTTTTATTTTATTGGCCCTTCCTAGGGAAAAATGCGACTTGGGCTTTTTGGGGCTCTTTTGCCTTGGAAGAAGTTATATAAGGAGTTGGGAGGAAAAAGGAAAGGGCATTCTTGCATACATAATTATTTTCCTTCATGTGCAACTGTTGTTTACAAATCTACAGCTTGTGGAGTGAAATCCCATAGAACCCTAGCTTCGGTGGTGAGAGATCCATCCCTAGCTAGCAAGGCATTCTTTGGTAGTGAGAGATCTACCCTAGCTTGTCATTTTGGAGTTGTTTTCAGGGCTGATTTATAGAGATATTTTCAGAGGTTTCAGAGGAAGGGTTTTGAGGGTTTTGGAGACATTTTGTGAAGATAATCAGAGGGTTTTCAGATCAGATTTATGGCAGCCATTTGGGCAGGGTTTAACATCACTTTGAAGGCCTTTTCATCAATTTCCAACCCTTTTCCAAGCTAGGCGACTTGTTTGGAATATTGCAGCCTTTATTTGAGGGGTTTCTAGTGGTACAAATTCAGATCTGAAGGTTGGAATATCATCTCCTATATTTGTAAATGTTATTTCCAAAGTTTCATAATTTTTGCACTTGTATTCGGAGAGTTACGAATTTTAGAAGTTTTCCAGCTGTCTAGGGCACGCTGTAATTTTCTGGCAGCATTTTATTATAGAAAAATTCCAAAAATAGTTTTCTTATGTTCTTTATAATATTAACAAGCTCTCTTTAAATTTTCAAGTGATTTGAGTGGGTATTTTGGGAGATATTATTTTTTTCTTCAGTTCGCTGCCCTAACTGTTAAAAATCTGCAAAAACCAGTATTTTATTTGGCTGCAAATTTTCAATATTTTTGTGCATTTTTAAGTGGTATCCCACAAGGGATATTTCAAAGTGGGGGAGTGAGTAGTTATTTCTTTTAGCCTTGTTGGAGTTGAAAGATGGGAGACAGGGGACAAGTGAGGATATGGGTGTGGAACGATGAAACAATTGTTCACCAACATGGTAAAGCAATATGAGACTACTAATCTCTATTTGAGCCAGCGCATTGAGAGATTAGCATAGGGCAGGATTGATTGATCATACGGAGAGAGGAGAAAATAACAATATGGGACAACATGGTCAAAGAGGTGAGGGTGGACATTTAGGGCAGCGGTTTCCCCATTCTTCTACTGGCCTTTGGGGCTTCACTAACCTTCTTTCGTGAAGGATCCGGAAGTTTCACAGTACGGCGGAAAGTGGATATTTTAGATGAGGAGTCTTGTTGGGAAAGGTACTAGACCTGAGTGATGGCTTTTGTGACAACATGCCATCCTAGGAATATTGCAAAATGAAGATTGGCGGCGGGAATAGGAGAGATCATCGAGATCACCGGTGTGTTCTTTCCGCAATAGGTATATGTGTGGAAGTAGACCATGCAATAACAAGTGTAATACGCTCAAGAGCATCACAAGTAGAAGTAGGCTTAGAAATTGACAAATCAAGATTATGTATGTCTTGGTGGTGGAACCCACATTGATGTATTTCTATTCTCTTATCCCCTACTCTCTTCGGTATCGACATTGATGAATTAGAATCTTTTCTTCGGGATCATATTTAGGAAGGGGATGGGTGCTTTTTTCACCATGTTTTGATTTCTATTTTCCTGTTCGCTGATGATATTGTTTTACTTGCCTCTTCTCCTGAGGGGCTTCAGAGACAACTTGACGCACTTGCTCTATTTTTTGATCTCTGGCATTTGACTATCAATCTTGGTAAGACCAAGGTCAAGGTCTTCAATGGGTTGAAGACTTCTCACCTCCATTTCTTTTTTAGGGGATAAGAGGTTGAAATCACCAATACATATACTTATTTGGGTGTCCAGTTCTTCGGACCTAGATTTAGAATGAGGAATGCCCTTTAGCCACGTGTGAACAAAGGTTATGGGTCTCTTGCCATTCTTGAGGGACAATGTTTCTGACACCACTTTCAAGACATTTCCTCTAAGATGTCTCTTATGGCCTTTCGCATCCGGCCCACTTTGTTCTCTATGGGTCTCATTGTTTGGGGGCCGTCCCTTTGAGCTACGGATTGGGCGTCACCGAGAGAGTGCAGACTCTCCTCCACCGCTTCATCGATGCAAGGCAGAGGCGGTTCCTCGATTGATTATTTTCGCTGAATTTGGTGTCGACCTTTTTGTCCAGAGACCATTTTTGACATTTCGGCCTTCATCCACCGCGTCAGGAGGTTTGGGGATTTCTTCGATGAGCGGAATAGGTACCCGTATCTCGCTTATTGTTCCTCTATGAGTATTGCTCAGGATATGGGTTGTTCTTTGGTTCTCCGATACTTTAATTTTGTTGTATTCTGCAGTAGTATTCGATTGATCATCTTCCCCCTTTCATTATTCCCTGAATGCTCCCAGTCACCTTCTACCCACCAAGCAGGTGCTGAATAGGTCTATCAGAGAGGATATTTACAGGTGCTTTATTCAGACTACTTGGGTGAACCCCCATGGTGGCTTGCGTCCTAAGATGGCCTTTTATGTAGAGCATTTTCTTGAGATCGGCCGACGAACTCATCGTCCCCCCCCATACACCTTTCGCCATTGGATGCATGCCCTCCGCATACCTCTGGGTCAATTTCGGGTGGGCTCCCACAGATTGCGTTGTGAGACGGATCATCATATTGACCATGATGACAGACTTTGCAGGCTCTGTAGTCTCCAAGAGGTTGAGACTAAGGACCATTTCATCTTTTCTGTTGCCCATATACTATGAGATTAGGGGACGATTTCATTGCCTCTTCAGAGGGGTTCATACCCTCCTGGTTTTCTTCAGATATATTGACCAGGGTGCCTTGCCCTCTATATCCGTGAGTCTTTGGAGCTCTGGGACCAGATTCTTCACCCACCTCCGAGAGTCATTTCCACGAGATGGATTACATCTTTCTTTCCGGTTCTACCTATAGTGGGTGGTACCAAACAGCAGAGCCACTCGATCCCGTTGGAGGGCATAGATCGATTCGTTCTCGGCCTAGACCTTCACAGCTTCCCCTAATAGTGGCCACCAAATAGCTCGACAACATACATGTCTCGGAGAGGGCAATCCAGATCTACTCGCTTTCCTGACCGCCGTTCTAATCTTAGATCTCTGCGGGGGAGGGGGCCCTCGCCCCCCCTCTTTGAGGAGCCATTCCATCGTGAGCTACTTCTTGTCAACTTTGACTGCTTCGGAGGGATGTGACTACCATTTATGAGTAGAGAACTCCTTATCAGTCCCCTCCTTCATTCCCTTCTCTGCTTTCCTTCCCCATCTGTCTCATTGCCCCGTTTCTGTGGCGGTTTTTTTTTTTTGGGGTTTTTGCTTGTTTGTCTCTTATTCTCTCTTGTTTTCGAGAACTCATTTTGAGTCTTCCCGCTTGCACTTTGTATATTGTTTGGATTGCGGTCCCATTTATCTACTTATGTGGTCATTCATTAGACATTAATATATTTATCTTATCTATCTCTCTTTAATTTCCAACTTTGTAAACATGATGATCTTGTAAAACCAAGAAAGGTGTCATGCCTTTGATAAATGAATCAATAGAATTTTGTGTCTATGATTTGTTAGTCTTATCATTGTTAGCATTGTTGTGTTCTTCTAATTGAATGTGGACCTACTTTGGTTATTGTATGTGAATTTTGTAAGCCTACTCACAACAATAACCCTCTCTCTCCTTATTTCCCCAACTCCCCTTTACCTCTCTTCATTGCAAATTCCTCCCTTGTACCTTGTACAAGCACTTTGCCATAGTTTAGTGGAGTATTCCTATGTGATCCCCTGGCCTAACGGCCACCCACAACTTTTAGTTAGTTTACATTCAATAATGAGAGCCTCCCCATACACAAGAAAGAGGGGCTTAGCCCCGTGACCGTTGGTGGAAACCAATAATTTGTAACACGACAAATTATTTCACCAACAAGACTACAAAGCTTCGCAAGCCTATTTGCCACCTTGAGAAGGTTAAGTCCATGTTTGCAGCACATTGGCCCAACAAGAAGAAAATTTTTAGGCTTTCTTAGTCCGCATCTAGAGCCATCACTAAAGTAATGGTAACCACAACCTCTAGATTGCATTTTCTCAAGAAGATGAGGTTGACGACTTGTCGACACGTTGGACATGTAGTTGCAAATCATGTTAGACTTGCAAGACTAGGATGAATCTAATACCATCAAATATGTCATGCTGTTATCAGTTGCTTCCAAATTATTCTCATAACACGTGCATTCAATGTTCAAGTGGCAATACAAACTCTTGGGCGGTAAAAGGCAAGGGAAGTTCATGAAAGGGGTTCCACCTTGTAGATAAGAATACTCCATTTAGAGAAAAGGGGTTCTAGTAGAGTAGAGTGTATTGGGTTAGGTAGAAGCTAGAATAAGATTATTGTAGGTTGTAGTGAGTAGGGAATGCATGAATGCATAAGAAGCGAGATCAAACCATGCAAGCAACATAAAAGGCTATCTACTGCGAATTAGACCTGAATTAGTGAGTGTGTGAATGTAATGTCTCCATGTCACGTTGATGAATGAATGAAGTAAACATTGTGGTGTGCCTATCTTTTGTTGTCATCGGATGTTGTGTACTTTGACCCGATTGTGAGTACTTGGTTGTTCTTTTGTGCCACAACCCACTTCACCATCGTTGACCTTTCCCTTGATTTTTAGGTGGAGGTTGTTTGGTTGAGTAGAAGACAAGGTTGGATGTTGGTTGTGTGACCAATGGATGTTAAATTATTTTTCGTCCATCACAGGGTCCTTAATCACTTCAAATAGCCGTGTTGGCAAACATGTGTCCTAAGTCGTCTTGACTCCTTCCATACTTGCATTGATTTCAATATCAAAACTACCAAGAGAATTTGAAGTAACAAGATCTGACCTCACACATTTTGTCCTTCCTTTTCTATGATATGCAAGCTTGAATGACCATGTCGTATGTCTGCACTTCATGGCATCCTATGGTTGAGGAATAGGTGGGCTTTTGTCATGTGTGTTGTATCTTGCTTCTCTTAATTGATGTTCTCTAGTGCAAATTCCTGCTTAGTCCTTTGTGCATTTCCTTTGTAGTCTCCTCTTTTTATACAGGTAGGGTAGGGAACAAATAGTAGCTAGGTGATCATGTGCATGCAAACCCGACTCCTAAAGGGGATATTTTCATAATCTGCGGGATGCTCCGATTCTATCCTCCTAGCTCTAAACATATCTTGTCGAAAAGCGGATTTTCCAAATCATGATTAACACAAATACAAACATAATTTACAATATCGGGTTGAAGAGTGATTTCACATATTGCTACGTACTGCAACGATGTAGTTGTTAAAATATAACACTTTATATAGCATGTAAAAACAGTTATGTAGTTGTTCGGTTGTTAACTGTTCAACCACCTCGTCCTACAATAAATAAAGCTCTGCCTGTGTCATTTGAACTATGTAGTTTGCTCTCTCTCCTTCTTTGAGTTCTTTCTTCTTTTTGCATCTTCTAACATTGGTATCAGAGCGGTCGGTTCGCAGTTCGAGGAAGCCTTGTCAACAGGCACGAACTAGAAGTTTGGGGAAGCCTTGGTAGGGCACAAACTGAAGTTATTCCATCCAGTGCAAAGAACGACTGGTGCAGTTGCGAATCGAGGGTGTGAAGGTGTGGTTCAAGACCCAGAAGAGTCGTGGTCGCAGGAAATACGAGGGAGGGAAACGACAACAGAGTCGTGGAGTAGGAAAAACGAGGGCATAAAGTCGTGAGGGCAAATATGTGGTTTCCTTATCACAACAGCAGAGATAACAGTTGTTTTGAGCAAATAATAACCAAAAAAAACCGCATTGTGAATAACTTTGTAATAAAATCATATGATTTCCAGTGACACGAATACGGTTTCTGACGGAAATCGTGGTATCAAAAACGTGGGCCACTCACAAATTTTGGAGGCAAAGCCGTTCACGAGGGTAGAAAGGAAAAACGTGAATAGTCGAAGAAAATCGTGGCGTCAACAACAGGGTCGTGATTCCAAGCAGAGTCATTTTTATTCTTCCTTCTAAAAGTTGATGAATTAATTTCAACAAAGGTATTCACCTTTGCATAATTTATTTCATACGATTTGGTGGAGCAATTAATTTTAATATTACTTGGTGGAATAAGTAATAATATTTTTTTAATATATGCAAATATAGTTCGAAGGTAGTTGGAGGGGTAATTTGCATGTGAGAAATTAATCTCATACTATATGCTGGAGAAATTAAATTAATTAAATATATTTGCTGGAAAAAGGATATTTTATTAAGTGTGGGGCAAATTATTATTTTATTATTTTCCGTTACTTTGGAATAATAAAATGGCAAATATATCACACTTGACTTTGCCGGAGACACAAAAATTAACGGGCACTAATTTCAATGTCAGAGTCATAAGATTTTAACGGTCGTGGAGTTTCGTGATTGTGATAAAATAATCAAGGGTGATGAAAATCGACCAACGACGAACTTCGAGGATTATGACAAACGTCATAAGGAAGCATTATTGCTTCTCAAGTTGTTGGTATCGGAAGGGGAATGCCACTGTGGCAAGCACGTTGTGGGCTAGTCTGAGGGGTAAATATCAGACGTTAGAAAAGAGTCGGGTTTTATACCTAAAAATATGCTCTTTTTTGTAAAGTTACAAGAAGGTGGATTGTTGTTTGAGCACCTACTTTGGATGAAAGACCTCCGAGACCAGTTATCTTCCATCAACAAAAAGGTGGATGACGATGATATGGTGGCTCTGGTTTTGAACAACTTACCTTCTTCATATGAGTCATTTGTGGAGGCACTCCATTTAATGGTTGAAAGTCAAACACTCACGTTTGACAAGGTGAGTTCCTACCTGTTGCAAAAGGAGCGGAGACAAATTCAGGTAGAATCTAATTGTGACCATTCAGAGAGTGCTCTTGTCACTCAATCAAAGGGAAAGTGGAAACGTCAATCTGGTGAGTCTTCCACTCGGTATCAGGTCACATGTTATTATTGTCACAAGGTTGGGCACCTAAAGAAGGATTGCCGAAAGCGGAAGTATGATCTTTCACAGCAGAACAAAAAGCCATGTGATGAGGGACATGTGGCAGCAATTGCAGAAGAATGGGATTCGGATGACGGGCATGCTCTTTATTGTCTTACGACATCATGCTCGAATGACAGTGGTACCAGTTGTTGGATCATTGACTCTGGTGCGTCTGCACACTTTTCATGTCGTAGGGACTGGTATGTTTCATTTACTGCAAATATATGTTTTGAATCAGTAGTACTAGCTGATGGAGAATCACTTGCAGTAGAAGGGATAGGAGATATATGCATTGTATTGAATAATGCTCATAAATTGTTGGTACAAAATGTTAGATATGTACCTTCGCATTGTATTGAATAATGCTCATAAATTGTTGAGTACTTTAATGTTAGATATGTACCTTCTTTACAAAAGAATATTCTATCTATTCGTCAATTGACTGAAAATCCCAATATTTCTGTGGATTTCTGTGGAAAGAAGTGTGTTGTCTTTGATGTGAAACAAAGACGGATAATTGCCCTTGGTATTGGGGAAGGTGGTCAGTATCGACTTGTTGATCCGGCTGCGATCAACATGAATGCACGTGTGGAGGACAACTCCACCATTCAGGATGTGCAGGAGGCTGCAATGCCTTGGGAGGAAGCCATTCCTCACAAATCTATTGACTTGGATACAGTCAACCTACATGCACCTATTGTGGAGGGAATATCCACTATACTAGGTGTACGGGAGGCGGACATGCCTTGGGAGGATGGATTTCCTCATTCTGAAGAACAATTTGTTGTGGACGGAGACTCCACTATTCCAAATGCATTGACGGTGCATGGTGAGATGGCATGCCCAACCACTCACTCAGAGGTCCTTGCTCGAAGGACAATAGAGCATGACCAGTTTGCTCATTGTGTTGTGAACAATCTTTCCCAACAGAGGGGGATAGATGAGCAAATAGATGAGGAGTTGGTTCTCACTCCTACCACTGCTGAGACGGAGACCATTGTTGAGACGGAGATGGTTATTTCTCCTACTATTGCGGAGTTGGTTCTAACTCCTACTGCACAGATGGTCACATTTCTCTTCTTGAAAAAGTTGGATGAGCACTACATGGTGGTGCAAGGACGTGATCGAGGTGACTTCGATTGCAGGATAATTGAGTCTTTGTACAGACTCCAGCAGGCTACACAAGCCTGGAATAGATTTTTCAATCCACATCTTTGAGGTTCTGATTTCAGCACTCTGGAGATGGGGCTGACACTCTCAACCATTGGTGATTCATCACTGGTCAATGAATCACGTAACAGAGAACCAATGGACCACTTGCCATATCTTTTGTTCATGGGACCAGATTTTTGTTTTGTGGTTCTTCTTCATTCGACAACCGCAACACAGTCATGGACTGCTGATTTTAAAGTACAACTTATGGCACAATCTGTAGATGTAATGACTAAACATATGGGCTTTAAGAAATTTGTAAAATTTCGGGACAAACTTTGTCTTGTTTCCGGTTTAGTCATTAAGAGGGGGTGTTAAAATATAACACTTTATATAGCATGTAAAAACAGTTATGTAGTTGTTCGGTTGTTAACTGTTCAACCACCTCTTCCTACAATAAATAAACCTCTGCCTGTGTCATTTGAACAGTGCAGTTTGCTCTCTCTCCTTCTCTGAGTTCTTTCTTCTTTTTGCATCTTCTAACAGCAGTCACTAATTGTTTTCAATGAATATTCCTCTAAAAAATCGCATGGTAGCGATGGCTGTTGTACCCAAAACATGGATGGGGTTTGGGAGATTATTCATTGGGTTTAATGCAGGATCCCATGGTAATATAAACATGCCCAATTTATTATAAAACTAGGCTCTCTGTGGAAAATGTGGGCATACTTCAGTTTCTTGATGTAGAAATAGCTACGAAATAGCTTTGGGCATTATCTAGATGTCCACTGACATTGTTGGCTTCCAATTATTCTGATTCCAGTTCCTAAGTTTTGGGACTTGGATAAGCTCCCATAAACTGACAGACTGGTGCTTTCTCCTTCAAGAACCATTCTTAGCTGCATTTTCTCGAGAACAAAATGGATCTTGGTTGGTGTTTACATTCATTAGAAGCACCCATTTGTCATCTTAGCTGTGAAACTTGGGCTTATGATAGTTTTCTGCCTATGCTGGTGGAAGCACTAAAGCAGTTTATCTCGTGAAATTTGATCTTGATCACATAAGGGAACAGGGGGTGGAGGTGATGCTAAAGGAGAGGTTATCGCTTCTCCATTGTGGGGAAAAATTCTGTGGAAGGTCATTCGTCCAGCTGTGTTGGATTCCACACTTTGTCCTTTTTAGATATATTAGTTGACAATTTACTGATTGTTTATATCAAATAAATATCCCTTTCTTTTTTATTTGTTGAGGCTGTAATAATTCCCTACTCTAACAATGACATTGCCCCCTTAATTCCGTTTCCTTGACAAACAATTTGATCTATGTGCTTATGAGAATTGTTTCTATTGGTAATTTGAATACTAAAAACATAGAGACAGGCGAGCTATGTTCTAAAGGTGGCGAGTTTTGAAACTTTGTCTCGGTAATGTTGTCACGCTTTATAAATTATTTGGGTTGCCTATCTACCATGGCTGTCATGAAGTTTTTATTGAAGTTTTTATATACCTAAGTAGGGACAAGGTTTGACATTTTTGAACTTAGTATTGGATTGGTTTACAACTTTCCTTCTTCCTCACATTACCGAATCTTTGATTTCTTTGCAAAAGAGATACAACTTGAGCAAATCAGATTTGGATGGGTTCTTTGGAGGACCATCATTTTTAGCATGGGCGCGTATGGGGAACTTGCACGGGTGAGCTTTTGAACCTTCAAACTTAACTATTAAGAGTCAGTAGTTTCAATTATAAATGGCCCGTGTGCTAGGAAAGTTAGATACAAAATTTTGAAATTTCTCGATATTTGACAGTTTTCTTATGTTGGAATTTTATCCATGGTTAACATTTGGATTATCTAATACATTACCAAGTTTTAGTTAAGTTTTTTTTAATATTTTTGATAATATAAAATGTTCTTGACAATGTAACTTTGGGTATGATAGGTGGGGAGGTCCACTACCTGATAGCTGGCTTCAACAGCAGCTAATTTTGCAAAAGCAGATTCTATTCGAATGAGAGAGCTTGGCATGACACCTGGTAAGAGTATATAGCAGAATGGAGTTTTCTAGCAGCTAGGATCACTTTTAGCCTTTTCTGTGAATAAATTTGTTTTGTGAGGAAGAATTACACCTTGATGAGAGTACAGTATCATGTCTTTCAACTTTCTACCTCTGGCCCTGTCTACTTTTATAAATAAATTCTCAATCATACACAAGAATTTGTCTATTCAAGAGTTGAGATGCAAGTTTTTCTGTTCAAGAATTTCATTCACAGTATTTTTATTACACTTGAACTGCGACCTATGTGATTGTTAAGTAAGATACAAGTAAGTGATATTCCAATCAAAGACACGAATACAAAAACCTATCTTTATTTGTTTGCATTGATGTTGAGTCACACAAAGTAAGGGCACAACAGAAGCTAAAGAGGTTCACCTTTCAACCTTTTACAATCCGTGTGATCGATCACCTTTTGAGCTGGTATTTAGGTAATAGGATGAACACATATACCGCAGTATTGGCTCAGGCTCTGTCAGTAAAATCTACCCCTGATTTGGACAAATTGAACTATGGGTCATTTAAGTCTCCAATTTTTCCACCTGAATGGTAAATGTCTGTACCTTTATTCTTTGTAAACCATGACTGTTCAATTGCTGTCTACCGAATTTAGCAATGAAACACAATGTTAAAAATGAGGAGCAGCAGTTGACACGAAGTTTCCTTGTATTAAGTATACCTCCATAAATGTGGCCCTTTCCACATTGTACAGACATAAACCAAAGACCAATTAGCACTTTTCTCAACTCAGTACATAGATAAGACAAACAAAACACTGTATAAGCAACTTCTTATGCCAGCTGAAATCAGGCATACATCAAACCTGCAATTTATATTCACAAACATGACTTGCAACTAGTTCTACAATTGGGCTCGACTTCTTCAGACCACAAAAATAAATTTGAGACTTTGGGCCTGCTCCTAAATGGCTTGCAATAGTGGTAAATGTTTTCCTCAAACTTCCAAATGGATCTTGACCAATAATTTGGAATCAACTGTCATAAAATCCCACAAAGTTGCCTGACTTTTGAAGGATATTTCAATACCACTACCATACCTATGTACTTTTACTCTTTTTCAAGAGAAAAACCAAATAAAGATATTGCACAACAACAATTCAGTATATCATCTACCTAGCTAAATAATAATGATGCTGTTAGCATAGTCTGTGATGCGGGTGAGGGTAGGTCCAATGAAGGACAGCCTTGTCTCTGCAGCCCTTGCTCAAGACACTCAAATGGACACACACTTTGTGCACACACTAAGGAAAAACATTCACACTGAACAATTGAGGCTAGAAACGGAAAAAACATTCACACTGAACAATTGAGACTAGAAAACTAAGGAAGAAACTTTATTTGTTTCACCTGAGGAATTACAAAGATTTAAACCACACACTCACTCATTCTTTTCTCTGGTTACAATACAAGGACAACAGTCAGCAACCACTCAACGGGCTAGACTCAATTCTCCGCACTCCTATGCTCCCAGGCACCTACACTCTCCAAGCAAGTCTTCTCTTACTCTGGCCTGCCTCCTCTGAAATCTACCCCACCTTTTCTGTGTGGTGTGACTAATGCAATCACTTTCTTTCTTGGAAAATGCTCAAAAGGGACGATCAAACGATTTTTGGCTGTTACCAGAATTGTGCAATGCCACTGGCGAAACTGGCGGGTTTTGCAGACCAACAGTTTTGCAACCCTGCGTTAACTGGCAGTTCCATGATGAGACAGGGAAATCTTTGTTCCAAAATCTGAAACCACTTTTCTCTTGATCCCGAGGCTTGCTAAGGTGCCATTGTCGTATGATTGTAGGTTGCCTTAATACTGCCGTTTGGGCCTGAGTGCGTGCAAACAACTAAAAATATTTTTGGCTGTATCATCTGCCTAGCTAAATAATTATGATGCTATTAGCATAGTGTGTGATGTTGTTCAGGGATAGGGGGTCAATGAAGGACAACCTGTTCCCTGCAGCCCTTGCTGAAGACACTCAAATGGACACACATTTTGTAAACATTTGGACAGAGTTGCACAGGAAAAATACTATAAACTATCTTCTTAATTTCATACAAAACATATTACATATTTATATGTCAAGCTGATCCTAGAAATAAGGAGTTAGCTTTAACCATTCAACAATATCCTATTCACGTGAGTTCGGTCAACCACCGAACAACTCAGACCAAACTAATTTATCTCACTTCTAATTATATCAATTAATAAACCACCCATATAATGTGAGTGCTAATGTGATATTTGTAACATTCCCCCCCTTAGTGCGAACATGGTAGAAAAACATTCACACACTCATCTGCAGTATGATCACCCCTGTGAAACATGTCCTACTATGTGACTCATGATCTTGATCCAAAAGAAAGGCTCTCTCCTTCCATGGTTTTAAACAGGCTTACCACAAACCTTGACGTGAATAGGCCCCATCAACGCCCACCTTGGGTGGTTTTGGATCCTCCCACAAACCCTTTCAAGATCCATGAACTGACTTACTTTGGTGCTTTTGTTCGCCACTATGCTTGTACATTAGGGAAGTATATAGGAATCATAACTCTGTTATTACAAAACTACACAATAGAACACATACTGGAAATATTTCACATTACATCCTATAAGAATCACAATGTTCTTAATTGCAGCCATTGTTGTCGATCGCTGCCACTCAATCTCGAACAACATAGACAACTACCACTGCCACTGGAAGCTGCCCTTGACTTTAGCCGGTTTGGGCGCAGAATGGAAATGGAACATTGGTGTCATGTTCCCCCACAATGTGAAATTTCCATTATTCATCAAATAGGAACATTGAAAAGTGAATTGTATCATATTGTAGACTACTGACCGGATCTTGCTTTGCACATGATCACCATTGCCAATGAACGTATTCACCGACCGATCATCTTCCAATGAAGTATGGGAGTCGAGGATTTTTTGCAATCGAGGATCTCTACAGTCATCTCGCTCTCCGATCTGATCATTTTTCCAGCATCCACAATACACTCCACACTGAAAAACTGAAAAATTGAAACGAAGCACAACTGAAAAACAAAGACTCAAAAACCAAAAAAATGCCACCATAAGCGATATGTGGCCTGTTGTAAGTAAATCGATGAGAGGTAGTTGATCGACCTTTAACCTCCGATTCCTCTGTCCTTTGGAGTTGTGTTGCTAGTTCACCCGGATTTGATCATGGAGCTCAATTATAACTCGGACGTCTGGGTTACACTAAAAATGCGTCATGATGCAATTTTTTTAACTTTTCAACTTTTGACTACATGTCTTTTACATAGACATTTGTACAAAGACACAAATTTAACAATTATACAAGACTATTAGAACGGTTGGAAATAAAATTAGTTAACTCTTCACTACGACAATGATGACAAAATTCTTTAAGACTCAAACAACAACGCGAAGAATACAACATAAAGTGTTTACTCTTGACTCTTGATGAAAACAAGACTACTTTTATATATGACAAACTATATTGATTTTTCAAATGATAATTTATTCTTGGAAATAAAAAAGACAATGACTTTCTACACTTCTAAATGTATCATGATCTCTAGACATAAAACAACTACATTACAATAAAACAAATTACCAATGACACTTTTGACTTTTGACCGAATATATAAAAAATAAACACAACTAGCTATGAAATTAAAAACAAAGACATCAGTTTTACTTGTGCTCCCTAAGACAAATACAAGTAGAGTGAGTCTTTTGAACAAGATTGACATCTAGACTCATATGTAAAACTTAATTAAAAACAGAGGGTAAGAGTTTATTTGACTCAAACTTAAATAAGACAAACATGCCTTCTCTATTTTAATCACGGCCCAAGAAGAATTTCAATGTGAAATCTCCAAGGTGATAAACGTGTATCTTCCACGCATGTCATCCAATGCAATTGTGGTGGATTGCTATCACTACTCGTAGAGATATAACACCTTGCTCTCTTAGTAGAACGGAGTTGGAGAGTATTCAATAGATCGCCGATGTGATTACCTAAAAGGAAATGATCATGCAACTAAATTGACTGATGTAGGTGTTAAATCCACCTATAGAAATGCGGATCAAAATACTAAAATATTGAAATATCCCTAGTAGGATACCCCTTAAAAAATATGCAAAATACGGATGATTTGCAGCCAAACAGAAATCTGATTTTTGCAGAAATTAAAACTAGGGCAGCGAACAGAAATAAATCTATAACTCACAAAATACTTGCCCGAATCACTTGAAAATTTATAGTGAGCTTGCTAATGCAATAACAAGTATTAGAAAATTATTTTTGGAATTTTTTAGATAATAAATTGCTGCCAGAAAATTACAGCGTGCCCTAGGCAGCTGGAAAACTTCAAAAATTTATTTCTCTCCGAATACAAGTGCAAAAATTATGAAACTCTGGAAATAATATTTATAAATATAGGGAATGATATTCCAACCTTCGATCTAAATTTGTACCACTAGAAACCTTCTAAATAATGGTTGCGATCTTCAAAACAAGTCGCCCAGCTTGGGAAGTGGTTGGAATTTGTTGAAAATGCCCTCAAATTGATGCTAAAAACCTTGCCCAAATGGCTGCCATAAATCTGCCCTGAAAAACCCCGAATCTTCTTCTCCAAAAACACCAAAATCTCTCAAAACCCTCTCGAAAATGCCTCGAAAAACAGCCCTGATTTCAGCCCCAAAATGACAAGCTAGGGTAGATCTCTCACTATTGAAGAATGCCCCCTAGCTAGGGATGGATCTCTCACCACCGAAGCTAGGGTCCCTTTGGGATTTCACGCCACAACTTTGTAAATTTGCAAGCAACAATTGCACATGAAGGAAAATAATTATGTATGCAAGAATAATAATCACTTTTTCCTCCCAATTCCATATATAGTTTTCCCCCAAGGCAAAAGAGCCCCAAAATAGCCCAAGTCGCATTTTTCCTTAGGAAGGACCAATAAAATAAAAGTAACTTAAGTTACTTTTCCCTTTTAAGTCGCCATGGTCCATAAGTGACCCCCAACGCAAAATTAAAACATTAAGTGTCATGTGGCCCCTTCCTAACGACAAAACATAATATCTAGTCCCTCCAAAACACTTTACGCTCATGTCAACGAAAAATTATAACAAAATGGACTAGATATTCATACCCAATAGCTCCCAACGTCCATAGCCCCTTGGGTATGACCAAGGCTTGGACTCGAATTGGCCCTTAGGCCTTAGGCGTAGGAAAGGGGACATTACAAATATATCAACATGTCCAAAAATACTTATTGAACAAAGATGGTAGCCCGCCCAATATTCCCCAAATGCTTCTTTTGTAGCAGGTAGAATTACTTCACGTGTAGCTAACATAAACCACCAAGACGACGACCAGGTATTTAATTTCTGCTGCTGCTAGTAATTGCATGGGATTTTGAAGCAAAAAAATCTAGTAGAACAATTGTCACGTCCGCAAGATGAATGGTTAATAAACTAAATATTTAAACTCTTTAGAGTAAATAATATTCCCATAAGAGGGGCGATAAAAAATTTGTGCTTTGCCCGAATTAAAAACTATAAACCTAACTCGCTTTGATACCAAATGTAAACATTTAGACAAAGTTGCTACAGGAAGAATACAATAAAACTATCTTCTTAATTTCATATGAAACATATTACATATTTATAGGTCAATCTACTCCTAGAAATAAGGAGTTAGTTTTAACTATTCAACAATATCCTATTGACGTGAGTTCGGTCAACAACTGAACAACTCGAACAAACTAATTTATCTCACTTCTAGTTATATCAATTAATAAACCACCCATATAATGTGAGCACTAATGTGATATTCCTAACTACACATTAAAAATCTTTTTGGTTGTATCATCTTCCTAGCTAAATAATTATGATGCTATTAGCATAGTGTGTGATGTAGTTCGGGGTTAGGGGGTCCAATGAAGGACAACCTTGTCCCTGCATGACCCTTGCTCAAGACACTCAAATGGACACATTTTACACCCACACTTATAAAAAGACATTCACATCGAACAATTGTATTAGAAAACTAAGGCAAAAACTTTTATTTGTTTCTCTGAGGAATTACAAAGATTTAAACCACTCGGTCATTTCCTTGGCTAGAGTAGAACACCCAAAACCACGCAATGGGCTGACACAACTCTCCACCCTCCTATGCTCCCGGGCGCCTACCGTAATGTCTCGTTCTCAACGCTAGTCCTCTTTGAAGACCTTAAGCCCATTCCACTTCCTGTGGGCAAAAAGGGAATGAGCAAGGGGAGTTAATGTCATGTTTTTCAATTGTTTTTGTGAGCCTTGCATTCTCTTTTAGTAATTTTTGAAGTATAGTCAAGTTGGCTGAGTAAAGGAGAAAAAGCCAAATGAAAAGTAGAAACAAAAGGAACCTATTATGTCCCCAAGGAGGTCGGTCTTCTTTAGAGGGTTCTATTTAGTTTTTGGTGCCACCTCTAGCTATTTAAAGGGGTCGCTTGGCTTGGAAGAGGTTATGCTTGCTTTTGGAATTTATTCTCTTGGAGTTGGGAGCATGTTTGCTTTCTCTCTCATCCATTGAGGACGAAAATCGTCTTGGAAGACCTATTGAGAACGAAACCTCTCAATAGTGGGCTGGTTTGAGGATGAAACCCCTCAAGGTTGCAAAAGCGTGATCACATAAGGAGTTTGTATTTAGTTTTGAAGGCATTTCCAGCCCTTCACATGGGTGGCGACTTGCCCGTAGGTGGAATTTGAGCTCTTCAGGGCACAACAACTTCAAATTCAGACATCATCATGTTTCACCTATTTTTAGTAGTTGGAATCTACATTTGTACTTCATTTTGGAAACCTTCATTTCCAGCTATATTCGTAAGCGTGTTCGCTGCTGTTATTAATTAATTTCCAGCTGATATTAAATTGGTAAAAAAATAATATTTTTCTGTGTTTTTCTCTTGCAATGATTTTCAGATTTGAAGAATATTATTTTGAAGGGTTTCTCAATTGTTTCCAACAAGTTTGTGGCTGATTTCTATCATAGAATAAATATATTTACAACTTGTTGCTATGGTTTGGAATTTAATTTCAGTTTGCTTCAATTTACTATTTGGATTGTGCAAGTTCTTTGGTTTTCAGTTTCAGCTCGGAAAAGGGGCATTACAGTGGTATCAGAGCATCGATCTTCCCAACTTGTAGGGTTGAAAGCTAACATTTAAGGCTAGTCTACAATGGGCACATGAGGGAAAGGGAACTAGGACGGAGAACATGGATTGGTGACCTAGGTTCTTACCAAAGAAAGAAGTCATTCGGAGGGTGAAACATGACATTTAGTGGGTCACAACATTGCGGCCAACTATGAGGAGTATAGGGATCTTCCAAAAGAGATTCGTGATGCCATTTCACTTGTGGAGTTCATAGGAGTAAGCAAGGGTAGGTCAAGGCCCGAGCCTAGATCTCAAGCGCCACAAGAGGATCAACATGCCTTGGGGAAAGTGACACTCTTCACATTTGATGGTTCCAACAAAGGAACAACTGGTGCATGGATGAAGATGCCAAGGTTAAACCGTAGACCACAAATATATATACAAGTAGCCAAACCCAAAACAATTTCTCTTGAAAGAAGAAAAAGAACCAACAAAGGTAGTGGATACATCAACACCTCAAGAGGTCAAGGAAGAAATCATGGGGCATGAACCGGAAAAAGAAAAATTAGATCTGCAAGAGGGTTTTGAGGTGGAGTTCCAAGAAGACCATGTTGAGAGGCATACACATGAGAAACGAGCCTTACCAGTTGCTAATGTTGATTTTCAGTTGGCTGAAAATTTTAGAACCACTTATAAGAAGCAAGTTAATGGTGTTCACGACTCTAGCAAGAACTATGAAGATGCTCCATACATGTGTCAACAAAGTATGGATGAAGTCAAGGCGGAAAGGGCTTCACTTGTTGAATGTGAAGAGTCTAAGAGGAAGGAGAATGCTGATCCTAACTCAAAATTCTGAGTCACAAGTATGGAGGTGTGGAAGATATCTAAACCAAGCTTCATTCGGCAAAGGAAGGTGAACAAGTTGAGGACAAACAAAGGTATAAAAGTTTTCTAGAATTGTTGCTTCCTACTAAGTTTGATCCTTTGATCTTGCTTAAATGATTGGCTGTTAATAACCAATGTCTCATAAATTTTTCCATGAAGAATTCCCCTCTAAACAATGTATCACCCATTTGATCGCCAAAATGCATCCCTTTGTAAAAATATGCGATAAACCCAACCCTCCTTCCTCCTTGAGCATAATAGAAATGGCGCAAGGTACCAAAGGAAGGCCTTGAACACCACCATATTTTGACTAAAGATATGTTCACAAAATCCTCTAGAAGAAAATTGATTCTTTAATGACAACCAACATGAAACATGATAAACATGATATGCCTGTAAAATTCTACTCACTACATTCATCCGCCTGGAAAGGAGAGATCCTTGTTTTGCCAATAAAGGAGCTTGTCTAAATACAATGAAGAAAGATGCAACCTGAAAGGAATGCCTATATATCTAACAATAGTTCTCGGTGGGATGAATGACCTTTCATAAGAAATCCAAGAAGGAACATTATCCTAATCAACAAGCCAAAATTAGATTTCTGATGATTCATAACATCCCGAAATACCATGCTAAAAGTTTCAAGACATGCTTTGACACCATCATTAGAGGTCGAACTTTCTTGAATAGAGAGAAGAGAGTCATTGGCAAAGTGATCATTAAACATTTGGGACCCATCTGAAAATAAGTGCGATGAATCTTTCCTTGAGAACAAGCAACTTCCGGAGGATAATCCAAAACATCAACTATAAGGACATAAAGATATGGGGCAAGAGGGAAACCCTACCATATAAAACAATGAAGCATAATGCGTGGGGGAAGAACACTATTAACAACCACAAAAGAGGAAGCACAAGAAAATAGTGTGCGCACCGTCCTTACAAACTATGAGCCACAACCAAGACCAATTAGCAAATCTAAAATGAATGTTCAATCAATATTCAATTCTATCATATGCTTTATCAAAGTCGAGCTTGATGAAGAGTATCTATTGTCTAGTCTCACTAACCCACCCCATAGCTTCCCAAGTAGACAAAATTGTGTCTAGAATGAAACGTCCTTGAACAACACGAGTTTGTTCCTTATAGACAATCCAACTCAAACACTTCGTACTTTAAGTGTTAGAGCTTTGGCAAGGATTTTATTAGCAACACTCACCAAGGTTATAGGTCCCCATCCACTAATAGTGTCTGTTGCTACAAATTTAGGGATTAATGATTAACTCGATTAATCCCTGATTTAGGAATTTGGATGAAGTGCCAGAAGTGAATATTTTTGCTGCTAAACAACTAAAATCATCACCAACAGTTTCCCACATTTCTTTGTAGAATTCACATGGTAATCCATCAAGCCCAAGATATTTCCCGTTAGGCATTGATGAAAAAGCAATATACAATTCCTCTTTGGAGAAAGTAGCACTAAGTTGCATGCGATCACAAGCTGTCACCTTACTCTGGATCACTTTAAGACAAGCATTTGTATTTGCTATAACATCAAGAGAGGATGAATAAGGTGAAAAATTGTTCTAAATCTGCCAATGAAACATATTTCTGATTTCATTTGGAGTTTCTTCTAATGAGCCATCTACCCATCGTAGCCCAATGATTTTTTCAGAAGACATTTTCTTCTGTAGGTTATCAAATAAGAATACAGAACCCTCATCACCCTCCCGAACCCATTGGAGACATGCACAAATCCGAGCACCCTTGCCACATATTCTTCTTCCTTTCGAGTTATTTCTTCAAAATGAGCAACCCTTTTTCGTAAGCATTCATTATGAAGATCTTCTTGTAATAGGATCTGAGCAGATTATAGGCTATGTTTGGCTTCTTGAACAACATGTCTTCTTCTCCAACCTATCATACAACCCCATCCTCTAATAAATTGAGTGTATCTACTGACAGCTGATTCTGACCACAAACTCTAGCTTGTGGCACCATTTGGTCGTGGAACCAGATTCTAGACATGATGAAGCTATGCACGGAAGTTCGGAGATTGCAAATGTGAGACATTCAACTTGAATAATGAAGAATGGTTTTCCTCTTCAAAATGACCAAAATAAAGAGATGTCTTGATAAGGAGATGGTCAGAACTAGTTTCACCAATTAATACCTTAACTGGATGAGAAGGGCCTGAAAAGAGGAAGTCTCTAGGTCCATATACCCTATCCAATCTTGCCTGAATTTTGTTTGTTCCCTTGTTGTTTGTTTCCTTGCGGAAGTTGCATCATGTGTACTAACCAGCTTTCACTAAACTTTTCTTTCCCCAGTTTGGGTCAAAAAGTTGAGAGAAGCTTACAATTGGCCCATGCTAGCTTTTCAGCACCAAAAACCACAGAACCCGAAGCACTGACCTGATTGCCTTCCCATTCCGCCATATTAATATCACCCCCAAGCATCCACTCAGCTGTAGGCAACAAGGAGGCAAGCCATTCCCATAACCGTATGTGATCAACACTACGATTGAGAGCATAAATAAAGAATTAGCCAATATTTTGTCCTGAATCAAAAGTGTAATCCACACACAACGTCCATCAGGGTTCATGCCATGACCCACAACAAAATGTTGCAAAGGAGAGATTGCCAAATTACTCCTCCACTAACTTGAGAGTGATATGACAACCAATTATTTAGTTCAAAGCCTGCATATTTGACTTCCTGAAGAAAAACCACATTCAATCTTAACCTTCTGCAAGACACAGCGAACAAACTGTTTGCAACTTGGGATAGTGATCCCTCTAACATTCCAAGAAAATAAAGAGAGCTTCATTCAAGGAAGAGAGGATTACCCAAAGAGCTAAATCTGTTACTAACCTTGACATTGACATTGCTGTTTTCCCATTTGCTTGGGAGACAAAATCCCTTTCCATTTGTTAGATTTCACTCGCCAACCTTTGTGAAACTCTGCTGTTTCAGAAGTTATATTGTGCTGATATTGCGTGTTATCAGAACGACCATGAGTCGTGTGATAACCAACAACCCTTTCGTTTTGGGGCAGCTGCTGATTCCCGTTTTCATTTGCTGTAACCATCTGTTTGGAAGGGGAAGGTTCTGATTCTCAGTAGTGTTCACTTTCACTTCCCTAGCCAGGGACACCCCACGAGGAGATTACGACTCGAGTCTTGAGAAGTATTGGATGAAGAGCAGTGCAGAGGACAGTCATGGATAAAATGATCTTGGGCTTGGCAATCAAAGCAAGAATACGGAAGATGTAGATAGTGAACTTTTTGATGACAAAACCCATCCATTGTCTTGACTCAAATATTAGGAGGAAGCTTCTTGTTTAAATCCACTTCAATACAAACCCTTGGATTGAGACGAAAAGAGTTCTGCTTACCATTTGGAATGAGGAACATAACAAAGCGTGTAACCACAAGATCCACAAATGGCCGTAAATCTGCAGGTAGTGCTGGAAACTCCAACCAAAGTGGATAATGAGCTTGTCTGTTATCATCCGGATTAAAATTTGCTTGCCATGATTGAACATATGCAAGAGATCCAACAATATTCCAAGTCCCATATTGTAAAACCTGCCGGGCAGCCATGTCTGAGTTGAACAAGCATACATATTTAGAACCTAAGCCCCAATATGAATTCAGAGAAATGCCCTTTGATTCCCAATTATTTAAACCCCATCTATTGAACAAATCTTAGTTGGGCATGCAATGAAGAAAATAAAAACGACACCCGACGTTCCGTGTTTTGTCTTCTCTGTGTGTATTCTGTATTACTAATCAATTGGAAACAAAATCTTCAATTCTGTGCTGGAGATTTTGGTCCAGATTAGTCGGATTATCTTTTTCGGAATCAGAATCAGGGGTAGTAGAAGCAGCCAAACCAGCTGAAACAGGAGGTGGGGCATCTGAGTGTGTAGAGGCCAGAAATACCTGTGCATTTCCTTCAGATTGCCCATCAATGGATTGTGGAACTATAACATGATATCCTTGTTGATCACAGTCATGCCCAGAGTCTGAAAGATAATCATCAGTGCTATCAAAATATTCAAAACACATAAGTACCAAGGAGTGAATCTCCTCTCTCGACTGAGAAAAGGATTTGCGGGAATAAACTTTGGCAGTGTCACTGCTAATGGCGCTAGGGCTGGGAGAATCTAAAACTTTAATTGCAAGTGATGACCTAAAACGTCCAAGTCGGACCGTCTGTGTTCGAGCATGGTTAGGGGTCATCACAACCCAAAGAGGGCAAGAAAATTCTTTGGAACAGTGTCCAGAACTGAAGAAGATAGGACATGCAATAGGAGAAGGGATTCAAAATAAGTGATCTACTGAGTGAGAAACAAAAATGCAAAATCAAAAGAGAGAATTGTGGATCCCAAGGCTGAATGGAGTCTTTTGCAAATCAAAACTGATTAAAACGTTAGACATTCTATCGAGGGTTGGACACCGACGGTTTTGCAGCCTTGCATTAATCAGAGGTTTCTCCTTTATATAGAGAAATCTTTGTCCCAAAGTTGGAAACCACTTTTCTCTAGGTCCCAAGGCTTGCTAAGGTGCCATTGTGCATCATGGATGATTGAGTTAGGGTGTTAATATTAAGTGGGGACACCATTAGGTGGGCCACCACTTTACACCCCTTTAAATGTTTTATTATAAACATTATTTAAACCTATTTAAAATAGGTTTTCGGGTTCCCCTCTCCACTTAATGTGGAGGTTGTAATTAAATTAATTAAATTAGAGTGAAACGGTGCACTTGGGTGCAATCGAATCACCCACCCTATAAATAGGGTGATATCTCATGAGATTGGTGTGCAGCAATTAAATATTTTCATATTAAATGGGGACACCATTAGGTGGGCCACCATTTTCGACTTCTGTAAATGTTTTATTATAAACATTATTTAAATCTATTTAAAATAGGTTTTGGGTTCCCTCTCCACTTAATGTGGAGGTTGTAATTAAATTAATCAAATTAAAGTTAGAGTGAAACGGTGTACTTGGGTGCAACCGAATCACCCACCCTATAAATAGGGTGATATCTCATGAGATTGGTGTGTAGCAATTAAATATTTTCATAGTATAAACTTTGGCTATTGTGATTGTATATGCATTGTGGAACTCGAGGAGGAAGTGGAAGTGCTGGGTTAAAAAGTGTAAATTCTCAATAAAGGAAAGTGTTATTTTGTGGGGTTTTTTATCTGCGAGGTTTTCCCCACGTAAATCTGGTGTTGTGCATTTACTTTTACTCATTTACATTTTGTGAAGTTATTTCATTTATTTACTTGCACACCTCGTATTAGGCAAACCAAAAAAAATTGACTCGGCAAAAACTCGGCAAAACTCGACACCTTAAAAATATGCAAATTTCTTTGAAAAATATAAATTTATGCAAAATAGAGCTACAAAAGGTATCAAATTAGTTTGTAAAATGTTGGGTTAGTGTTATCTATTAGATTTGAATACAAATACAAACAAAATCGCATCATCATGCGAATACAACAGCCAGCTGATAAGTGTTATGAATTTATGATGATTGTCATTACTCATTGAAAGTTGTAACAACCATTCTAGGATTGAGTACACAGTTGGAAACTTCAGTTGAGTTAGTTGTTTTTAATAAAGATATGGCTATTTTTAGAGGCAGTATACACATGTATTTATAGAGGTTAGCAACAATAAAAATTTAGTCTTCTCTTTAGCTGCTGTTGGTTTTTTACCTTTAACTGTTTCTCTCTAAAATTCATATCTCTTGCAGTCTGCTGCCTAGGCATTAAAGCCTGCTCCGCTCTTAATCATCTTCAAGTTTGCTCTGTTTGAGTAGCTAAATACCTGCTCTGCCTTCTCAACAGACTTGAAAAATATAATCTGCATAATTCTATACACGTTTTTTTAATAAAATGATGTACAAAAGGTTGCAGCAATAGAAAAGATTATGGGATACTAAGGCAGGAAGGGAGAGATAGGTCCAGTTAAAACTGGACAATCATCTGCAAAGCAAAACAATTCTATGATAGAGACATAGATAAACCCAAAATAGAGGTAAAGTAGGTCATTTTGTAAGTGCCACAAATGCCTTTCCAACCATTTTGTAAGTTTTTGGGCCAAATTTGCCGAGTTTTGGCAAATATTCACAGCTTTTCTTGGCGAATTCGCCCCAAAGAGAAATTTGGTGAGTACTTGCTGAATAGGCATACTATGCTTAAGACTATAATCCTTGGGCAATTTATTTAATGGATATTTAATTGATTTATTACATTATTATTTATCCTGTTTTTTCCTAACAGATTATAGGTTGCCTTCATATTGTTGTTTGGGCCTGATTGCATGTGAACATACTAAAATATTTTTGATTGATGTAAGATTGCTTGTGGACGTAGATGATCATGTCGAAAACGTGCACAAAGTAGAAATGAAGAAAAACTAGAATGAATACATGTTCATTGTGTGTCCGTAATTTTATCATGTGAGAGATGGTGACAAAATGGTTGAGCAAGTTACAACTGTTTATTAATTAACACTTAACTAATATTGGCCTAGTTCTAAATTATAAGTCTATATTTTAATACCCCCTCTTAAGTTTTACACTATAAAAAGAAGATATAATTCCAATCTTCATAAGCTTTTGTTTTGAACAACAATTTTTGGGCCGTAGAAATCCATCAATATTCCTCCCTAATCCTCGTAAAGGTGTAGTTACTGAGATGAATTCCTAAGTTCCCAGATTCTACCTCCTCGAAACTCCCAAATTGTTGGACAACCCTCCATTATGAGCTATTTAATAAATTTGTTCCAGTTATTAGAAATAACCTAACACAATAATATCATGAAAACATAGAATAGAAAATTCATCCGGACAATTCATTCATTGATAGAGACTTACATATATAGATCAATTAATCCCTACAATGGTGGAGTCAAACATGTTCTTCAATCCCTCATATCTCTCTCCATGAATCTCTCAATCTTATCCCCTAATATCTCACACACCAAAATAGCTAAGTGAGTTGTTCCCACAATTCACCAATAATTAAACTATTACAACTATATTATTAATATGAGTTCTATAAACTCATTATTAATAATATTACAATTTATTTAATAATGTTACACAATATTTTGGTAACATTCACTCCCCTATTGTTAACATTATTAATTCCCAATATACACTCCCCTAATGTTGACATGGTAAAAAAAACATTCACACGCTTATCTGCAGTATGCTCACCCATGTGGCATGCCCAACTTGGCTCATGACCTTGATCAAAAGAAAGGCTCTCTCCTTCCATGGTTTTAAACAGGTTTACCACAAACCTTGACGTGACAGGAACCATCAACTGTCCACCTCATGTGGTTTTCTGGATCTTCCACAAACCTTTTCAAGATCCACGAACTGACTTACATTGGTGCTTCTGATCTTCTGCAATGCTTTGACATCAAGAGAAAATGTAGGAAATATTGCTCATGCAGAGCTCACTTATTACAATAGTTGAATAGGTATGATTCATCTATTCTTATTTGTAGAAAGTAAACACACAATGAAGAAATGAAATGCCACAACACCATTGTGCGGCCCGTCGCTTGCGGCTGACGAGAGGTCGTTGATTGACCTCCTTCCTCCGTTGCCTCCTTCCTCCATGTAGATGATACTTATTTAGTAAAGAAAATCTTCAGAATTATAACCGTTGTCATCATTCATTGGTTCTTCCTTATCATAATCTTTTTCTTCATCAACAGCCATGGCATTCTCTTGTAGTTTCCCATCAAGTAGGTCTTGAGCTCTCAGTTTACAGTTTACAACCATATGACCAGGTTGTTTACAATAGTAGCAGATAAATCGCTTCTTTGAATCCTTGGAAGTTGATCCTTGCTTGGAAGAATATTTAAATCTTCTTTTAACAAATGATTTGTCGTCTTTATTTTTTCCATACAACACACTTTCTTCTGGATCAATATTCTTATTTTCTTCATCTATCAATGAAGAAATTAGATCTTCTAGGCTAGGATTTATTTTGCTTAGTGTAAAAACCATGTTGGAATAACTGGCAGGCATGCTATTTAGTAATACAACTTTTGCATCATCATCAGGCACATCTACTTTTATCCCTGCTAATTGATTTAAAATGGAGCGAAACTTACTTATGTGTTGCACCATGTTGTCACTTTCCTCCATCTTGAGTCCAAACAATTTCTGTTTGAGAGATATTGCTTCGCTTCTGTTTGGGATCCAAAAAGCTTGTTCAATGTAGTCCATATGACATTTGAACTTTTTGATAAGTCTATATGATGCAAGTAAGCATCAGATAATCCCAAGCCAATAATTGTTGTAGCTTTTTCGATTTGGTGGCTTCATCTGCATCAGTTGGTTTTGGTATTTTACCATCGGCAATTTCCCACAATTCTTTGTTAATTAACAATAATTGGGTTTGAACTTGCCAGGTATGGAAATCTTTACCTTCAAACTTTTCAATATGACTTAATTTTTCCATTATGGGTGTCGAACTCAGTCGAAAATGCACCCTTACAATAAACTAAAAAAATGAAAGTAAAATTTTATGAAATTTTATTTTCGATTGATAACAGATAGCATATGATCAATGCAAAGAGCTCGAAAAAACACACATTTTTAAAAAAAATATCATCTTAATCTGAGTTACCAGCAGAAATTTATGGCAACTACAAATTTTAAATCCAACATCTTTCTGGACCCCTTTCCAAAAAGTTTTTTTTTTTTGTGCTTGTGTTTTTTTCACTAAATCCAAAAATGGCAAAAAGGGATAACTAGAGTTGTAACTCACAATTTTTCATTCATGCATACAAACAACTTCACCGCTCAGGGAACTCGCTTTCCACGATTGGACGATTTGTCAAGGGAGCTCGCATCGCAGATCTGGGCACGTCCATGTGTAAATTCAGTAAATGGGTGAAGTCTAGAATAGAAAACATGGATGAATGGAAATGCACGAGTCCACACTAATAAAAAAACAATTACATAGCGATGAATGCAGCCAAGCACAAAAGTACGAAACAGAACACGAGCTTACATGTAAAGATAACCTCCCAGTCATGCATGTAGTAACAAAGACTTGGATCCTTCACAAATACGTATGGAATGCTTGACTCTCATTGCTGGTCACAAGAACCCTGGTGCTCTGATACCAAATAATAAATTTGGTCCAGATTATTAGAAATAATCTAACACAATAATATCATAAAAAAAAAATATAAAATTCATCCTGGGACAATTTATTCATTGATAGAGAGTTACATATATAGATCAATTAACCCCTACAATGGTGGAGTCAAACATGATCTTCAATCCCTCATATCTCTCTCCATGAATCTCTCAGTCTTATCCCCTAATATCTCACACACCAAAATAGCTACGTGAGTTGTTCTCACAACTCACCAATAATTAAACTATTACAACTATATTATTAATATGAGTTCTATAAACTCATTATTAATAATATTACAATTTATTTAATAATGTTACACAATATTTTGGTAACACTATTCCCACCGTGCCCCATCGTATTGTCTCGTGACCCTCGTAAGGGTGAATTCTTGAGATCCACCGATTCACAAACTATCTGAAAACCATCCATACTAAGTTTTATCTTATACTAGACCCCTTACATCGCTTCAAAACACTAACTTCTTAAAGTATGTATTCATCTTCTTCTTGATCAATAAAATCTTCAACGTTTGGTGGATTGTCAACAAAGACCACATTTACTTCTTTTGGATTATCTTTGAGTTTGCCTTTGAGAACATCATTAGCTTGAATGCGACAATTTTAGGTCGTATGACCTCTTTTCTTGTAGTAATAATGCTCAACTTGCTCGACATCTTTATCTGATTTTCTGTGATTATTTCTCATGCGGGAATATAGTGCACTTTCATGTGAAGAATTACCTTTTCTATCGTTCACATTTCTCATTTCTTCACCAAGAGATCTAAAATCATATCTTCCGGGGTTTGTGAAGGTATTTGATCAGTGAGTAAAAATTATGTTGTTATACAAAGAAGACAAATTGTTTAACAACAAAATGGCTTCTTAATCTTCATCATCTATTGGAGCTTTAACCTCTGCTAACTATCTAAGAAGGGAGCTTAGATTATTTTTATGAATGGACATAGTAATCGTTATCCAAAAATACCCCCTGTGGTTATTTTGGCTCTAACTGAGTTAAAAATGGACTTAGCCATTTTTAAAGGGGAGAATATGTTTAAATGATCACAAGTTCCATTGCTCAAAAGCGCCCGGTTGTTGGAATTCAAAACCCGAGGTGACTTAGCTAATTTATTAGTGGGTTGTGCTTAAAAGCCGACAAACGCTCATTTTGCCGTCAACTTCAAGCGCAAAGTCAAAAGGGGCCACGTGGCGCCATTCTCGCTCTCCTCAAAGCATTTGGGCTCATGAGCTTAAGTCCTTAGATTAAATTGTGTTAGATTATTCTATCGGGTCCGGAAGGGTCAAGTCAAGTCAAAGGACACGTGGCGGGTTAAGGAACGAAAGGTGGCGCAAGATCAACGATCGTGGTGAACACGTGGCGGCATTTCGTCATTTCCTCCAACAGATGCATTCTGCGAACCCTAAGTCCGCGGAATAAATCTCGGTTCATACGGTATTGTGTTTGGGCAAAGTCGGCGAGGTCAAAAGGGCTACGTGGCAACATTTTTATGGAGCCAAAAATTTCTAAGTCTGCCAAAGTGAAAATTGTGATGCGAAGGCAAACTCTGACAAGTCTGACAGTTCGTAGACACGTGGAGCCTTCTTAATGGCTCTCCTTTTGTAGTCCGACAATTCGACAGAAAAGGGCAAGTCCGACAAGTTTTGACATTGCAAAGAGTGTGGAGCTTCCTCATTGGCCAATCTTTTGCAACGGGCAGAAGAAGATAAAAGAAAGATTGACATTGCGAAGTGCGTGGAGCTTTCTCATTAGCTCACACTTCACTATTTTTAGATAAGACTATTAAAGAGTCTGACAACCCGAGGGGCGTGAAATAATCTCATTGGCTAAATGTTTCGCAGGTGTTAGAAGGGCTAATCAAAAGGACTGATATTGCGAAGAGCGTGGAGCTTTCTCATTGGCTTACACTTTCAGATGATGGTCACCAAGGGCTTTCAAAAGGTGAATTGTGAAGGTGCGTGGCTATTTCTTATTGGCTCGCATTTTTTAAAGGAGCAAACAAGAGTAAAGGATAGTCTGACACCGGGAAGGAACATGGCATTTTCTAGTGGCTTGTATTTCTCAATACGGAAGACCTTCATAAGGGCCGCTAAATGCAAAGGAAAAGGAAGCAAAGGCCCGATCCCAGCCAATTAGAGACCGACACTGCCAAAGGAAGAACAATGCACACGTAGGCGAGAGGCCGATCCTCGAACCAATCAAAGGTTGCCACGTGTTGCATTTATGGACTTCCAAACATGCAAAACTTCAAAAGGCCATATCTTTTGATCTAGAGCTCCAAATCTTGCAAAATCTATATTGTTGGAAAGGTCTCCTTGAGCCCTTCAATTTGACATGATTAGATTTGAGTTTTGATGGCGGTTGGTGGGTCAAAATGACAAACATGGCTTCAGAGGGAGAGAGAATCCCCGAGCACGCAAACGATCAAATCAGACCGCTCAACCACTAAAATTGATGAAGTATAGATTCATTTCCTTTTGCAGGATGGAATAAACATAATAATGGCCTTGCAGAGTGCCCATGTGTTTTACAGAGAGTTAAATACAGATTTTTGGTGGTTGCATGCCATAAAAGCCACTCTTCTCTTTTCCCTCTTCTCTTTCTTCTTTTTCTCTCTTTCTTGCTATATATTGTAAAATCTTTCATTATTGAAAGGAAGATGTTCTAAAACTGTAAAGGAACTATGTCAAAATGGTTCCCGAGTAGTTGTGAGCCGTCGAACCTTCATTTTGGGCTTGGCAATGTGTTCTTGTGCCTTCCTCTTGCAATTGTAATGGTTTGTGCATACTTTTATTGCAATAAAGCTTGTTTTGTGACACATCTGTTTTTCCTAGCTCATTTTATCTGCAACCTTGCCTCTCTTTTACTTAATGTAGTGTGTTGTGCATGTATTTCTCCTTTGCAAGCTCATTTGCTATGTTTCATGTGAGAACAAATGGTAAATGCCGTTTGGGTCTATGTCACTTATGTCTGGCCTCTCCCTTCTCCATTTCCTTCTCCTTTCTCCCTCACTAGAACATTTTCACCCTTTTCTGGTGCTATCACCGCCTTTTAGCTTAGGATTTCCCTTTCGCATCTTTTTAACCCTCTTTCTCTCTCTCTCCCTGGTCCCTTGGAATGGTTAGTTTAAGATTAGTTAGTTGCATTTCCTTCCTTAAGAGTAGTGTTAACATTGGATGAGGTAGAGGAAGCTGGCCTTGTCTAGAGGTCTATCTCAAGTAGCAAGTCCCATAACTTGAGAGATGGTCCTATGTTAGCAAAAAGTAGGGATCTGCAACGCATAATCCTAGGGTGCTACTTTTTTGACATAACAAGTAACATCATCAACCATCTTGAATTGAAAGAGTTGAATCTTTAAAGAAAATTTAGCATTCCCTGCTTCTACCCCAAACATATCCAGATTATCCGAGATATCCTTGGCTGATTTGTATAAATCTATATGATGGAATTCAAAATCAGAAAGAGCAAGTTTGATTATAGCTTCCGCTTTATCATTGTGGCTTTCCCACTCCAACAATTTGGCAGAGTTGATGGGTCTTGTTTCTTTTCTATTAACAATATCCCTCAAAATTTTGTTCATTAATTAGATTTGAATTTTAACTTTCAAAGTGTGAAAGTCAAAGCCAAAATATTTCTCCTTTGCGATTTCCATTTTGAAATTTTTAATTAGTCTCTAAAATATTTGTTTAGACAAAAAAAAAAGTGAATAACAAATAAGTATGAATATGAATACCGAAAAAATGTCCTCCAATTTGGTTGATATAAAAATGTTTGAGAGAATGATACCCTTTCACAAAAGTTGTAATTATGCCCTTTCAAGCGGTCTGGAATCTTGATTCTGTGCCATAGTTTGTAGGTAGGATGCTCTTTTCACCTTTTTGCGACTGTAAATTAGTATTTATTTTGCCCCCAGACTTCGTTTCAGGTCCTTGCAGATCCTTAGGAGTTTGTTTTAGACCTTGAGACTGGTTTTTTGGAATACGGGTATGAATAAATTAATGGCGGATGTTCTTTTCGTGAATTAAAATGGCGGTTTATTTTTGCGACTTTACAAATGGCAGTTTGTGTGTATGGCCTTTTGAACCTCTTTTAGGCCATTTTGAACCTTGCAACTATATATTATCTGCAAACCTGAAATCATGATTTTATTTAGAGTCTAAAACCATGATTTTATTCACAGTTTGAAACTCATGATTTTCTTCATGGTGTTCTCCTTGATTGGTTGTTTTTGAAGTTATAGCCCTAATCTACAACTTCAAATTCTTTTTCGTCGCTTTACAGATCCCTTTGAGCATAGAGGGCTCTGGTACGAATGTTAGAAAATGTGCACAAAGAAGAAATGAAGAGAAATTGAAATGCATACATGTTCATTGTATGTCCATTTTATTATTTGAGAGATGGTTACAAAATGGTTGAGTAGATTACAACCATTTATTAGTTAACACTTAACTAATATTAACCTAATACTAAATTATAAGTCTTATATTTTAATAGATCATGCATCATACACCCTAGGGAAGAGTTTTTGTGAGCATAGTGCTCAGAAACTTGGGCTAGATCATATAATTTCCCTTTTGACCTGAAGCATAAGACCTCAACATTTCCTTTCGCCATGCTAGGTACTTTTGTTTCCAACCACCAGTTGGACCATGGACCATCCTCTGTTAAATGTTTTTCGCACTATTCTTTTTCAGCCCCCACTAATTTTGAGTAGACCACCTCCACCTAAGCTCAACAAACCCTTCATTCCCTCAACTATAACTTTATCCTCTTATGTACGAGCCTGTGCTGATATTAACATTGGCTACTGTATCTTCTTCTGAGCTGAAATAAGTAATCCTTCAATTCCCTTACTTCTGATTTGATAAGAGAGAGCATTCCATCTCTTATGCCCAATCACATACTGTTATCACATTTTAATACTCAAGGTCCACTTCTTCATTCACCTTCCATTGGGCTGCTCCTTCTGTATTGCCCTTCACAATCAATGTGTTGTACACATCTTTCTCTTATAGCAAAACATGCCTGCCACTAAACATGATGGTGGCTCTTGTGCTTACGCTTATCTTCATTTTCCATTAAGGGACTTAGAGTATATGTCCATTCTTCTTAATACACATTATATTTTTCCCCATCATACAACATCTCACTATCAAATTGCCATGTTCTTTCCAACAAAACATGGCTTTGTCCTAACTGTCCTTGTACCTACCAATTTGTATATCAACCTCACAATGCTCCCATACAATTATATCACTCTACTAACCAAGACCTCCTATATGGCTTCGATTGTGGTGTCCATACCAAATTCAGCTTAACTCACATGTCCGTGGATACTAAATTGTCCATGCTTCCACTATGAACCACACCATCATAGTACTTACCTCTTGTTTTGCAGTTTGTCTAGAAAATGTATCTTCTTTAGCATGCTTCTTCTTTCTTACCTTCAAGGCTCTTCTTGTTGCTAGAAATTTCTCTCCTTGTTCAGGTTCCGCAACATGTTTTGGTGATGGCTCAGGTTCCACATTTGCTTGGAGCACTTATACACTATCTTCCTTTCTTCTTCTTTTGCCATTATAGCATGTGAGGGCATTCATAAGCACGCTGAAATAAGAGCATGGTAAAAATAAGAGCTTTTGTAAAGCACAAGTGTTAGAAAAATGTTAAGAAATATAAAATTTAAAACAAAACTGGGCGCCTCCTTCAAGTCCATGCAACATCACCAAAATCTTGGGGATGCATCCTTGCATAACACCGCATGAGATAGAGAGTGCCCTTGCTTTTGTAAATAATGGAGGTGATAAAGGATATCCTTTTTAAAATTTGACTTTCAAAATCAAAGAGGTTTTGTGGAGTTGCTTTTATAACATCATTACTTTTGTTTGGATTTTCCTATTTAAGACCAAAATTGTACCCATGGTAGACCGGGCTACCCATTGCTATAAATTTGTGATCTGTCTCGACTCTTGAAATAGGTTTGGTAGTCGGTTCTTTTTGGCAGCCGAGACTCAATTGAGTGTACTGTGTAATGCTGTTTGGAATGGTTTGACTCTTTATAAGGGCATTGTGTCTCTCTATGATACTTCTTTAAGACTTTGTTGAGTCTTATTGCAAGAAATTTGGTGAAGATTTTGTGGGTCACATTGTGTATAATAAAGAAAGACATGACGTAAGATAGAGAAAGGCGTGATGAATAACACAACAATAATGTTATTGGTGTTCAAATGAGTAATCATATGTGTGGGGTGCATTTATAGATGCAAAGTGATGCATGACTTGAATATAGCATAATGTAGAAAATTATGAATACATAAGCCCCATAATGATTAGGCAACACATCTTAATAAATTGATTTGCTATTATCCTCTTAACACCTCCCATAATCAATACATTAAATGAATTACATTAACTATTATACCTGAAACTAAAGATTATCACACCACACCATCATGGCAGAAATTTTCAAAAGCTGGGCTGCATGAGTCCTAAATTTCACACCAAAGAGGTCGCAAAAATGGGCCTCTTTTTGTGTGGAAAAATCATACAATGAGCCAAGCATTTCCACCAACTGCTCTAACATGTTCTTTTACCTTGGCAAATCCAACTCATCAACCCCATTGCCATCCTCTAACAAAGCACAACCTAGTGGTGCTATTTGTGCACTCGTGCCATGCAATATGTCATAGGATCATTGCCTATTGGGCTTTGAAATGTGCATAGTCCTTGTGCATTTCCTCTTCTTGCCCACTCTCTGCTACGTGACTACTCTTATTTTGCTCCTCACTTTGCTCTTCATCGCAGGCTCATACAAAGCCTCCGAGTAATATGCTTGCTCACAATGATCACAAGGAGCCTCTAGCTTAGTTTGTATGAGTATCCATGCGACCCTCCAATCCCTCTACATTCATTATCATGTGGCATGAGTCATCTCTATATCAAGGATGTCTATTAACAAGGTCTCTAACACAAAAAGCTTATTTTTGTCCTCATTTGCACTTTCAAACTTTCTAAAGATGATAACCCGAGAGCATAAACATGAAATTTGGTGATATAAATCATTTCAAGAGCAGGATCAATAGAATTCATGCATGTAAATCCGATGATCTCAAAAATATTCTTGATCTTGATTTTTAGTGGTAGGGCTTTACACAAGGATACTTGTTGATTTCTTTGATTTTCACCTGGGAATTTGTTGAAATGGAATTCAATGAGATCTTTGTGGAAAGTTGGTTGTTTTGAAATAAATTAGCTAGTTGTGGCTCATAGGCCAAAAATGTGAAAACCTAGGTCACTTCAAGTTCTGGAATGAATTGTGTTGCAACTCAGGATTTTCTTGGCAGAGCCCCACAATAGTTGAAAAAAGCATCACTAATAGAGCTCTTTGAAATTGAATTCAAAGAGATCATTGTGGAAAGACAATTATTTCGAATATAATTGTGCTAATTGTCATGGCCCTTAGGGTTAAAATGTGTAAAACTAGTCACCATAAGTTGCCGATTCAACTATGCCACCTCGCTATAACATAGAAAAAAACATCGACACCTTGAGTTTGTCGAAAGTAAAAATAATCAATAAAATGTTGTGAAACTCGCATTTTATGGGTCCTAATCGGTCACTAATGATATTTGTTTCTTATTGTTGTGCGAAAACGATTGAAGACCAGAGTCTTGTTGTGGGGCACAAAAACATGGACCACCCCCATCCCTTATATGACCACCTTATCGCTCCCACGACATGTGGAGTTGTCCATTTGAGAGGTCATTGAGTGGATTGGGGTCAAGGCACATTATCTACCAAAGGAAAATGTTGTTCATCCGCATGTAGCCTTGGGTTCAATAGAGATCCCCTGAATAATGTTTGTGTACCTAGAGCATGCACATGCACACTCCTCACCTTGTGCCAGATTTGGAAGTGATCCTTAGCGTAGAGGATGTATACTTGCCTATATCACATGTCTACGCACGAGTATAGGACATATAAGAGTGCTTTGAGTGTTGTTCTAGGGGCATGCATGTACATGGATTGCAGGGGCCCAAGTGAGTGAGCTTGAGGTCACAATATAGAGGATGATGGCAAAGGTCCTATGGATTAGGATCATCATCATGGCTACCATCGTGAGTCGGGTTCATAATAGGTGGATTACCTTGGTTTTATTGTTGATCGACAAATGACCATCAGTAGAAGTAAGCAAGGTCGAAAATGCATGATCGGTGCGTATGCTTGGTGGTCTATATAATCAACTAGACCATGTCAAAGAGACAGTGTGCAGGGCCCGAGTTATACTACCCTTGTCTAAGTGTGGGCATATGAGAGGCTCCCCCGTCCCAAGCTCTTCCCGGATCAACATCGCAACACACCCCACGAGACCCATAAACCAAGTTCTTGAGGGGTTAACCCTCAAAAGCAAGGCGTTAATTTCCATTTTCTAGTGACGAGGCAATGGCCAAACCATTTAGGATAAGTTGCCCTTGTTTTTGTAATATTTGTTGAAAACAAGCTCATGGCTGGCACCAATCTTGAATGGATACGGGTGGACAAACATTTTGAAGTTGTTTTCGATAGACACAATTATACTCAAGTGCGCGTAACCTTTGCTTGTATAGTTGTTTTTACTCAACTAGGTGAAAACCACACTCTTCGTCAGAGTAACTTCTGAAGGTTTTGACCTACAAAGAAGGGCCCATGACTTTGAGAGTAAATAAGAGAGTAGGGGGTTCTTTGACTTTGGTTCAATAGGCCCAAAGAGCTGAAAACAATTGAGATGCCAATCACTCTAAGACTATTCTTACATTGTGTGAAGGATTTTATTTAATGTTTTGTTAAAAGATTTGGCCTAACCATTCCCTTAGGGATAGTCGAGAGAGGAGAAATAGAGTTTGATATTTAATTTAACTCGCGATAGTCGAGAGAGGAGAAACAAAGTTTGATATTTAATTTAACTCGTGCATCTTGGGGCTTTGGAATAATGATAATGAGTATACACAATTGATAGATAATATGATTAAACATGAAATTGACAATTGTACGACTTGCCATATTGTTGAGGGGCATGGCTTCAACCCACTTGGCGAAGTTGAGTAGTGGCGATGATACACTGATGGCCAGTTGAATAGGTAGGCTTGAACGTGATGAAAAAGTTAGTAGCCCAAGATGACAAGGGCCTAGGAGCTGAGATAGAGTGCAAAGAACCGACAAGGCTATGAGTAATGACCGCATGAACTTGACATTGCTTACACTTCTTTGCATAATCATGAACGCCCTTGATGAGAGTGGTTCTTTGGTATCCCATTTAAGAATGCATTGAGCGGTGGTTTGACCATCAAAATAACTACCATGAGTGCTAGCATGATACTCCTCGAAGAATCATTGAGTTTCCTTGGGGGCGATAAATTGTGTAAAAATGCAGTCATGACCTCCCTTGAGTAGAATTCTACCAACGTTGACATTGTGTATAACAAGCTTGCAAAATGCCATAGCATTGTTGAAAGTAGGAACAATCCGGATAAGACTGATCTTGAAGGTATCTTACAATGTCTTGGTGCAAATCACAATTGAAAATTGTATTGTGATTTCATGGATTAGACAATTTTCATTAGGAAAAGCATCATCAATCGTCTCCGAGAGTCATTCGATAATGCATCGTTGGTGAACTGTTCAACTACAGCTAAGCCCTTTTTGGATTTTTGGTTGACAATATACAATAAAATTCTTGAAGGAGCATATCCATTTTGAGGTTTTTCATGAAAGTGTTGTTTTTCTTAATAAAGAGCAGAGAAAATCTGATTGGATGATGATAGTGGTTGTTTTAACAAACATTTAGCGCTGAAGCTTTTTGGTAGCAAAGACAAGAGCAACACATTGCTTTTCAATATAGTGTAGTTGAGCTTAGAGTCAATTTGCGTGCGAGGTATGTAATTGATCACAATCTACCATTGGCATCCTTTTGAGCTAACATGCACTAGATTGTACAATTTGTGATGGAAATCTATAAGATAAATTCTTGACTTTTGATGGGGGTCACGAGGATAGGAGGATGATAAAACATACACTTGAGTGTCTCAAATGCAAGTTGGTCTTTAGGAGCCCATTTGTAAGGAGCTTGTTTGTGAAACAAACAAATGAGAGAAACTTTGTAGGCATAATCCTCCTTGAATCTCCTAAGAAAGATTGTAATTGCCAACTGTCATTGCGATGGGGAGTCACCTAATGGATCGCTTTGATTTTTCCAGACCCACTTCAATGCCTTGTTGAGAGACTATGTAACCCAAAAGTTTTTAGTGGAGACACCAAATATACTCTTGTTAGGGTTTAACCTGAAATGAAACTTGCAGAGCCTCCAAAGTTTAATATGAAATCTCAAACATGCTTGGCTTGCATTTTTGACTTCCAAAAGAGATTGGCCACATAACATTCCTTAATCTTGTGAATAAGGTGACGAAAAACATGAGTCATATCTCGTTGATAAGTAACAACATGACCGCATATTAGAATATATCTCATGGGGTGGTGAATGTTGTTTTGTGTTGATAGTGGGCTGATATGGATCTGATTATACCTCAAGAAGCTAATCATAAGTGACATCATCTCAAAACTAGTTGTGGTCTTAACAATGATGTCAATACGAGGGACAATGAAATTGTCCTTTGGGCAAGTGAAGATATTTTTGAAATCTATGTAAACATGAACTTTCCCTTTCTTCTCGAGGACATGAACGATGTTAGAAATCCACTTGGGGTAGTCAACAACGCTTTATGAACCCCACATGATTGAGATTTTCAATCTCTTAACTAATTGAGAGAGATTTAGTACCATAAGATGTTGTTTTTGGCATATGGGCTCCGAGTCTTTGTTGGTTAGAATATTGTAAACCGTAAGAAATGAATCCATCCTCGTTGCATATCTCAGATCTTCCCAAGGGAACACATCGAGTATCCACAAAGAATATCAATGATAGGTTCCCCTTCTTTCGAAGAAAGATTCACTCCAATCTTGGCAAGATCATATTTTTCTTCGACCACGGTGACATAGATAAACACCTCAATAGACATGCACTCTCTTCTTTAAAGCACTCAAGGACATGAGGAACCTCTCGGTCGAGTTCCTTGAGGCCAATGTTTAAAAATTTGACCTTGGGTCTCCTATCGGGAGAGTTGTTATGAGATACCAAAGAGATTTCAAAACCTAGTTGAAGATTTTAGGTGAGGCAATCCTTGCAGAATACCTTCACGAGTTTCTTATATGCCTTTTCTCGTCAAATATGTGCTAAGAATTGAGTTTTATAAGGCAAGACTTGAGGTGTCTTTCTTGAGCAATGATTTCCTCTAGAGAGGCAATCATTGTCTTGACTAGAATCTTTGAGACTTTGGAATCGGAGGAGGTTGCTTCCAATCAAGAAGAATGAGATTAAAGATGGTAACAAAGGGGGTGGGCAAACATAAGCACTTGTGGAAGTAGTGAAAGCTTTCTTATATGCCTTGGAGCGACGAGGATCAATTTGTACATTAAACACTATCTTATAGTCACTAAGAGTTAACTTAATGTCCTTAACAAGGCAAGGGTTAATTATTGATTCTTTAGTTGAGATAAGTAAGAGCTTCATCCTTTGTTTTGGAATTTTCATTGATCAAATATGTGATGTCCCCTTTTCACAATTAATAAATAATGAATTAAAAATTTGATAATAGCAAAATAAATTATTTTATGCATTTAGAATTATTATAATTCAATTTGTAAAAGAAAAGGGTAAAAGAAATAAATTAGCCCATTTAAAAAGAGAATTTTTACTTTATTGTAGCGATGTGGAACTCATCAAAGGAGGTCGTCCCACCGGGAGATGGGCATTCGAGACCGGATTTAGGCGTTGGGTCCTCAGTATTCGAGAGTTATAGCTATAGCTATATATACGGGAGAGGGGAGGGGAGGGGACTCAAGACCGGGGCCTATCATCAATCGAGTGCCATCTTGAAAGTAGGGTGTCGGTCATGGCCGATGCCAATCTAGATCCCCATCTATCACGAGTTATTGAAATGACCATCTATCTCTATCTCGGGGTGTCGAGTTACGAAAATAGACTACATGTCGAGATAGGACTAGATTGGGAGGTAGATTACCCACCTCGTCCCATACTTATCCGCACCCTATGCTAATCCCCGAGCCCCATAGAATCTATATGTAGGACAAGACAATCTCCTAATTCTCGGAGCGCCCCCATTACCATTATCAATACGTTGCTCCGGATCATATCTCATGCTACTCTCGGGTGGGTTCGTGACATCAAATTAGAAAAAAGTAAGTAATATCAAATTAGAAATTAAAGATACTTTATTAATCCCACATGGAGCGCCCCACTTGGAAAATAAAGAGGAAAAGGTATAAAAGGAGGTGTGGGGCTCGTTTCGAGGATTCTTTTGACCATTTGATAATTTCTAATTTGAGAGATTGGGCAATTTTGCTTCCTCTTCATCCATTGAGGACGAAAACCCTCCATGGAGGTCTATTGAGGACAAAATCCCTCAATAGCAATCAGATTTGGGGATGAAAACCCTCCAAATCTACATGGGTGGTCTCATTTCAAAGATCACATTGGGCTACAATCAGATTTCTTTCATGCATTTTCAGCTAGGGTTTCTACTGCAGATCTGATTTTTAGCAATTCTGAGTGTGGAACAGCCACAAGGGTCAATGTTTGGATCAACCAAGGGTTTGTGATCATAAATTCATCCATTTTCAGAAGTAGCGCCAAGCATTTGGGGTCTATTTATCAATCTCTTCCCTCTCCTAGGGTAACGACCCCTCCTTTGGGAGGAGTTCTTTAGTTTCTAAGGCACAATAACTCACTTTCCTTCCGTATTTGGATTCTTCATATATTTGGAGGCTGATTGTACTCTCCGGAATTGTATTTGGGCATCAAAATCATTATTTCTGTCCATATCTTTGAGTGTACTTGTTACTGCTATAGATTTAATTAAATAAAGGTAGTTGGTGGCTTGGATGATCATTTCCTTGTTACTAATTGTTCTTAAAATATTTCTAAAGCTTTGGAACCATCTGGGTATATGTGTATTTGAGGATGAAATTGTAAAAATTGATTGCTGTTATAAATAAATCAGTTTGCTGTACTTGCTGTTATACATTTTCAGTTCGTTATCTATTGGTTTTTGTGCAATACTGTTTATTTCAGTTTTGAGCCCGAAAGGGACATTACAAAATCCCAAGGATCAGAATTAAGCGGCATGACATGGATCTTTCCTTCATATTTGATATGAACCATAGAAAAAGTGGGAGAAGGCACAACTTCAAAGCAGTTGTTTAGAGTCAAGAATGGGTTAGGTTGTCGACAAATTGGGATTAAGCACACTAAATTAACCTTGACAAATTTGTGCCCAAATTTGATGCAAAGCTTGCTATTGCTTATAGGCTTGGCTATATTGTTGCTGAAACCAACATAGGTATGACTAGATGTTGTAATGTCCCTTTTGGGCTCAAATTTGAGGAATTTGGATTTTCCCCAAAACCCTAATGGAACATTGCTGGAAATGATGACAACCACATGTAGAAAACCTGATTTTTATGACAACAATCTGATTTTATGCAAAAATTAGGGCAGCAACCTGTTTTAGGTCCACAAAACCCTAAGCGACCTAGGTTAAATTCAGATTTTAGTATCTCCCACACAAAAATCTTCAGAAATACATCAACAACATGAAACCCTTGATGAAATCATGCAAATAAATGCTTCAACAATAAAATACAGACTGCTGGAATTAATTATTTGCTCAAAAACAACTAAAACTTCAAAAATTAGGGAGAAAATTGTGATTATCATGCTTCAAATCAGCAAGTTCTTCATCAACAAAGCTTCTCTTCATTAGATCAGTCAACCCCTTCTCTTTCTCTCTTCTCTCTCTCTCTCTCCATATTCTAATTTTCAATTAAGAATGTACTTTTTGCTATTTTGTCCTATTCACTTAAGTGACCCTTAGCTAAACATTGTAAGAGTCCTTTTTCAAATAATAAGAAAAAGACTCACTTCCTAGGAATATGAAAGGTCACAAGTGATGAGGATAGGTGAAGAGTCATGTGGGGGTAGATGAGAGGACAATTTGTAATGCTATAAATTGGAATGGCTTCTCCATTCCAAGGGGTTGGCAATTGTTGATTGAATGTATGTTGTTGAGGTTACCACTTCTACATCAAGCAATAAAAGTTGCAATTCTTCTATTTTTTGTCTTATGTTCCTCTACTCTCTCTTCCAACTTTGCATATATGATAATCTTGTAAAACCAAGAAAGGTGTCTACGCCTTTGATAAATGAATCATTGGAATTTGTGTCTATGGTTTGTGTTGTCTTTTCATTGTTTTCATTGTTGTGTTCTTCTAATTGGATGTGGACTTACTTTGGTTATTGTATGTGAACTCTGCTAGTGCCTACTCACAACAATAACCATCTCTCTCCTTATTTCCCCAACTTCCCTTTACCTCTCTTCGTTGCAAATTCTTCCCTTGTACTTCGTCTGAAACATTTACCACAGTTCGGTGGAGTGTTCTTGTGTGGTCATCGACGTATTGGCCATCCTACAACTTTTAGATAGTTTACATTCAATAATGGGAACCTCCTCATACATAAGGAGGGGCTTAGCCCCACATTGTTGGTGAAAACTCAATAATTTGCAACACGATGAATTATTTTGCCAACACATCCATGCCGAGTTTTACCTACAAAGTGGATCCCTTATTGTCTTCAAACCGCGAGGCTTCTTTTAATATACATATTCTCTATTAGTGAGTCCACTTTCAACATTCGGTGGATTTTCAATAATGGCTACATTAATTTCATTTGATTTGTCTTATATCTCGATTTTTACTTTCCAAGTATGAAAGTTGAGGCCAAAATATTTGTCTAATGAAATTTTCATTCTATGACAAAATACGTTAGAAAATAACGCTTTTTCACAAAATAAAGAATGACACGCGAATTATGTGGCATGATTTTAAAAATTGATCTTTATTTTTTAAAAGCAAAAAAGGAAACTATGCCAGGAAGGTTTGTGCACTAGACGATTGGCTATGACTGAAAATTGACAAACGGTGTGCCCTCAGCGAATTACACTTGAAAAATTGCAAATCTGGAAATGCATTAACACATTTTTTCTCTTCCTCGTGATTATATTAGAATATGTGGAGAGGAAAGAATAAAAAAGATTAGAATGTATATTGAATGGTTGAAGAGAAATCGGAATACACACATTATCATTGTGTGTCTGTCATTTTATTATGTGAAAGATGGTTACAAAGTGGTTGAAGTAGTTACTGACCGTTTGTTAGCTAACACTTAACTTATATTAACATAATGCTAATAAATAAACCTTATATTTTAATACAATACCCTTAGAGGAGTTGATGTGGTTTTGGGAGTCAAATTGTTAGTGCCTCGTGGATTTTCCAAGGTGTATCCTAGAGACAAGTTCTTAATTTTGAATGGGAATCTTAAAAGTATATCTTGAAGGGTTCTAGTTATCCACCCTCAAAGTTAGTATCATTCTATCAAATGGAGAGTATGATACACAAGGGAGCACATATAATTATGGACAAGTGTTATGCAAGACTTTACACCAAACAACGGATGTTGATAACGAAGAAATGATTAAAATTATTTATAAACATGCAATATTTCTCCATGATTTTCTGGTTTGCATTGCTATCAAATTGAGATATGGATCATGTAATTGAAACCCAACCCGGATTTGCTCAACCTATTATGAAAATGTATAGATATCCTCATCACCACAAGACATGAGATTGAATGGTTGGATTAAGGTGTTATTATGCCTAGGATGAGTCCTTGCTTTGCACTATTCATATTCTCGAGGAAAAAATTATTCATATTGTCTATAACATATGTATGAATTTTAGGGGTTAAACAAAATAAATATTAAGAATATGTTCTCTATTCCATTCATAGATTTGTTGTTGGATGAGCTACATGGCACCAAGTTTCTTTTACGAGCTAGATTTATGACCGAGATATAACCAAATAAGGATACACGTAGAGGATGTCCCAAAATAACATTTTGAACTCACGTGTAAATTTCATAGTTACCTAAATCTTAGGTACGGGGATAGGGGTATGGAGGGATGGGGTTTCCGGGACCACAAAAATTTCCCAAATTTTGGGGACGACAGGGGGACATCTTTAAAATAATACATAAAAATTAATATTTCAATTTTTAAAACTTTTTTCAATGACATTTAGAGATTTAAACTGTATTTAATGTATTTTAGGTACTTTCAATATTATAATTTGATGTTCTTGGTAAAAATAACATTTTAAAAAAATAAACACATCGTAAAACTTTTGAAAGATTTAAAAAAATTGGGGACGTCCCCTCCAAGTCCTCAAACGCGTTTGGGAAGTCCGGGACGTCACCAAAATCTAGGGGATGCGTCCCCACATAACACTGCGTGTAATATCCCCATTCTCTATTTAATTAAATCGGAGGACCCAAAGCCTATTCTTATTCCCCATAGGGTAAGGGGGACTAAAAAGAAAAATAATGTAATAATAGTTCATTAAGATTTCCAAAAAGGTACTTTAAGTTATAACTTGGAAAAATGACATTGTATTATTATTAAAAGGGGCCAAAAAGAAAATATTAATTACATGGCCAAAAGTAATTAATAATTATGAGGATGGAAAAAAAGTGAATATCTCATATTGTTAGGGTTTTGGATGAAAAATAGCTTATGAAAAGAATTGATTGGAAAAATTGAAGGATTGAATCATTTGAATAATTTCACAAACGCTTGTTTTGCAAGTTTGGGGCAGCAACTTCCATTTTTAACACAAAGGATGAAAACCTTCATGTCTAGGGCTTGGGGACAAAACCCTCACACCCATTCGGTAATTCCATCCAAGGATTACACAAGAGCTTTTAGATTCAAATGAAATCCATCACATAGGTACAAACAGGCTAATTTATTCCTATGTATGGGGCTGCAATAGTTCAAAAAATAAATAAAATATTCTCTAGAAGTGATATTTCAGCTTGATGTCACTTTTCACGTCAGTATTCAAGGTGTCACTATTCATGATACTATTCACACCGTCATTATTCATGTCAATGTACCTACAATTGTAGTTTGACGGACCACTTGTAGTACACTTCCAACCTTGGTGTCATTCCTTTCAGGGAAAATTTTGCGAACATCATACTCACTAGGATTTATTATTATTGTCGGGGGTTTGCTATACTTTCGAGCAGGGTGTCGTACTTTGAAATTCCTCTTTCAATTAGGGTTTCAAAGAAAATTCAGTTTTCGTGCTTCTTGTCTGTTTCAAGTTAGGGTTTAACAAATATTGAAGTTGGGTATTTTTCAGTTTTGCATATTTTCGTGATTTATTATTATTTAGGGTTTATATCAACATTGAGACTCAGAAAAATCACAGAAAAATCAAAATATTGATTTTTTTATAATAGGGATATTACAATGGTATCAAAGACAATTTTCTTGCCACTTGAGGATAATTTTTTTCTTAGAGTCAACTTCATGCACTAAGTGACTAAGAATTCAAGTATTACTAGAGAGAGAAGAAAGGGCTCGGATTAGCTTGAGAGGATAGGTTAGGGTAGCAAGTTCCCCGAAGTTGCTAGAAAAGAAAAAGAAGCTATGGGTAACAATAACAAGGATCCAGATGAGGCTTGTATTGATAGGCTTGTGTAAGGTCAAGAACGGTTAGTTGACATGATGGCTCAGTTAGTCCACACCATACAAAAAAAAACACACAAAGAGCTCACAATGGTGAGGGGAGCTCTTTAGGGGTGGACAATAATCAACCTACTTAGAGGACAACCATTGGCTTTATTGTGAGGCCTTTCAAGCCTAACTTCCTCCTTAGGTAAGCGGTTGGAGAGGTGGAAATTCAACCCTCTATAGCTGAAGATGTTGTAACCGGTTATGAGGAATACAAGGTCCCTGTAGGTGAAATTAGGAAAGCTATATCTCTCACTAATTTCACGAATTTCAAGAAAAATTGAGGTGGACCAAGAATTAAAACAAGTTCACAAACAAATTAGAGAGACCTCTAATAGGCTTTAGCGAAGTTGATACTTCCTACCTTTTATGGATCCAAAGAAGTGTATAACTCGTTCTTGGATACAAAAGTTGGACACTTTCCTATCACTTAGGCCAATGATGGAAGATGAAGCCATCAAATTTGCCACCCTTCATTTTGAAGGCATATCACATGAGCTGTGGTACCGTGGGCTAATCACACAAGGACATAGTCATATCCAATCATACGGTGAGTTTAGTACCAGGTTAATCGAAAGATTTGATAGAATTGGTCTAGAAATTTATTTTCGGGAGTTAGCTTAACTCAAACTAATCAATTCGGTAGATGACTATGTGGCTGATTTTCAGAAGTTGTCATGTAATGGTACCACATGTGGCAGAAAAGAGGCTTGTGGAATAGTTTATTGAGGGTTTAGCTGAACCACTTAGAGTGTTAGTGAAAGCTTTCAGCCCTACTCTTCAAGAAGCCATTAAAAAGGCTTTGGATCTAGAAACATCAGCCCCAAAGGGAAGTTTTTGCCCTTAGTGCAACAAATTGCAGCAACTGTTGGGCGGCCAAAATCAGTATCTAATGAACAACAAGAGATATTAGTTGTAGAGTAGCAAAGAACACCTCCAAATGGGCAGCAAAGAAAGCCATTTCAGCAAGCGGAGAATTCATAGAAAGAGCTGCCCCTAGGTTTAGGGAAGGATATTGAGACCAAAAATGAACTTAGAAGGAATAAACGTTGTTTTACTTTGAAGGATCCATGGGAATCTGGGTCATATATGTCTTGGGCAAGATCGGGTACACTACTTTGTGGTGATATCGGATGATGAGACAAAAGTAGAGGAACTTGAACCAAAAATAAAAAAGGAAGGAGGTAGCTCAGAGGCACCCCGCCACTCTTATTTCTAGGAGCACTTTGGCTTCACTTTCAAAGTGCACCACAAGATATCATCCTTTCGAGTTAATGGAGTGTTGCATGGGCATAAGATCACAAAGTGCTGATTGATAAAGTGGGGCAACCCACACTTTCCTAGAGGGATTAGTAGCTAGAAGAGATTGAAAAGAGAGAACTTTGATGGGTTCAATGTTATGGTAGCTGATCGCTCTGCTATTCCTTGCACTAGGAGAAATTAATAGTTAGAGGTGACACTTGGTAGTCATAGGATGCATGATGATTTTTATGTGGTGGGCATAAAACAACCCGTGATGGTCCTAGGTGTGCGGTGGTTACATTCCCCCGGGAATTCACACAAAATTACTTGGACTATGGAGCTGAAATTCCAATCGATGGGGAGGAGGTAGTACTTGAGGGTATTGCTAATGGAGCCCTCGAGTTGTCACAACAAACAAGATAGAGAGTGTTGCATTTGGTAGAACTCTCACTAGATCACAGTTGATTCATGATTCAGCTATCATGGGTTTAGTCATGGAGGTTGTTGGGGAAGCATTATTGGGTACAAAGCTTCCATTTTATCATTATATCGAGCAAAGGTGCAACAAAATCTAACTACCTCACATGGAGGATTGGAAGATACAAAAAGGTTGGTTTGGGATTCTGGACTTTTTGCATGATGGTTTAGGCATTTCTTGAGGGTGAGCAATTCTCGGAAGGGCGGACTGCAATGTCTCCTTTCTCGAATTAATTAAATTGGAGGAGCTGAAGCCTATTTTTATTTGTCATAGCCGGGGGAGTAAAAGGAAATAATATAATAATAATTCATTAAGTTGTCCAAAATGGTACTTTAATTTATAACTTGGAAATATGACACTTAGTGTATTATTATTAAAGGGGTCAAAAAGAAAATATTAATTACATGGCCAAAAGTATTTAATAATTATGAGGATGGAGAAAGGTGAATATCTAATTACAAGTAAATTTTAATTACTTTAATGGTTTGGGATGAAAAAGAGCTTATTAAAAGAATTGATTTAAAAAATTGAAGGATTGAATCATTCGAACAATTTCACAAATGCTTGTTTTGCAAGTTTGGGGCAGCAACTTGCATTTTTAACACAAAGGACGAAAACCTTCATGTGCTAGAGGTTGGGGATTAAAGCCTTCACACCCATTTGGTAATTCCACACAAAGATTACGCCAAAACTTTAAGATTAAGAGGAAATCCAACACATAGGTACAGACAAGCTGATTTATGGCTGTGTATGGGGCTGCAATAGTTCAAAAAATTAAGAAAATATTCTCCAAAAGTGATATTTCAGCTTGATGTCACTATTCCCTATTGTACTTGCAATTATAGTCTACCGTACCACTTACAATACTCTTCTAGCCTTGGCGTCATTCTTTCAGGGAAAATTTTGCTGACATCACACTCGCATGGATTTATTATTCTTGCCGGGGTTTGCCATACCTTCCAACAGTGTGCTGTACTTCAAAATTCCTCTTTCAGCTAGGGTTTTAGAGAAAATTCAGTTTTCATGCTTTCTATGCGAGTTTGGGATATTACATCATGAAGGTCATTATGGTTCAAGGTCATGCCGTTTGGGTTAACTAATGCACCGACAATTTTTAATCTACAATGAATAGGATTTTAAATTCCGTCTTATGCAAATTTGTGTTAAGTGTTTTTTGATTATATCCTTATTTATAGTAAAAGTTGGAATGACCACCTCAAGCATTGAGACCAAGGCTTATCAATCTTAATGGTTAATAAATACTATGCTAAAAATTCCAAGTGTAGCTTTGGGAAAATAGAAATAGAATACTAGGGCCATACAATTTCAAATGAAAGTGTTAAAATTAGTGTTATGTGGGGACCGGTCCCCCACAAAACTTAGGTTTTGGGGCGTCCCAAACATTCAGGGACGCCGAAACGTGGGGAAATGTCCCTTGCTGTTTCATGAATGCCAAAGGAGAAGAGAATCATCCTGGGACGTTTGGGAAAGGTAGGAAACGTCCCGGGCGTTTGGTACTTGAGGGGGACGTCGGGGATGTGTAGACATCCTTGGGACGGTTGAGGGATGTCTTGGGGACGTCCAAATGTCCCTAAGATCGCAACAACTTTTTAAACAAATTTTCTTACAAAAACTCTGTTATGTCTATTAAAATATTTGTGGGAAATACCATTTGAGCAACTATGCATTTCTTAATGTGTGTTCCCAAATACAATGGTTATAGTCTAAGTTTGCTCTTCAAATGTAATTCTATGAAAAGCTTGTAACATGTATTTGTGGGAAAAAAATTCATCCTCATTGTGACCTGCATTATGAGCTTCAAATAAATCAAGTAAATTTATAATATGAATATATACAAATGTAAGATAATTGATTTATATTCCCTCGCTATTGGTTTGCTAATTTAATGTTATTTGTATATGTATGCTAGCATGTTGATGTCTAAAACTATACATTTGCTACTTCCAATTGTCGGCTTAATTAGGTGGCGACTCCATAGATGTACCCATGTCTGTGATAACAAAGACATTGATTATCAGAGTATAGATGTACCCATGTCTATGATAACAAAGACATTGATTATCAGAGTATCCCTAAGGATCTCTAGTATTTCCCACAAATACATATTATTTCATATTATTGAAGTCTTAAATGGTTTTATTTCAGCTGATATATATATATATATATATATATAGTTTAGTTACTATATTTTTATATTTTAAATAGTTATATATATATATATTTTTTAATCACCCATTACCAAAATTTAGGAAAAATTTGCCGTCCCGCGTCTTAGGTAATAATGGTCAAAATAGATCCTACGAAAATAAAAGCTATAATGGAATGGCCTACCCCTAAAATTTTTTCAAAGGTTAGAGAATTTTTAGACAGCTGTGTATTATTGGTGATTCTGTAAGAACCATGCCCATATCTCTGCCCTAAATTACCATGAAAACTGTCGAATAGTTAATGCACTCCTCTTTCTGACATCAGAATATGGCTTGCTGATGTCATCCATCAAACTAAGTCGAACAGGTTGGCAATCTCTTCATTGCTGTTAGTTCACATTTTTCTGGTATCACCACACTGATTTCAACAGTGTCCTCTCTAGCATTACCTAATCCCATCGACCATCCGCAGGTGCATTTAAGGAGGTGAAATACTTATAATTATTTGCTGCATCTAAAGATGCTGACCTGGCTGCTAGTTGGCCTAGTCAGCTATACATTTTCTTATGCTAGGCTGGCTTGGAAGGAGAATATTGTCTCGTAAATTCAATGTTTTTACTGTTATGTCATATGCTGATGCCATAAAGTGTTTGATGATATCAATAATGTCATGATGATGTCATTAATTCCTATGTCTGGTCTTGATGCCATCTTACCTCTGCTTGTAAGATGTCCGCTGATTTCTGAATAATGCAGTTAATGAGTTCTTTGCATTGTGTAGGCGTGGTCTAGGCCATAACAATCATCATTATTGGGATTTATCAAAATTGCTCAAGGCCTGGTATTCTCTGCAACAAGCAATGAAGGATCATGCTTTACAATTCTTGAGCCAATGGCTGATATATTCTTCAACCGGTCAAGAATTTACTTCATTCATAGATGTGTTGATATTGAGAACTATGATCATTACTTCCATTGAATTAGCATTAGCAGATTTCGTAGAAGTCTTATATACTTGTGCTGTGTATTGTGCTCATTTGTGTTCACCACTTTGATATATCAACAATTTATAGAAGTGATTAATCTCTGCAAATCTTTTTCCTACATATAATATATATGTAAAAGTCATACTCTATCTTGTTAGATTGTCTTAAGTTTGACTTGTCAGTAGCATGAAAACACGTTAAATACCTTCTCACTTAATTTACTGTTTGTTCCTCTATGTACAATATATTGCATGATATAATCCGTTGTTGGTCCTTCAGAGATCTCTATTCTATGCCTCTAGTACAGTAGCAATAAAACTTCTAAACTGAAATAAAAGCCACATTTTATGGATTTTTGGCTGTACATACTAAAACCTAGTTTTTATGGAACAAAGTGGGTCAACGTTAGTCCTCTCTCTCCCCCTTGCGCCCGCCTGTCTGCTAACCTCAGTTGACCTGAATAAAAAAATTATATGAAGGAATTTCTACATGCTTAGGAATATTTTAATGTAAAGATTCTATATGTTTTTTTTTTTATCATTTTTACCCAACTTTTTTGTTTGAACGTATTTCACATGTTTTAAACCTTCCGTTTTTTTGGTTTTATTTCAAACATGGTTACTATAACCTCTACAAGGAAAAATACATATATCTGAAGTTGACATGCTTATAGTTATATCTTATCAAACTAAAGTTTTTGACTCATATATTTTAGCATATTGTTTGATCTATTTTCCTTTGGGTCATTTGCAGTTCTACCAGCATTTTCAGGAAATGTTCCAGCTGGATTGAAGATGATATTTCCCTCCGCAAAAATAACACAATTAGGTGAATGGTATTAACACTTTTCATCCTCTATTTCATCAGATATATTCAATATAAGCTATATTATATTTATTTTCTTCTTCTTTCTTCTGCTGGTAAATATCAATAGCCATTTGCTGGGAAATAGTAGTTAGGTTTTCCAAAGCATCAACTGGAATATCATGATTTCTTGCTTTATGATTGAGAGTAACCTTCTAAGGTCTTTTGATACTATCATTCATGTCTCTCCGAGTGATCTGCGTTATCCAATCAGTCTGTGCCTCATTTCCTTTATTTACCATGTCAATAATGATCTCAGAATCACCTTCAACTCTGAGTGGATTTAATCCCAATCTATCTGTGATTTGAATATCTTTCTTGAGAGCAAGTAATTTAGCCATATTTTTAGTTTGGTTCCCAATCTACTAGGTGTAAGCTTCTTGAAGTTGTCCCAAGCTATTTCTTATTATTCCTTCTAACCTTATATTCCCTGGATTGTTTTTTTCTGCCCTGTCAAAACTGAGTTTATACCAGTTTGTTTCTGGTGGGATCTATACTTAAGATGTATGGTGATCTGATTGCATTTGTAGTTGAAAGGTAGAAGCCATTTCTTTGCTATTTGAAGGTCTTTCATATTGCAAGATTAAAAAGCGCCATTCGAGTTGGTTTGATACTATATTCTTTTAATCTCAGTCAATGGTGTCATTTTGATTTGAATTTTTATCATTCTTATTAATTCCTCCGGATCTGTCTCTATATTTTGGAACATTCTTTCATTTCTTTCCTTCCAAATGTTCCATATTGTAAATCCTGCAGCAATTTTATGCATATAATTTAGGCATTCCATATTAGCTTCTACGTTGGTCCGAGGTTTTATAACACTAGCTATGGTGGTTCTGCTTGTTTTCTGTCTGTTGAATTGGCTTGCAAGTATATGCCAAACTCGTTTGGCATAAGGGTAGATACATTTTTCCCATTTCTTTTACAATTGGGGGATATGTGTATCCCTTTACATCTCCTTTTCCATCTGGTTTGTTGTTAGAATTTTGCCATGGATGGTCAACCAAAGAAATGGTTTTATCTTGAACTAGAGTGTAGACCACAATTGAGTTCATTTTCTATCTACAGGATTGATTTGCTATAGAATTTTATGGAGTATCCCCTTTCTCGGAAGCGGTTGGTCGAAGACCCTTAGCCCATTCATTGTTTCTCAACGGCTAAGGGAAGAATAAAAGGGAAACTTAGTCATAATGAATTAATTATAAAGTGCAACATAAAATATTATTATAAGCACTTTATATTAATTTATTAATGATAAAGTGATAAAATAAAAAGAAATAAAATGATAAAGTCACTTTATTTTATTATTTTCCCTAAGGAAAATGGTGACCCATGTGGAGGAGAAAAAGGTAAAAAATATTAAATGTTTATGCCCCTCTGGATGTGGGTGCTAAACAAAAACAATGGAATCAGATATCCTGTATGGCTAATTTGTTTTGTTGGCTAGATTTTCTTCACAGCTGAAAACTTAGGCGGTTATGAGATAAATCTCCCTCATTTACCTGGTGAGGCTTCTCGTGTAAGATCTTGTCGATTATATTTCCTAATATCTATTTGTTGGTTTTACTTTAATCTGCGTAGCTCATGGACCATAGCTAGGCAATTTTGTAGCAAGTAAGCAAATCTGTAAGAAATGTATATATGCAGAAGAGGGAAATAATTGAATGCGAGCAGAAAAGAAAGAAGATGTGCAACCTAACCAATAGTTGACAGAGTTGGTCACATGCACATAGACGAAACAAATAGATCTTGAAATGTAGAATTCAAAGCAAAGCAAAGTTTTAGATCTAGATCTAAGATAACACAAAGTTTATGCAAAGATCTTAAAAGAAATAAGAAACAAATGCATCGTTGACACAAAGTTCTCTCGGAAATTTTCCTCCTCTCTATTCTTTATCTTTCGAAAGATATAAAGGTCTTAGCTCAAAGTTTGGAACACAAGAATGTTGATTACAAATTCTGATCCTTTAACCCGTAGGCTCTTCCTCTATTTATAGTGTATGGAGGGGAAATTACAAATAAGAAACTATAACTGAATTGACACATGTGGAAGTTGTAAAGGAAACAATTGACAATCTCCCTCCTGAATTCCTCTTTGCATGACATGCATGATTTATAACTGAAAAATAAAACCTTCTATTTTGCATGTCTGCCACCTATTTCCAAGTAATTGACTTCTTCAAGTAACGACTTTTAAACCAATCACTTAAGTTTTATAATTTAATTGATTGCTCAATTACTTTGTCGGAGAAAATAAGAGAAAGAAGAAGAAAGAGGAAAAGAAATTAGAAGAAAGCTGCAACACTTCCAGTCTTGTTCTTTTTCCATATTCTGCATGCGGTTGACTCTTTTGCCTTTGATTCTCACCAAACTGGATCTGGAAGCAACTGACTGTGATTTGCTTGTGGGTATTGCCTTTGACTTGTCTTCCCTCTTATCCTTGAAGCTTTTGCAGTTCTTCTCCAGTACATGCACCAGTGCAATGTTTGCCGTAAATAATTCAAACAAAACTCATCATTTTTATTTTTAATTGCATATGAGCAATTTTAAATTCTCGGAAAGCACTTTAGGTGAATGCAAATACAAGTAAATTCAATGAAGGCTTCAACTGGAAGATTGGGAGCACATGCACAAGATCCTGGAAGGAATTTTCCATGCACTGACTTCTACATGGGCTGTGTTAGAAACAAAAGGACGAATTTTTCTTTGGAAGCCTTTGCAATTATGAGATCTGGATCTCACAATTAAATCGGTGATAGGTTCAAGGCTTATGTCTCAGTATCATTGACTTCAACAAATCTGTAAAGCATGATTCTCGCTGATCCTTTGCTTTCATCATGCTTCATCATGGTTGGAACAATCTTTATCGAGCTCTTTTTCTTTTTATTCTGCTGGAATCTCTTGCAATTGGATCAATTTGTGCGGATCCGACAACTTGATTCAAAAGATATATTCAATGTACCGAGATTGATTTGAGCACTTGTGATGAATACTTGCAATTTATTCGAGACAAAGATGGAGTGCATGGCATGAATACTTGATTTTTATCAAAGAAAAATCTGCGTATAAAACTTGCTGCCCTAAAATATGAGGTTTTGCTTGCATGCAAAGCAAGCAAAAATATTATTTAATTCACCCAGGCATAGACACTCAAAATGACAAAAATTAGGCTATTCCAACCCTAGGTGCCAAAACCGAAGCTTCTCGATAGTAGAAAATATTTATTAATGTAAAATCCTCGTTCCTTGGCTCCAAAACTGTCTGGGCTGCAATTCTTAGCAAAAATAATAAATTGTTTCTTCATTATGGCATCCCATGCTCATATAGCCCTCTGTATACTATTTTTAATAGTTGCCCTTCCTATTTCTAGCAATTTAATTAATAAATAATCATGTCTATTCATCCAAGTTGGGCGCCCAATTATGCATGCTGCTGGTTGTTTTTAAATAAATTTATTTTATTTATTTTTAGCATGCATCCTTGACTTCTCTTTAGCTTGTCCTTTTGCATTGACTTTCCTTCCATACATGGCACCAAAATTAGATAAAAAAGCCATTAATAAATAACATTAAATGCATTGTTTAATGCCAAGGTGGGTCACACTTTTTGGCAGGGGTAGATGCTAAAAATAGGAAGTCAACTTGATGGGAATTTCCACCCTGCACTGCAGCTCCAAAAATCCCCTCTTCCACTTAAGTGATTTGACTTTCATCATGAGAATTTTTACCTTGCAAGGCAGGTAAGAAATTCCCCGGTGCTTTAAGTGATTTTTTTTTATAATGAGAATTTTTACCTTAAGGCGGGTAAAAATTTCCGCTTACTGCCACCTCTAATATTTCCATTACGAACTTAAGTGACTTTGGCTTTATGGGAAAAATACTTTGCAGGCGGGTAAGAAATTCCCACCGCCCGCCACCGCCAAAATTCCCACTGGCAGCTTAAACCCGTCCTTCCAAAAAGTGTGACTTGCATGGAAAATAGCTATTTTCCAAAAGTGCGACTTGCATTGTGACATTTGCATTAAAAATTACATGAAAATTTGTCACTTAAGGTAGTGTGGAAATTGGACGCGGAAGATAGCCTTGAAAATTGCGACTGACATGAAGACAACATTTCTTTCCTTTTTTAGATTTTTGGTGAAGAAAACACAAGTGGAGAATAAAATTTGCCATTTTTGGAAAGGGTCCGAGAAGATGTAGCAACAAAAACTTGCATGTGCCATAACTTTCATTCTGTGGCTCTGTTTCAGATGTCGTTTTCTCTAAAAGTGCATATTTTCTCGAGCTCTACGCATTGATGGCAATATTTTCTTATTTTCATAAAATCCTTTTTCCACCTTTTTGGACCAAGCAACTTCTTGCAATATTCTAAAAGAATCCTGATCTCTGATCACCTGTAGACAGATTAGTAATTAAAAATACTAGATAACTTTCAAAACCCTAGGCTTGGGGAAAGATCTGGTAGAAGAATGAATAGGCTACAGAATTGCCGGAGAAAACAAACCAAAACACAGACAAAAAGAAATAAAACAAAACAAAAGAAGTTGCAGGCAATTGCTCAAAATTTCTCCAATTAGCTGATTTGCAAAAATTCTTCCCCCTAGGTGAATGTTCTATGGTAATAATGATGGGGTGAAGTGCTTTATATAACCTAAATCCTCCAATTTTAGCTCAATCTATTTTTAAAAGAATTTTATTTATTTAATAAATAAATAAATAAAATTCTCTCAGACAAAACCTAACGAAGGGATAGAGTGAGTTTTAGCATGTGGGTACTTGGGGAATTTGGCTTTTATGACTCTTTGGGGATACCTTAGAACAATGCAAACAACTATAGGCAAAACAAACACAAAACAACCCATTACTTTGAAAAGAACGATTTTTTTAAAAGGGGTAGCCCCAAATTTCGTGGTGAAATCTAGGGGACACCATGTTTACAGAGGGCTTCTCTTATTTTAGGATATTTTAATACTATTCTCAATCTACAAGAAAAATAGGGTGGAAATAAGCAGTTGGATTCTAGTTCTTCAATTATGACTCAACAGATCCAATCACTCCATTTAGTGGATGTTCCAACGGGAAATGGTGTTATGACATGGAATAATAGAAGACAAGGACAACAATGTATCATGGAAAGACTTGATTGATTTTTAGTTTCTGAAGAATGGTGGCTAAAAGATTTTGTTCCTAAGGCAAAGCTTCTGAATAATATTGGTTCCGACCACTGGCCTGTGTCTATTGAGTTAGGGAAATCTTATCGGCATTATGTGCCCTTTAGATTCCAATTGATGTGGCTGCGACATGAGAATATCAGAAACTCTATCCAATAGTGGTGGGTGGAGGGTAAACCAAGGTATGGTACTCAGATGTATTCCTTTGTTAAAAGGTTGGATTATCTTAAGTCCAAACTTAAGAAATGGAACTGGAGTGATTTTGGAGATATAAAGGCTAGGAAAACAGTATTCTGGAACAACTGGAAGCTATCAATTTTCAAATGCGCCAACAAGGAAATTCAAGTGATTTTCTTCAGCAAGAACAACTTTTAAAAGCTAAATTGACATAATGGGAAATTAGAGAGGAAATAATGTGGAAGCAAAAATCTAGAATTCAATGGTTAACTGAAGGAGACAAAAATTCTGCTTTCTTCCATAAATCATTACTAGATAGAAGAGTGCATAATCATATTAATTCTTTGAAGAGCAAAGAGGGACAACAGATATATTCTCTGGATGAAATGAAGCATGAGGTTGTTATGTTTTTTACAGAATTATTCACAGCTCAACCTCTTAATTTAGAGAACCAACAAAAAGTGTTAGATGTTTTGCCTCGGTTGATTTCTCAAGAGGAAAATGAACAACTTATACAACCAATTACTGAACAAGAATTATATACAACTGTCTTCAGTATGGCGAAAGGTAAAACACCAGGGCCGGATGGATTTCCCATTGAATTCTATCAAACTTTTTGGGATATAATTAAGTATGATTTACTTAGTGTTGTGGAAGAGGCTAGAATTTCAAAAGCTATGCTTAAGGAAATAAACAAAACATTCATTACTCTCATTCCGAAATCTGAGGATGTGGCTGAAATTTCAGACTACAAACCTATAGCTCTATGCAATGTTTTGTATAAAATTATCACAAAAGTTATGGCGGAAAGATTAAAACCTCTTCTACATAAGATTATTTCCTTGAACAAGGAGGGTTTGTTTCGGACGTCAGATTCATGATGAAATTGCTTTGGCTCAAGAAATCCTGCATTCTATGGATCTCCAGAAATCACCTTATATGTTTATCAGATTGGATTTATCCAAAGCATATGATAGAGTGGACTGGAAGTTTCTTAGTCAGGTCTTAGCGAAATTTGGTTTTTCTGATGATTGGATTAAATGGATAGAGGCATGTTTAACTTCAGTCTCTTTCTCTGTGTTAGTTAATGGTACTACAAATCTTTTTCGAGCTTCCAGGGAATAAGATAGGGAGATCCTTTGTCGCCTTTTTTATTCATTATTTTGGCGGAATGTCTGGAAGACTAGCAAATAGAGCTTGTCAAGAAAAAAGAATACAAGGTGTGCAACTTGCCAAATCTATAAAGCCTCTTTCCCATTTGCAGTTTGTAGATGATTCTACTTTGGCTGGGAAAGCCACCCCAGTGGAAGCTAAACAATTTGCTAAAATCATCCATGTGTTTTCTTTTGCCTCTGGTCAACTTATCAATGAAACAAAATCAAGTATTATTTTTTTCCATTGCTCTATACAACAGGAAGAGAAAATTCTCAAGATCTTCCATTTCAAAAAAGGTTCTCTTCCTATTAAATATCTGGAGTTCCTCTTGTTGCTAAACAAAATAAAGATTGGGAGTGGCTAATAGCAAAGATAAATGGTAAGATACAAAAATGGACAAATAAATGGCTCTCTACAGCAGGTAGAATGACTCTGGTTAAGGTTGTCCTTCAGGTTGTTCCAATTTATGTTTCATCTATTCTTAATATTCCTAAATCAGTTTTGAAAAAATTGATGCTATTTGTCAGATTTTTTTGTGGAATGGAACACAAAACCAACACAAATGGTCATTAGTGAATTGGGACACTCTATGTCGCCCTAAAAAGGAAGGTGGATTAGGCTTTAGATCAGCAGTTAAACAAGCACAAGCTCTTGTTGGCAAACTTTATTGGAGGCTGATTACATCTCCAAATGAATTGTGGGCTGTTAATATAAGAGCCAAATATATGGAAAATTATCCACCATAACATATTATTAGATTGTCCCTTCCAAGAAGAGGATCTCCTATTCTAGTTGTTCTCAAAATGGGGAAGGCATTATTAGAAAAATATTTTTGGATAGTGAATAATGGTGTAATATCCCACCTCTGAAATCAAATGGAAATTAGACAAACAACCACTTCTTCAACACTCCAATCAAATGCAAATAGCAGAACTCAGTAAACCCTACTTGAACCAATTAAATAGATGGCTCACTAAACCCGAAGACAAGGGTTTAATGGCCTCGCTAATTAGCTAGCAATTAACTCTCAGCTGAACATACAGATCTAAGCTTCTAATGCAACCACTGAAACAAGCAATGACACTGCTGAAATGAATACTGAAATTACTCTCAATATCTATACACAACGTTCAACCAGTCGTGACCCTTAGGGAGTACAAATCCGGAGTTAATCCTTTCATTCGAGTCACTGTAGTATTGATCTAATATTTCATATATAGATCAATATAATGAACCTCAGACCCAATCAATTTCACTGTCAACAAAGATGATGCAACATACTTCAAACTCATATTACTCCCACTACCACAGTCGCTGTTGTAAGACTCCTAAAGACCATTAATCAAGCCTTATTCAAGTTGTCACAGATCAGCAGCAAACAATCACCTAAATCACCTTGAAAGGAACTCAAAATCATGTGTCAAACCCAGTCATTGCATCCAGACATTAGAGGTACTCAACATGCATCGAAATTGAAGTGAAAATCTATGTTTGCACATCGTAATAGCAATGCTAACAGTTTGCAGGTCCAAAGAAGCTAAAACATGCACTAAGATATTCAATATTCACTCCCAACTGAGTTGCTGTAAGGAAGAAGAGCATAACAGTTTATTACACACCCAAACCCCGTCCTTAACACACCAATTTAAGTCGCTGTAGCTAGCAAATGAAAACCAACAAGTTCGCTGGGCATAGAAGGGTCCCAAACATGCATCAACATTCAATATTCATCCCTAAAGAAGTCGCTGTTTGATGGAAATGAAGGCAGATCACATTAATCCAAACCCATACCTCATAAATAAGATTTACCTGGCCAATTATTGCCCAAAACAAATCGCTGCCAAAGGAGATAATATCAGACAATACTGGATCGATCCACACTAAATGGAGTATGCAAAAACAGTCCTCAATCTCCACAGAAGAAATCGCTGCAACACAGGGACTATTAAATATCACAATATCACGCATAAATCAAGTCGATTCACCTTGAAATACCATAACCATGTACCAATGTAGCAGACAGAACAACCAGCCAATCGATTTATATAAAAATGCATTTAACTCAGCCCATAGACATCCTCAGGCAAGTTGCCAAAGCAAATCAAGCATATATGTCAAGTCGTGCCATGCACAGCAAATCAATTTGCAAAAGAACTGCAAAGAAATATTAATCTTTTATCACAAACCGGCTGCTACAGTGACGCTACAGTGACGTCGCTACAGTAAAAGGACAGATTTCACTTGCAAATTAAATCAAATGCTTGCCAAAGCCAAAAACATGGATCTAGCAAATAATCACTTCAATTGATTCTCAATAACCATCTTAAAACAACCTCCCACGCAAGAGAGAGAGAGAGAGAGAGAGAGAGAGAGAGAGAGCATCAATGGGCATGCATCCCAACTCCAAGCATGGAGTATCAAAATAAGTTCATCATAGCATAATCATAATAATGACCCTAACACTCCTTTTATAAGCAAGGAGACACAAAATTCGAAAACCCTAGGAGAGGGAAAATATTAAATAAAAGCAGTTTGTTTTCCCTAGGTGTGGCATCCCCTTTTCAAAGGGTGATTTTAACAATAAAAACCACAAAATATTTATTTAATTAATTCCCCATTTAATTTTTATATTTTGGGAATTAAATTAAATAATCTTCATATTTAAATAATTAAATAATTATTGCTCCAAGCAATAATATTTAATTATTTAATAAAAATGTTCCCCTTGCACATCCTCGGAAGCCGACGGGGATGTATCGCTAAGGGTCTTCGTAGAAATGGGGACATTACATCTTCAAACGCATTGTGGGTCGTTAATATAAGAGCTAAATATATGGAAAATTATCCACCAGAACATATTATTAGATTGTCCCTTCGAGAAGAGGATCTCCTATTCTGGTTGTTCTCAAAATGGGGGAAGGCATTATCAAAAAAATTTTTTGGATAGTGAATAATGGGCACGAGGCTTATTTTTGGCTGGACTCATGGGATGGCCAGCCTCCTTTAATTCAACAATTTCCTCATTTATATAATCTTATGGCAACAATGCATCAAAAAGGATGGACAAGAGTTATGCATTATACTAGACAATCATCCCTACCTTGGGAAATGGGAAGATGTTGGATACCTACTCATGAATGGCCTATTCAGATTGGGCAACAAGATCAAGTTTTGATTGAACATTTGTTACAAAAGTATCCTCTTTCCTCATCTAATGAATCAAATTTAATAGGATGGGGAAATACTTCAGTGGGAGAATATATTGTTCATTTAGGATATGAGGCTTTACTTAAAAGTATTTCTCACCCTTTCCAAGCAATGTTTAAGCAAATATGGCAGCCAACTTTATGGCCTAAGGTCAGTTTTTTTATTTGGCTCTTGGTCCATGGTAGAATTCTAACAGGAGACAGACTTATGAAAAGAGGTTTTTATGGACCATTTAGATGCACTTTATGTTGGCATGATGAGGAGACTAAACATCATCTTTTCTTTCAATGTTCGTGGGTGATACCTTTATGGCAATCTCTTGCTAATATGTTTCATATACATTATTATGGCATTCACTCTTTTGAGCAATTGATGAAAGATTGGCAAGAATGTCTACCAAAAGGACAAAATTTACTCCCAGCTCTATGGACATGCATTTCTTTGTTAATTTGGAATATATGGAAGGAAAGAAATAAAAGAATTTTCTAGCAAGAGATAAAAGATAGGGGTATGTGTGGCAAAAACTATAATTAATATGGCAGAAACTATCAAGCAAAAGGTTTCCCTTCCCTCTACTCTTACTCCGGAGTGGGCTAATATATGTAAGGTGCTTTCTTTATAGGCTAAAAGCTCCACTTTACCTGTTTTTAATCTGCCAAGGAGAGATGACAAAAAGCAACCATGGGTTCCTCCTCTTATGCAGTTTGGCAAATTGAATACGGATGGGGCTTCCAGGGGAAATCCAAGGATTGCTGTGATGGGGGTATTGGAAGAACTCATGATGGGAAAACTACATTTATGTTTGTTGAAAAACTGGGTATCACTACTAATAATATTGCTGAGGTCAGAGCTATTTATCGGGATTGCAAGAGGCTATTAAGTGTGGGTGGACTCAAGTGCAGGTGGAATCTGATTCTAAGGTCATTGTTAGGATGCTAACTATTAATGGGAGTTAGAGGAGCTCAAATTGGCAGATTGCGAGAGAAATATATAAAATCAAAGGTCTGCAAGCACAATTTCAGACTTTCCAAATCACACACATTCCTAGACAAAGAAATCAAGTGGTAGATGCATTGGCAAATTGGGCTCTAGATAATCATGATATCAGCTGCTATGGTGATCCTCCTCTTTGGTGGCCTCAATAGGATCAGGAAGATATGAAAGCTATTCTAAATCTTGACTATCCTTAATGATTTCAGATATGTTTAATTTCCTTTATAATGCTCAAGATTGGACAAATAACTTTCAAGCTTGGCAGCGCTGTAATTGTAAAGATATGTTTCGTATGAAATAAAATATTTGTATGTTTTAAAAAAAAAGGCCAAATGATATTATAAAAGTAAGTCGACTTATAAGGGGAAAGCATCTCTTTTGTTTATGGTAATTTACAAATTTGTGGTGTAAGCTTGGATGCTTTCCATAAAACTCCAAACGACGAAAACCCTTCAAGTAAGCTTTAGAGGACGAAAATCCTCTTTAAGCTTAGAAAGAAGAAAGAAAACTATTCTTTCTCTTGAGAGGATTCTCCATTCAAGGGTTTCCATTGAAGATCAAGGATTTATTTGTGTTTTCTAGCAGTGTATGAAGGTTGTATTTTGCAGATTTGGGCAAGGGTTTGAAGAAGAATATTTGTTGTTGTGATTCCTCTTCATTTCCAACTTATTCATGGTGGAGCGACCCATATAGAGATCTGTTTTGGTATGTTCTAGAGCTATTTTGGATCAGATCTATATTGTTGTTCCAACATCTGATTTTTAGAGATCAAATCAGCCACTTGGTGTAATTTTTGGCACAAAGGAATTGGTATTTTCAGCTATATCTGAGGACTATCATCTGCAGATTTATAATAAATAATTCAGCCTTGTATTTTGATCCAATCTGGTATTTTTCTCATGTTCTTGTCCTTATAAAAATTGCTGATCAGTTTGGGAAAGAAATTTAGTTGATTTATTTCAGTTTTGGTTGAAATTCTTCCTTCATGCAAGTCGCCATTCACTAGTAAAATTCAGATCTGCATTAGAATTTTTAATATATTTTATATAACTTGCTCTTTGGATTGGGATTTGCAGATAATCCGTTTGGGGGTATAATTTGTCCAATTGGGGACATTACGGTGTTATCGTAGCCGTGTATTTTTCCAGCCTGTGAAGGAAAGAAGAAACAAAATCAGATCTGAATGCAACTAAGAAAAACCCTATAGTCTATCAAAGAAGGAATACTCTAAGAAAAGGGATAATCCAGGTTGATATGCGGAAAAAGCATCGTGCATGCAGCCTTTACAACCGTGGTGGGGTAAGATTTCTATTTTTGATGGTACTAATAAATTTTTCGTGAGATCATGGTTGCTAGAATTGGAGGCATATTTCCTATCAAACCCTATGTGTGTGGAGGATGCCTCTAAATTCATCCCTTATCAATTGGAAGGGATAGCAAAGGATTGTTGGTATCATTTGATAAAGACCGAGGGGAAGAATTTGTTTGCTTCTTTGATGACTATAGCCAAAGGATCGTGGAGAGGTTCAATGTACTGTAGGGCAAAAGTGAGCAAGTGGTAGTGGAGGAAATCAAGGAGCCGAGCTTAAGAAGGAAGAGAACTCCAATCCGTAGGTTGATGATGAGAGTTTGGTGGTGAAGGCCCAAATGCCAAATGATTTGAGGACTACTTTCAACTTGCTGCCTTGTCCGAAACAGTACATGAGGATATATATGAGAAGCAAGATGGTGAAAAGAAAGGGGATGGTAATCAGCTTGTTGGTCCTAACATAACAATAGCTATTGTTGAGTCATTTGGTGTTTTTAACAAGTGTTTAATGCTTCATACTATGACACTTCCATATGGGAAACATCCTAAGGGATACTCTATCAACAACAAAGAGTCCAAGGATGATGGATATGCAAGAAAAAGGGAGAAATCAGTTGCTGATCCTACTTTCAGAATTCTGAGGTACAGTGTTCAAAGGGGAATCTCTCTTCCATTCATGAATTGGGTACATTCTTTGACCAATGTGTGGCAAGATAGCAGTGGAAAGAAGCAAAGATTGAAGACCTCTCATGATACAATTGGTCATAAGGGGCAAGAAGGCTCCTTTATACAAGGGCACCTTCATGGGCACTATAAGGTATGGGATCCGGGTAATATGTTGCATTTGTCCAAAGTTATCAGTTCTAATTTTGAAAGCTTTGTGATTGATTTCATAAGGAAAAGAAAGAATTCAGAATTATCTTTTGAGATTATAAGTGTTGACAAGCATGGATTCCTCTTAGGAGACTCCAAAGTGCAAGAAGGAAAGTATCTCTCAAGGTACTAATTGTTGAGCACAAGATAATACTCGAGAGGGGGTGAATCAAGATTATGAAATTATTTCAAACTTTAATACTTGAACTTAGATCTATAATCACGAGTAATGTGAATATATCAAATCAATCAAAGAACACAAAACTTAATGCAAGTAGACACAGATATATGTGGAAACCCTTTCGGAGAAAACCACGGAGAAACTTCTTTCTTTATATATATTTCTCAAAAATTTGTAGGCACCAACCTACTGGAGACACCAATCCCCAAATTACAGTTTTGTAGGCACCAACCTACAGGAGCACCCACCCCTTTTGCTAAGCACCAACTCAACAAGAGACACCGATCTCTTCGAATATGAAGGCACCAACCTTCCTTACAAAATTTGCTTTCCACTTTTGAACTTGTTGCTTCCTCAACAAATAATGGAAAATTCTTCTTCTTACTTTCAGATTTGCTGTTCTAAAATTCTGCCCTTACGCTTCCTCTTCTTCTTCTTTTTCCTTAAGATATTCAACTTGAATCCATGCTTAATAAGTCTCATATGAATCTTCTTATATAGCCTTTCGTACCTTTTCGAAAAGACACATCGTTCCAACCGACACAACCTTTCCATTAACACAACTTAATTAAGTGCATTAGTTGGCTAAAACCAAAAAATAATTAATGCAGCCCATAATTATTAAATGCACATTAATCAATGCAATTAACCACTTGATAGGAGCGCTGCCCCTCCTTAGACAAATCACTGTTATCATTAAATCGCTGCCAGCCATCATTAAATCTTCTTTTTCACCATAAAACATTGCATATGAACACCTTAAAATGCGGATATCTCTCTCTTATGTATAGCTGTGTATATCTCGCTTATACCATGATAATCCTCATGCTTCTTTTCATGTATTTAAACTTTTGTTTTCTACCCTTCTACACTGCTGGTTATTTCCGTTACTTTCTACCATTTCCGTCAATAATTCCGTTACTTTTGACAGATTTCCGCTTTACCGCTTTAGCACCTCTTTTGTCATCAATGACAATATTTCCAACACTAATGCGTGTTTTTGATTGCTAAACTTCCTATAACACCCACAAAGGGTAAGCTAGCTGATTGTCTTTATAGCAAAGATTTTTGCTATCACCATCATATTTTGTCCTTGCAATATGTTGGTCATCACGAGTATTATGCTAATGTAGAAGACAATATCCGGGCTGAGTTTTGGATGGAAACTTCATGCTTTAGCTATAAGGGTCCTTGGTCACCTATCTATGATCACTTGGCAAGAGGGCATGAGGTTGAAGGAATGTCGTGGTTACAAACCCATGGGAAGGGAACATTTTTGACCATCTTCAGCTTGCTGGACTGTTCATAACAACAGTCATAAAGAGAGGTGATAGACCTTATTAAGAGAGGTGGAACCCTTGGATGGGTTAGTGGGGGCACCTGGTCCCCAAAATTTTCAAAGAAACAAGGTGCAGTCTGCTGATAATGAAGAGGAGTTGATTTCAAGGGGCATTCATGACTTCCCACTATGTGGCACACTAAGGTATGAGAGTGGTTACCATATTTCGAGTTTGTTGATTTCTCCTATGTTGCTGCCATATTTCTATCATCTTGGACAACATGCACATGTTTGGATGATTGAAGATGACTATTCCCTAATCAAGTTCCAAGGTATGCTAGATAGGACAACCACATTCTCCCTTCATATTGTTCTTGATTCAGCTAATAAGCATGTGTTGGAGAAGAAGATTGTGGGGACAACAAGTTGTAGGTTATGGGAAGGATGGTCGAAGAGAGGTAAAAGCCTTGATTACATTCATGATTACAACTTGAGGTATGAGGTTGATTATGGTCCCAAGAATTCATTGCATCGTCCTTGTAGTATGTTATGGCAATGTTTTTATAGTTATGGGAAGATGAAGGGCACCAAATGGAAGGGAGATCCTTTCTCCTTACTTCAAAAGCTTTTATGTATGGTGACCCTTGTCAATGGCATCATCATGCCTTGCACGGAGAAAATAGTACAGCAGCCCATTCTATTGAGAGAACATGAGGTATGTGATATATTTTTGTGATTGAGTTTGCTAGAGATGAGGTTGTTCTTGGGACACAATGGTTGCAATCATTGGGGAAGTTTACCATTAAACACCCTGATAAGGAACTGAAATTCCGTGGTGAAAATAAAAAAATCAAAATTCAAGGCATGAGGGAAAGGGTGAAATCTGAAGCGAACTTTGAGGAACCACCTTGTGGGATGCCCTCTCACACAACAGCTGATTGGAAAGAAGTTATTACAGCTGTAGATATCAAAAATCAGTTTGCTAATTATGATGTGAAAGGACTGAATTGGGTTGCACATGCAAGGAAAATAGTCACTAGCCATCTTGGGAGCAGAGAAAAAGATTACAGCAGCATGCGGGGCAGCAGAAGTAAACCTTGGGGATGCCACCTTTGGGGGAGAATTTGTGACATGATCATGAGACATGATGAAGATAATGGAGATGATGCTGATCCAAAGAAGATTGAAGACCAAGCAAAAGAAGGGGAAGTAGTTATCATAGGTGCCACACTTGCTACACTTTCTGCTATGCATTCCGAGTTAGAAGAGATCTTCGTGGGCAAAAGATCATTGTATTGATAGATAGCGGGGCTACACATAACTTCATTGATGAAGACTTGGTTGCAAGATGGGATCGCAACCGGAAGATTTCCAAGGGTTCAACGTGATCATGGCGAGATGGGCATTCAACTGATGCACGAAGAAGATTCCACAACTCAAGTTCACCATAGGAGATCATGAGGTAAGAGATGATTTTCATGTTGGTATTGGTGAATTGGATTCAGTACTTGGTGTACAATGGCTGCAAACTTTGGGCAAGTTTGTAACTTTAAAGTTTAATTTGTTTACAGTGTTGGAGTGTTGGCGAGAATTTTGCACTTGGTCGATGGGGAGCAACACCGATAGAATACATTTGCAAGTCATGGATAGCCCCAAAAAGGCCATCCAAAACTATTTTAGGGGGATATAACTAGATTTGATCCCTTTTTGGATCTAATTGATTGGAGATGGAACAATCAACTCCAACAACCCATTCATGCAACGAGGTACTACCTCAACTCTAATTTTTTCTTCTTCAATGGTTTCACGATGTTAACGGGGAGGTTATGGAGGGCCTCTCGAACGTGCATTGAGAGGATAACCCCGCAGGTTGTGGTGAAGGACCTCATTATTTTAGAGTTGCAAAATTACAAGCATTCTAGGGGAGGCTCTTTTCCATTATGTTAGCCATCCGAGGAAAATCCACCATCCAATAGGTAACAAAATTAGAGTATTTATTTATATGTTACAAGTTACAAATTTAAAATTATTAATTACTTATAAACTTTTGATTATCTTGTTTGTAGGTTCTTGGTGGGAAGATTATGGGGTAATACTCCACATCTTTGTAAGCTAGCCCACCTCTGAGATAAATCTAGTTTTTTTCAACCTTGTAGTGCTTCCGTATATGAGCGAAATCCTAAAATAACAATTTAATTTTTGAGGCCATTCACATGAAGAAGCACAACAAGTTGACTCAAAAATGCCTCAATGACCTAGTTTTTGTGTACAAATAGAAGACTCAAATGATGACATTTGTCTTTAACGCACTTAAGAAAGGTGGACACATTACAAGAGCCTATTGATTTGGATGAGATTGATCCATAAAATGATTGATCTTTCCATCTCGAATAAGAGGAAATCCTCACATTGACAAAGGATGATATTATTGCTTTTGAGAGGGAAACTATGGAGGAGAAGCTAAAGTAGAGATATTGAATCGGATGACATCTTTGGAGATGGCGTCAAACATGCATAGAGGAGCCATTGCCATCTACTACCACTATGGAGCTACAATCATAGGCTTTTAGGAGGAGCGAGCAATCACAACCAAGTGTGTGGATTAGTAGAGGCACTAGACCCTCTCCCAATATTTCTCTAGAACGGGGAAGAGGAAATTGTAAATTATTGTAATTTGTAACTTGCATAGATATGCAATTTATGATGATAATTTTTAATGACAATCATCATAAGTTTATAAGACTTATCGATAATTGAGTTATTGGTTGTAGATTCGCATGATGATGCGATTTTGCACTCCATTTGTATTCAAATCTAATAGAAAACACTTCCCCAAAGGTTTTACAAACTCATTCTGATACATTGTGTAACTATATTTTGCATAAAATTTATGATTTTCAAAGAAATTTAAGTATTCTTTGAAGTTGTTGAATATTGCCAAGTCAATATTTTTCCTCTCAAACATGTGACAAGTATTGGCTGAGTACTTCAGTATGCGAACTTTGATGTGTGTGTATAATGAAGGAAACCTTTCGGAGCAAAATTCTGAACTTATTTTCCACTTCAACGGACCCGATCTCTTTTGAACATCTTAACTATGACTTTAACAAGTTGGCTAGTGGTGTTACATTTAATAATGAATGATTTGTGAAATTCCGTGAACGTCAAAGCGTACAAACCACTTGCTTTGGAGTGTATGAGGCAAATTGCCAAAACCATAGTGAATGTGAGTGCCTCCATGAGTTTTTAAAACAAGTTGTTGCTTTAGACAAAAATGACATCCTCAACAAGGGTGTCATAGGTGCTTATGATGGTTGTGGGGATGAATACACTTCCAATCTTGGACACTTGCTTCCTGCGATGATGTGTGGTAAGTATCTTGATAAGCTCAAGAATCCTCTAAGGCCCTTGATACGCTTTTGTCATGGGCAACTTTGTTGCCATTTATGCATCTATCTCGACTCCTTAATAGGATTGCATGTGACCCGTGATACTCAAAAGTGCATTTAGATTGGTCAAATTGCATAAAGTTGATAATCTTCTATAAGTCGCGAAAGCCAATCTACGTGCCCAATGCTTCCTCCCAATTTTCGATGTACACGAAATTGTCACAAATAAAACTAATATGAATTTCTTGAAAAAGGGTAAAAAAAATTCCATAAGATTGTGAAATGTAGATGGAGCATTCGTGTGGCCATATGGTATCAACAAGAACTCATAATAGCCCTCATGAGTTATGGAGGTCCTTTTATGGGGCATGCTTGTCTATAAATACTCTTTTCTCGTGCCATTGTGCTCTCATAAAGATCTTTAAATTCTTCAGCATTCTATTCATGTGTATGACATTGATAAATACTCCTTTTCTTTATAAAGCATGTGAATTTAAATTATAAAAATCTGCACTTTTCAAGCTGCTGCCCCAAAAAATGGTGTTTTAATTTGCACATAAAGAGATCATGAATCCTTTCAATCAACACTGAGCTAATCCTCTTTTACGTAGAGTTGATGATGAAAATTGCACCATTAACGAACTCATCAATGATAGGAATTTGAAACTTATCTTTAAGTGTGATGTTGTTGAGCTCTTTGTAGTTAGGGAACATTCTCCAAGAATCATCCTTCTATTTGACCATTACCATTGAAAAGAAAAAGTAGTTTTGTGAGGGTGATTGATGCCAACATAACATATCTTGACCTCGTAAGGATAACAGAGTTAGGCCTGATGTCGGAAGACCAACTTTATGGAATAAACTTAATAGCATGTTATTTGTCCTTAATTAGGAAAATCCCTTAGGAACCTCTTGGAAGTTTTGTTTATGGTGTCACATGACACCCCGTAATTCTTGTGGAATGGTTGGTAGCTTTTCACGAACCTCCAATGAATAATTGTGCTATCTTTCTCAAGTCCTATTTTTAATAACTTTTCCATCCCGTAAGAGTTAATCACTTGATTTAGAGGATTTATGAGTCCTCGGAGTTTAATGGCCTTCCTTTGTTAACGAAACCCATAAACATATCTTCAAGTTTCATGAGATGGCACCTAAACATTTAAGCATTGTAATCCGAAAATGTCTTGTTCAGCTAAGATGAATATCATATTTAGTCAAGAATTTACACCATCATATCGAGTTTGATGTTGTGTCTAATGTTTTAAAAATCAGAGTCGGACTCATAATCGATTGAGGGTCGGATCAGAACTGAACTAGAATCAGAACCAGATAGGTTTAAAATTTATGAACCGGTTTACTAAAAAATACAAAAATATTACAAATTCAATGAAAACAATATATTTTAAAGATTCCAAACCATGATTACAAACAATTACAAACAAAATATGCAAAGTTTGCTCATGTATATATCATGTAAGGGTAAATATAGCAAAATGGCACCAAGTGCACTACTTATCCTAAACAAAATACATAAACAATGAGGCTCTTAATGGCCTCTAGAGTCCAAAAAAAAATATGCTACAAGCACCGAGCCAAACCTGTAAATTCCAACTTATTTTCCACTTCTCACCCGATCTTTTCAACATCTTAACTATGACTACATGTTTGATATCAACCATCAAACTCAACAACATTGCTAAGAATGGGATTCTCATCCTCATTAATGTCACCACGTTCCTTTGCGCTCGATTGACTCGTTGGACTCCTCGGGGCATTTGTAGTAGTGTAGTAAGCACGATGAGTGCTTGGCATGTCCGGTGCTACTAGTGGTTCATCATCCAAAGCCATCCACCCCAAGTCATTGGGATGAAACTTTGTCGGGTGACTCTCCTATACCCATTCCGAGGTTGAATCAATAACATCCAAGACAATGGGATTTGTATCAGGTCTTCTATTCAAGAATCGGTTACGCCTTAGCTAGAGTTTGTATTGCACACGCAGACAAGATCATATAACCATTCTAAACAATTTCTATTTTTCGTGGTTTCTAAACAACATGCCAATTGCATTCACACTTGGAAGTGCTACAAGTTTGACTTAGGATCTGGATTGCAAACTTTGGACTAGCTACGAGCTAAACAATTTCGGACACTTCAGCTACCAAATGACTCCCACCAATGTGCTGCAATAAATGATTAAACTAGGACAAAAATAAAGTTAGTTAATTCAACAAATTAGATTGTGACTTATGCTAAAAATTCAAGTTTTTAAAGTTTAAACAATTGAACTTAAAAACTTTGGAATTGCTTACTTGGTTGGTCCACTTCTCTTGCAATCTTTGCTAGGTTTTTGCCAAAGGTACCCGTGGCTCTATTGAAAGCACTGATTTGTTGGTGTATTTCCAGTTGCTTTGACTCTCATTGGGGACCATGCACTCTAGGCACTCGTACAATCCATCTTTGACCTCCCTAGTTTGATCTTCTCCAAGCTGAGCTTTGTAATGATACCTTGGGTTTAAGAAATACCTAGTTGCATGTATAGGGCGATGAAGTTGATTATTCCATTTGTTATCAATGATTTGCCATATAGGCCCATACTTTGCTACTCTATCCTTGTATGCTGCCCTTATCTGCTCCTTTGCCTAATCCATAGCCTCATAAATGTAACCCATGGCCAATTTTTCCCCATCCACCAACGACAACACCTTAACAAGGGGTTCAACAATTTTCACAACCTCTACTTTTTTTTCAAAATGAGTTGTCAAAAACTTTCTTTTTGATGTCTTTCCCATCTTGTTTGCAGCTCCACTGAGATGCATTCCACTCATCACTTGAAAACATCTTTTTCAAGTTTTGTCCTTGAGAAAGGAGAGATTGCAACGTGAGGAAGTTTGTTGCAAATCTCGTGATGGCCGGCCTAACACGTTATCTTCCCGGTGTTTTTTCAAGTTCAATACCCATGAGTGGTTATAGATGTATTTTGTAATGCTCTTGGCATGATCTACAGTGTTCTTGATCCAATCCTCTTTGCCTATATCCTCAAGCATGAGGTCTATGCAATGTGCAACACATGGTGTCCAAAATATGGTTTTGTATTTATTCTCTAACATCTTACTAGCAAGAACATAGTTAGAGGCATTATCTGTGATGATTTGTACAACATTTTCCACCCCCACCTCTACAACAACCTCATCCAAAAGTTGAAACAACAAGTTTGCATCTTTCACCCTATCAAATGCATCAACTGATTTCAAAAACATGGTTCCTTGTGGGCAAGAGGCAAGGAAATTTATTATGGTACAATTCTTTCCATCACTCCATCCATCTGACATAATGGTGCATCCTGTTTTGGCCCATGACTGTTTACAACCCTTCAAGTATTCATCTATTGACCCAACTTCTTTTTGCAAAAGAGACCCCCTCAAGTCATGCATACTAGGGCCTTTGAAGCCCTTACTAGCAGCAACAATGGAATCCCGCATAGGCTGGTAATAAGGTGAGTGGGCGTATTAAAGGGGTATCTCGCATCATACCACCATCTAGCTATGTATTCAAAAGCAAAGTCTTTGTATTGCTTCTTCCAATGGCTATCTAAAGTAGGTTGATTCTCACTCGGCCTAGAGGCATTGGCAGGGGTGGAGGATGGGAAAAGCTTTGAATGTTCTTTGACTTCCTCTTTTGAGGTTGGTTTTCATGAATGGGAGGAACATACCGAAAAGGGTCTCTAACATTGATAGAAGGGTTAGAGCAAGAGCCTTCAACACTAGTGTTTGTTTGGGACATGGCAAGCTGCCTCTTTCTCCCTATTTCAGCCTCTATCTCTTTTTGCCTAGCCTTCTCTTCATTATATTTCTCAATCATGCGTTGCATTTCCAATCTAATGGGTTCAATGTCTGGTGCATCACATGGGACTCAGCCTCTTTGACCAGCCAAGTGTTGCTTCAACCTATGAATGACCTACATCCCTTTTATGCGTTTCTTTCAGTATTTGCAAAACACTTGATTATCAACAACATTAGCATGGCTCCATGTAAGGTCTTTGACTCGGGGAGGCATGGTAAATGCAAACAAATTTGAAAATAAAAATATGCAAACCTATCTTAATTTTTTTGCAACAAAAGAAATATATTTCAGATTTGCAATATTATGAGAGAGAAAAATAGGGGCAGATTTATGTTTTTAACATACCTTTCAATGAGATGAACTATGAAGATCAATGGGCACAAGAATCCGGTCAAGAAATCCTCCAAGATTGTAGATGGGTTGTAGCCTCCTAATGTAGATGCCAAATCCACCACAAATAGCCCACAAGGAATGCCAACCAAGCTCCAAGCTCACTCCAAATCACAACTCTTCAATGCAGCTCCACAAACTCCAAATGCTCACAAATGCTCAATGAGAGAGGTGTGAGACAAATAGGGGGGGTTCTATATAACATCATTTTAGGGTTAGGGTAAAATAAAAGTAACTTAAAAGTTTTTTTTTTTTTTAAAGAGTTTTTGTACATAAAGCACTGCCCAACCAGTCCAGTACGTAACCAGCTGGTTTGACTGGTTCCATACGGAACTGACTGGTTCAGTACTGAACTGGCCAGTTCTGTATGACATTGGTCACTGGTTTGGTTTTTCTACCCAATTGCTATTTTTAAATAAACAATTTGAACTGGCTGGTTCTGGTTCAAGTTTGACCGCTTTTTAAAACACTGGCTGTGTCACTTACTGCCACATACTATTGCTTTTCAATCTGTATATGACTTGGAAATTGGACAATATGTACACAGTGGTTTAGATCGTGTTACCATCTGCAGACCAGTAATATTATGCATGCTTCTCCCCAATCTACCAACATTTCTTATATCTTTTGACATATCCTTTAAGCTCGAGGATCTGGGCCATGTTAATTCCTGGCAATGCATTCCACGAGATACTGGTGTTCATATGTGTTGCTGTCTTATCATAGACTAAGTTACTGTCAAAATGGCATGGTGAACTCTTTTCCCTCTGCTATGTTTGTTGTGTAAACCTGGTAGTTTGTTGACTGTGGGCAATATTGGAGACTCTTATCTTTAAAGCTATATGGTTGGCCTTGAGACGATCTACGAACAGATGTGATTATCCTCTCCATAGCCATTGGTGTCCCTGTTGCATCTTTGATCATAGCTGGTTTATGAGTCTAACTCAACGCGATTTCTCTCCTGCAAGCTGTTAATGTATAGTTTCAGCTGTTGAAAGGAATTCAAAATGTTTGTCCTTATTGACGACTTCAGAAGCTATTCGGCTACTGGTCCTTTTTGTGTCAGTTTGTAGGGAGGAAGGTAGGGGGCAGGGATGGAAGGAGCATTGAATCTGGATCATAAATTGTTAAGTCTGCATCTGGACAAAACACCTTGACCTCACCTTTGAACTGAAGCAACCTTCAAGCGAGGAAACAATAGTAATTAACATTCATTGATCTCAAATGTACAATAATAGGACAATATCCATGATACTTGGCATATGCATTACAATTTAAATGTCACTTCACAATATTTTATTTGTTGTGATTGAAACATCATCTTAATTTTTATGGTCATTTTTTTGCCCTTCCCTGCCATATGGTGAGCATTGGTTGCACAAGCATATTTCTCTGTTTTTGCAATATGTTATTACAATCTCAAGGTGGAAATGAATATACCGTTGTGAAGTTGATTTCATAATCTGAACTTGCAATCTATGGTCACGTTGCTTTTAAAAGAAAAAGCATCTTACATTACATGAGAAAACAATAAGATTACATTAGAGAGTGCATCAGTTGCTTAAGTGGTGACACACAGGCTTCCTCTACCAAAATAGCCCACCTCAGCATCAATCTAATAGTCAATTGGTTTCCTATATATGTGCATTATGGCAGTGATTTGATTGGGTTGTCAGGTTTAAATGCCGTTAAATCTTCCACGTGAATTAAATGTGACCCCTGCTAATGAATTCAACAATAATATTGCTATTGAAATCCATGCCAGATATGTTTGTCGAGACCTTTTCCAGATTTGAACTTATGTTAAATAAATTCATCGATAAGTTCATACTGATATTTGCAGATTACTTATCTTTATTGCTGTATAAAACCTTAGTAAGATGCTCTCGGCTTATTCACTAAATTAAGAATATAGTTACCCTGCAAAGAGTGAAAATTGAAATTAGAATTTCTTAAGTGGCCTTAATTTTATATGGGTCCATTTTTTCTCCTAATATTTTCAAATTTTACCTGTGAATATTTGCTAATGGATTGAAATTTCAACTGTTGTGTCAGGAACACTGTTGATCATGATCCAAGATGGTGTTGCACCTTTCTTCTTGATCCAACTGATAAGCTGTTCGTTGAAATTGGTCACGACTTTGTCCAACAACAGATAAAAGGTTTGTCATCGCAGTGGTTCTCTTTTTTTTAAGATTAGCCTGTGACGGCCACAGAAAATGAAGATGACTATTGTTTTTGCAACTAAATGTTTCAAATTCTGTATGCCAAATATTCTGTTGTATGAAAGTGATCTCATATTTCAAAGGAAATATCTTCACATATTTACAGACAGGCAGTCAATTTCTTTTATTCAAAATTCTTCTCAATTTCTAATCACTTTCAAAGTTTCAGAGTATTCCTGGAGGCATAGAAGAATTCCAAAGGCCGTAAAGTTACTGAACCATAATAAAAAAGATGTTGTTTTAGTATTTTGCAGCCAATGAGTAAGCTAGATAAGATGGAAGTTTCTCTTTATTGCTTTCAAAATTTCAGAGTATTCCTGGAGGCATAGAAGAATTCTAAAGGCTGTAGAGTTACTGAACCATGATAAGAATAGACGTTGTTTTAGTATTTTCAGCCAATTAATAAGTTAGATAAGCTGGAAATTTCTCTAGTACCATTTGCTTGTTGCTTGAATCAGTTGTGTTGGGTCTCACCAACTTTCCTTGATTTGAGATAATATGATATAAATATAGGTGAAAAAATATGTAGACTTGTTTTATGGCTTAGAATTAGACATTTAAAAATCATTTTGTGCTAGGATCTTTTTGCCCTTAAGACCAACCTAAAATTGAAGCAAGGGACCTTTGAACATATGGAAAAGGTTTCCATAAGATTTGGAAGGTCATATTTTTAGCTTTTTAGACATAACTCAGTCAAGATGCGTATGGTTCTGAAATTTTCTCTTAACAGTACCAATGTTTTCCGAACTCTGGACTTTGGCAAGCCTTTCCTCTTTTGTAACCTGTAGGACTTGTTGAACGTGGTAAATATCAGTATATAGATTTGTTTACATGCCCTATTTAATGATAACAATTTCCTTAATCTTGTCATGAATCGACTTATAAGCCATAATCCACAAATGATGAAGAAGATGAATTTTTAACATACAGGGCACTTCTATTATTGAACTAACTACATCTTGATACCTCTACTCTGGCTTGAGAGACTTTTGATGTGAACCAGAAATACATTAGTTGAAGTAGATATTCTGCTGCAAATTTCTCAATATAAAATTGTCCCAGGAAGAAAATTATCTCGTCTGCAAGTCAAGGCCAAAACCTTCTACAAGTAACTTTTAATTGAAATACACCTCCCCATTTTATATGTGTATGTTTGCTAGCATCACAATTTGAACCTTAATGTGGCTTCTCAAATTTAGATCTCAAAAACACATCCAAGTATTTGACACCAATCTTTTCATCAGACCCATCTATAAGTTACAGAAAGTGAAGCTGCCGCAAAGAAAGGGACTGGAGTCTGAATACCTAGAACATTGCATAACCCAGTAATTGGTGCCCTTGTTGACTTGTTTATCAAAATATTTTCCCCAGTATGTCATCCAAAAATGGACCTTTAATATCATCTGTCTGTTCAAAAGTAATTGAACAATATGATATCTGAACAATATTATGGATGATTTTCATGCTATCATCTCAACAGTGTTAGGGTATTTATTAGGTTAGTAATAGGTTTTTTTATAGTGATTGGAATGAAGTTTTCAATGTGAAGCCTGATTATAAGAACTTAGGCTTATAGTTGTTTTGGAATGGTGTCACCAAGGACTGTGAAGCCTAAAGCTTCCCTTGGTTATAGTGTCTGGATTGTATGTACATTTTATATTGAACTCCTATTTCAAATTATGTCATCGCTTCGCTTTCATATGATGTTACTTGTTATGTGTTGTTGTAATGTGATTTGTGTAGCTGAATTCTCTCTCTTTTCCATTTAAGATCACTTTGAATTCAAGGTATACTATCATTGGCGAACCTGACGTTACAGCTTGAGTATATTTTTGGTTTATGCCCATTTATGTAACCAGTGATCTCAAATTTCTAGCTAGGGATTCTACGACATTAAGTTGAAAGTGATGAACACATCAAGAGGTTAGAAGTTTGAGGGCCTACTCGCTTGTGGCAAAATAATTGTTCTAATATATTGACATTAATCAAATCCTAATTTCTGAAGTTGACATGGATATGCTGTGCACACAATTAGGATAGCTAGAAGAAAAGGGAGAGTGACTGTTTTCTGGTTTTGGGTCAACTTCAGCTGTCAAGAAGTATTTAGAGATGATTTTTATGCCTGACAGAGAAAAAAACTGTCAAGTCATTCAAATACCACTAGAAAGGCAGAAAATGGGGCCAAAACACTCGCTTGTTTCACAGCTAAAAAGATTTGGGTGCAAAATGATAAAGACTTCTACCTATATCCTTAGCTGGGAATATTATTGTAAGCTTGATAATATGATGTATGATAAGTAGGTTGGAGCATTCCTTGGCACCTGGCAGGGATATGCCATTAAATGTTATGATTGAATTGAATGTGCAAAAAAGGAGGATTGGGATACTGTAAAGAGTAAGTTCAATAAGGGTTTCAAAAATTGGTACACTGATGTGTGTATTTACAAGGAACTTGCAATTTTTTTTTCTGAAAAAAGTTTATGTGTGTGTGTGACAAAAGTTACAGAAACAACCCCCAACTTATGTTAAACTAATCACTAGTGGGGTCCCTGTATTTTAGGAAACAACAAGATAATCTGAAAGTACTTGTCCTTGAAGATCAAAAGTGCTTGTTGATCCTACACGGATGGAAAATAACAAACTTGCTTTGAATAAAGACATAAAATAGAAATTTGAATGTTTGCCATGGCATGACGAAGCTTCTATTCCAAAGGATCTCTCAGATCTCCTAATATTAAGAGTGTTAAAGCTGAGAGAAAGTTCTTGCATATGACTAGTGTTAAAATTAAAAATCTGGTCCTAAGATGTTTTTGCTTTTGTACAACATGGAGGCTGTTGTGACCTGGAATGCAGGGAATGACTATGGGGGCCCATTTTTTGCCTGTAAAACCCCACATTTCGCTTGTAAAACATTTCTGGTATGAAATGTGGGGTCGAAACATCCCGGAAACGCCCAGGCATGTGCTGGAAACGGCACTACCGTTTCCATGCTGTTTCTGGCATGTTTGCGGCAGCAGTTTTTCAACCAAAAATAAATCACAAATAAAAAGACCCAATACTTTAAATACTTTCAATAATACCCTTTGAAAAATTTCACTAACCCACTTGAATTTAATGTTTCCAACTCCCACCTATCAGCTTCCAACTGCCCACCTCTTGTTTAATTTATTTCTATCTACCCTTAGAATAATTTGATAGTTTACATACTTGGCGAGCCTGCAAGTAATTGCTGAAATTCAAACTGGGGAGTTTTTTTGACTTATACTGGCAACTCTTCCAGTCCCAAGTTTTGCCGATTTTTCTGAGAGTACTGGGCAATACTCGCCAATACTTGCAGTGAGTACTCGCCAATATTCATTTGATAGATTTTGTTACTGTATTATGTATAAAATTTGTGTTTTAAAGAAATTTAAGTGTTTTTAAGTTGCCATGTACTTACAGAGTCATAGTGTTTGGTCTGCCAAGTATTTGCCAAATATGAGTATGCGAACTATGATTTCACTAACCCCCTTGCATATGAACTTCGCTGGTTTATAATAAATAACAGCTAACATACTGACTAGTGCAATTCCACAATCAATCTATTAGAGCAATATTTGTTGTCAAATGTGGTAATGCTTGCGACTGAATTCTACTATAAGAATGCTCCACATACTGAACCTCTAGGCACCATCTCCATGTATGCATCCATCGAAAATGTATCATTTGACTAGATTGTATGGGAACTCTCCTTATATGACAACTGAATAAGATGCAGCTTGTTTTCCCACAGTGAAGATGGGTGAAGATCAACAGTGTCTTTGTATGTCAAGTACTTTCATAGGCTTGTTAGGAGACTCAAAAACATATCTGTAATAGCATTGTCAATGTCCGTATCTGTAACAACACTCAGAATATACCCTCCAATTCAATGGGTCTTGAATAATCATGAATATTGAAATTGAAGTCATCTTCATATTTCAATACATTCCTATTCTTGATGATCATCTCTTCCCATGGTCAAGGATAGACTGCTTCTACAGAATATCTGCACTTAGGAATTTCTTGTATTTGTACCAGTTACCTAGGAGACTCAACTTGATTCTGTTTGTCTCTGTTTTTCAACTGCAAACTACCAACTTTGTGAAATAGCATATCTAGAAGGGTCTCAGCCTTTGCCAATGTGTGAAACATGAGTGTGATATCTTCTCGTATGCGAGACTTGTCAAGTTCTCTTTGCAAAGCTTCATTGATGCATGTAGTTTATCCTCGGTCAAAAAAATGATTGAAAGAAGGATAATACCCTTGGAGGGGTTTGAGATGACCAGCACTATCTTGTGCACATGAAATCGAACTATCCATTGTCTACAATGATGCTGGGTGTTCTTTCTTCCTATGTACTTGGGTAATACATTTTTTTGTATTTTCCTTGTTGAACGAGGAGGGTAATGCGACATGTATCAAGACTTTTGAATGGCAGTGATTTGACACCCACAAGTTTTCTACATTCATCCCTCCCCATATGAGGACTTGTTTGACACATTTGGTGCGTTGTGAAATTTCTCTTGTTTGCTTTGCTTACCTTTTCTCTTGATTTTACTGTCAACACCTAACTCCATCTATGTCTTATTATGCATGTTTCCGCTCTCTTATCTCAGGTGTACCATCTATATTTGTATTAATATTTAAATTTAAATCAAATTTTAGTAGCAATAAAATCAAGTAAGACAGTGATTTTTTCTCTTGCCAAACGGAAAGATAAATAGCTCATCATCACCTTATAGTGTCCTCTTACCAAGACATTTACTACCCTAATGCAGGATCTGAGATCAGTGAACTCATTTATACAAACATGGTAGATGCAATCAACATGCAATTGGTTGTAACATTTATACAAGCATGTTAATACCTGAATCTGATAACTTCATGTTTTTACAACACTTTTATGTGTTTTGTTGGTTTAATGGAGTTTCTTTCAAATTTTTACCCTAGACAGTAATGTTTGGGGCTATTTAATTGGGTGTTTAAATGTTTTCTTAGAATTCTTTGGCTTTTGTTTGAACATGGCTGAGTTTGATTCTTTTTTCTATTTTACAGAATACGGAGGAACAAGCCATATTTATAACAGGTAAATATTTTAGTTTATAATCCAGTTTCTTCACAGAGAAACATTGAATAATATTCTTCTGGATTCATCTGTGCGAGTATGTTTTAATAAGGAAGTGGTTTGAAATATGATTAGAGGCATCATTGTCAGGGTAAGAACCTTTCTGGTTATACCGACAAGAATATAAATGTGCTACTGAAAATGTTTAGTATGCAATACACACTTTAGAAGACCTATAGCACATATGACCTTTATGTTACGTGTTCTGACCTTTTTGACACCACAATATTAGGTGAAGACTTATGAGTCTATGACTATGACGATTTCAAACCATTGTTAAAAATCTTCACTTCTATGCTCATTGCCACTGACAGTTTTCACTAGCTCATACCTATTGGGATCTTGCTAGTAGCTCTTTCCAGTTCTGGCAGCTTCTTCTGGCTTTGTACTTTTTTTCTCAGGGACCTTTTGGTTCTCCCGCTTTGTATTTCCTCACATTTTTTTCTGCAGTCCCTTTGACCTACTTTTGTGGTCATTTGTTGGACATTAATATATTTATCTTATCTTATCTCCACATTACATCATAATTCTATGGAAAAATGAGAATTCTCCTTAGGCCCTTACTGCTGATAAACATAAGAAATAGTAATAATTCCAATCTAGCCACACGAATGCTCATAGAAAACTAGGTACATCAACAGGATTCATGCTAATTTAGGCACGGGCAAATTTACATGTAAAAATCCTTACTCCTGTCTTTAGGCATAATGTTGGTAAGTGTGCATTAACCATCAATTATTATTTAATGTACAAAACCCCAATATAAGAGCATAGAAATAGCCATTATACATATGCCACACCCATGGATTCGTACATGGACTGGATTGAACTGAAAATATGGCTTTAGTTTCAGATGTGCAATTATTGTTCCTGTTTTGTTTTCCTTTTGAATCCAGGGCCGTCATTGATTCAAATTAGGATATCTAGAGGAGTAAGAATCCTTTTGGTTTTCAGTTGGAATTTAAAGTTTACTTTTTTTTTTTTCAATATTAAGCTGTTATTCTGGTTCTTCCCTTTCAAGAATCCTTTTGGTTTTCTGTTGGGGTTTAAAGTTTAATATTTTTTCAATATTAAGCTGTTATTCTGGTTCTTCCCTTTCTCTGGGTCTGTCCCCAGTTCAAAACAGGAAAATTTGACCACAATATGGTGGTTGTAATAGATATGTATTTTTTACTACGTTACTTATAGCTAGGACAGGTGTTCCCTGTATGGTACATTCTGGGTAACGGTGCGGTTCTGATTCCTTTGTGTGAACGTCCAAGGTACTGCAAGACAGGTCCAGGTATGGATGGGAGGAAGAACCTAGGCATACCCAGGCTTGTTTTGCAGTACCCTAGACATAGCCAGCAGGTACCCGCAGTAAAGTTTTGTAGTTAGTTTTTTGTTATAAAAATCAAACATGGACTTTTGAAAATAATTAAAAACAGCAACAACACATTTACCTCACATTGCATATTTGCCTTTCATTGTACATTTTCTCTCACCTTCATATATTCAATCATGTAGGATTGATGCACTCAATTAAGACATTAAAGAGCAATTTGATTATGAATATAATGAATATGCTGATTTATCTTGATTTGTGTATACATTGTAATATTTGCACAATGTACTTTTGTTTTTTGATAAGGGTAAATATAGGGAATCGAAAGGGCCCTATCCCTTTTGCAACATTATGAAAGATTTATACCATTCAGCACAAGAAGAACACTATAAAACAACAAAAACAAGCCACCTTGAAACAGGCTGAATGTTTGCATACAGCAAACAGTTAACATTCAGCCACAGACAGCAGACCTCACTACCTCTCAAAGGCACTCACCATTGATTCACATCCATCATTTTTCTAGGAGGCCCTTTCTTTTTTTTATGAACTGTTGTCCATGTTTCAAGGATATTTTCATAATCATTATCACATGGTATACAAACTTCCAGAGATTCAATCTTTTGGACCTTTTTGGAGATAGTACCAACTTCTAAAAAAGCTTGTGAGTCAGTCACCAACTGGTTCACTATAGCCCCAGATGCAACCGTACCTGGTCCAAGGCTCAAGCACCCTAGATGGAGACTCCACCGGTGTACGCAACGTGGTATTCACAGCCTCCTCCTGCAACACCGTATCATCCTCTCATCCCTACATTTCCGACTCTGATTCCAAAGAGATTTCTGCTTCACCTTCCACAACAAGGTGCTGGGGAGAGCATCCTTCCACCATGAAACTTTCTTGTGTCCTTTCCGTTTCAGGGTCTTACATTCTAAAGCCATGCGACTTAACTCAAAACATCACTAGCATCTGAAGGAAATCCCTCATAATCAAGAAGTTGGGACCAAGATCGATCCTGGACTTTGAGCGCAATGTGGGCCGGAAGCTCCTTAGAAGTGTCCAGATCCGCCAAAATGTGAGCATAGGTGGGGTGGGATGCTAACTCAATGTCGAGTTGATCACCAAAATTCTGCCCAAAGTGTTGCTGATGGCTATAAAGCAAGATTTACTCCAAAATTGTAGCGGGGATGAGGCAATCTTACCCACTCAAGCTTGATTGAGAAGGCTTCAGTAGTGGGCTTGAATGATGGATACCGGGGTTTCAATAATAAGTGGTGGTACTTATTGACCCATAACTTGTCAAAAATAATGTCCCTATCTTGAACCAGCTCAAATACCACAATGAAAAATCCCCTAGCATAGGGGTAGATGTCCACATTGCCCTCCATTAAGGGCTGCCAATACTTAGAGATTCAAGAGTGAAGCTCGAGTAGATTGGGCCGAGGCCGTAAAACCTACAAATCAAACCCTTGCTTTTGAAATACTGTGCCTTTTCCAATACCTCTTCCCTAAAGGAGACATAGGGCATAAAATTGGCGTTGGTTAATGGCCCGACAATAGTCTAGTCTACACTCGATCCACATCCGTCGTCACAACAAGAAAAGAACGAGTTGGGTGGCCCGCTTCTTTGACGCCTTCTAAATCGGCGAGAAAGGGATGCGGCGTGGTGGATTTCTGTTTTAGCGAGAGCAAATCTCTCTATCCAAAGAACATCGTCATCATGCTTGCTTTGCCCAGTACAAGGAGACATGCTCAATGTAATATCTCTTTGGGGCTAAATTTGAACACCAAAGGAACTTGCACAAATCCAAATAGTAAACCGAAGCAAAACTGAAATTAAATTATCAAACCCTAGCGACGTCAGTAAACATATTTTCTATGTTCCACGGGGACGCGTCCCCTACGTTTTTTAGCTCGTCCCTCGTATCGGGGACGTTTCGGAACCTCGGGGACGGGTAGGAAATGTCCCCTTCCTGTCCCCAAACTCTGCAAAAAATCGGAAACGTCCCAGGGACGTCAAAAAAACAAGGGACGGCTGGACGTCTCTGGTACGTTTAGGGGACTTCTAGAAGTCCCTCGACCGTATCGGGATGTCCAACCGTCCCCGCTGCCCCTATGCATAAAACCTTTAAAAAACGTTTTTTTTTTAAAACACACTTTTAATTAAAAGTAAAGCAATGTGGGGGCCCACAAGGACCCCCACTTGCATTTCTAAGTGCCCTAAACCTAAAACAAACATCAAAACAAAAAAAGAAGCTCATTTGACTCATTTCTCATTTTGTGAAGGAGAAGACAAAGAAAGAAAAGAGCATAGAGAAGAATAGAGAGCAACAGTGAGAAGAAGGCAAGAGAGCAATATTCTACTCCATTAGAGGTATGTTTATCATCCTTTGTTCATTTTACAAATTTGCACAAACTATTTCTTCATTGTTTCATTTTTTTATCACAGTTTCAAGCTTCACAAACTCAGGGAAGTTTATTTTTATTTTTTTTTTTGTTTTCACTTGCAGTTGCAAGGTTGTTGCATTTCCAATACAAAACAATGAGCAGTAGTGAGGGTGAAGAGATTCAATTGGCAATGCAACATAGAGGTAGAACCAGAAATAGGGTTTCTTCAAGGAGTGAGAGTGTTGCACCAACAATGGGTTCAAATAATCCGTTTGATTGCCCTTCACAACTCCTCAAAATCTATGCAAAGGGGCCATTCAATGCTAAAAAACCTCTTTCAAAATTGGTATAGAATGTGATCGACAAAGAAAAAAAAGAATTCAGGGGGGAGTAGAGTGTGGTTATGCCATATTTGCAACAAAGAATTTAGGGGCAGCTACACGCGGGTTTATTCACATCTTTTGGGCATAACTGGACAAGGGGTAAGAGGTTGTGAAAGAATATCATTAGCGGAGAAGACCGAGGTGACTAGGTTGCACATGGAGGGTGAGACAACGAAAAAGGGATGCCATTGGAGACTACACAAGTGCCTACCCAATGCATGGATGTTGAAAGTCAAATAGGAGGGGATTATGCTAAGGGAAAGAGAAAGACTTCTCTTTTATTACAAGTATGTTTAATGTGCAATCAAGGGAAGTAGTTGACTCTTCTATTGCCAAATTCTTATTTACCAATGCTATACCATTTCATGTGTCACATTCCTCTTTCTTTAAACAAATGTTCAAAGATGTAATTGTTGTTGGTTCCTCATATGTCCCTCCTGGAGAACACAAACTACGAACCAGCCTCCTTGATAAAGAATATTCTAAGGTGAGTGTGGTGATGGAGGAGATGAGGCAAACTTGATACGGGTGGGTTGCTTTATCATCATGGATGAGTGGATCGATATTAACCATCGGCCACTCATCAATATCATTGTCACATGTCCCGCTGACCCTTATTTTTTAGAACAATTGATTGTACAAGGAAGAGGATGCAACCTTCCAATTTCAAATTTTGAAGGATGCCATAGAGGAGATTGGGCCCTCTAATGTTGTAACATAGTGATCGATTCAGCCCGCGTATGTAACTTAGTTGGCATGATGGTTGAGGTGCTTACAAGCACATTTTCTCGGACTCCATGTTGTGTTCATGCATTGAACAACGCATTGAAAGGCATTGGAAAGATAGATTAGGTGAAGGTAGTGTGTGACAAAGGCTAGACACATACGGATGTTCATTTGCAACCATCACACCTCACTTGCTCTATTCAGTCTTTTTTGAGGAAGGAATTCCTCAAACCTGTGGACACTAGATATGCCAACTATTTCATTTTGTTAGAGAGGATGCTTGAGGTGCAGGAGGCTTTGTAATTAATGATGGTTAATCAGGAGTGGGGTAGATGGCCGAGAGCAAACACTTTTGAAGGAAAAGGTGTGAAACAAAAGATCTTCGAGGATGATTGATGGACCACAATCGGGTAAGCTATTACTGATTTTATATATGTATGTTTAGTTTTTAATTTTTAAATAGTTTTATCCATGTTTATAACTTATAAATTAGTTTAGTTTTTCATTCTTGAATCTTAATGTTTTCTAATTTTTTTGTAAATTGTTTGGAGATATGTTTGCTCTTTCATCTCACTTGTAGTGAGGGTCATAAGATATGCTTGATCTGAGACTTTCCTACTCTTGGAGAGATTTATGAGACATTTGACAACATGCTTGGACAAATGAAGCAAGCCATTCATAAAGCAGGGATCCTACTTTGGCATTTTATGAGGATCATATTAGGCCCATTGTGACACGGCGGTGGAACACAATGAACACCCTTCTTCATATGGCAACCTATACTCTAAATCCTAATTGGTATGCAACACGACCTGGGAGAGTGCCTCCATCTGATGATGAAGAGGTGAAAGAAGGGCTCATAAAGGCCTTTCGAAAGATGTACATTGATGAGGAGTCCACTTTATTGCACCCAATGGCTATTCTTTGTCAATCTCCGTGGACCAACATTTAGCAAGCCAGAGGCGAGGATAGATAGAGCTACATTAGCTCAAGTAGACCCTATTGGATGGTGGACATGGCATGGCAAGGATGCACCAAACTTGAGGATTCTTGCCACTCGCCTCCTTTCATAGTTTGCTAGTTCCTCTGTTGCAGAGAGGAATTGGTCCACATATGGCCTCATCCACATAGTTAAGAGGAACCACCTTACCTCTCGATGAGCAGAGAAGTTAGTAAGCATGCATAGTGCCTTGAGACTTCGATGTCGGCCAGCACTCCTGAGTATCGTCAGACTCCAGCCACACGTTGGGATGTTGATCCCGAAGATGTTTCACAGATTGATGAGGAGGCACATGTGGGATTGGTTGGGGTTCCATTGGATGAGGCAGCCCCTCATAGTTCTAGTGACTCAGACTCATAGTCATATTTTGATGCCACTATAGCGGAGCTTGATTAGGGGCAACTATATATTTTCATTTTGATTTTCTATGTTTCAGACATTTTGTTGCCCTTGGACATTTCATTGTAATTGAAACTTGAATCTTATGTGCAATCTCAATTCAGTTGCAGTATTATATATTAAAGTTTTATGATGTGTGTGATGAATGCTTTATTAAGTTTATCAATGTGTTATACTTATCATTATTCATATGAATATTTGAAATTTCCTATATTTTTAAGGTTAAATCTTATGTGAAATCTCAATTCAACTCTAATTTTATTTATTAAGGTTCTATAATGTGTGTGATGAATGCTTTAGCAATGTTATCATATGAATATTTGAAATTTCCTATATTTTTAAAATTTTCCCTTATTTTTTAATAGCCGTCCCCTAAAAAAAGGCCTAAAAAAATTTGTCCCGAAAACACGTCCTCCCGTACCCTACCGTCCCTGTCTCGGAAACTTGGTGGAACATAGCATATTTTTATGATAGAAATCAGCGATAAACTTGTTGGAAATAATATAGAAATTCCTCAAAATATTATTCTTCAAAGCTGGAAATGATTGCAAGAGAAAAGCACTGAGAAAATATATCTTTTTGCAATTTAATACTAGCTGGAATTAATTAACAGTAGTGAATACCCATTACAAAAATGGCTGGAACTAAGCGTTTCCAAGCCCAAACACAAGTACAAATAGAAGATTCATTGCCAAAAATATGGCAAACCAAATGGTGCAAGAATTTGATACCGCCGTGCCCTAGAACACCCCGAACTTCACCTTAGGGCAGGTCACCCTAGGAGAGGGTCTGAAATTGGCCAAACAGCTGGTCCAAAACCCTTGCAAGCTCAAACACGAACTTTTGTGGCTGTCCCACACTCAAAACCATGAAAATCTGATCTACCCTTGCTGTGAGTCATGCCCTAACACTGATAAATCTGCCTTAAACCCTTGTAAATCTGATTGTAGCACAAGTGTGACCTCTATATGAGATCACCAATGAAGATGTGAGGATTTCCATCCTCAAATCTAATTATGTAAGTGCTATTGAGGAATTTCGTCCTCAATAGACCTCCATGGAGGGTTTCCATCCTCAATGGATGAGAGAGAACAAAACATACTCCAACTCTAAGAGAATAAATTCCAAAGCAAGCATAAACATCTTCCAAGCCAAGTGACCCCTTTAAATAGCTAGAGGTGGCACCAAAACCAAATAGAATCCTCCTAAAGAGGACCGACCTCCTTGGAGACATAATAGTTCCTTTTTCTTTTATTTTTCCATTGGTTTTTCACCTTTTTCCCAGCCAACCTGACTATACTTAGAAAATTACTTTAAAATAATGCAAAGCTCACAAAAACAATTGAAAATCATGACATTAACTTCCCTTGCTCATTCCCTTTTAGCCCACAGGAAGTGGAATGGGCCCAAGTTCTTTTAAGAGAACTAACATTGAGAAGGGGACACTACACCTAACCCGACCACCATTGGAAGGTATGCTTGTATAGTTTCTGCCATCGCCCTCGCTGAGCAAGGCACAACGCTTTGCGGATTTCAGTTAGGGTTCATGAGCGAGCATAGTAGGAGCGATTAGGGGTTTCGGTTTAGGGAAACACTGCTGCACAATGTACTTGTTCTATGTTTGATAGCTTAATATCATGACATTTGGCATTGAATTATTAGTATGTTTTGTGTTTATTTAAGTAATTTTGTTTACCATCTGCATATTATATGGTTATTTTTGCCTATTTGGCTATTATTTTAATATTTTATATATTTTTTGTATGGTACCCAAAGTCATACCCGGGCCCAAAAATTTTGCCGTACCTGCATACCAGTACCAGGATTGGCTACTTAGTGTTTTATTTCAATATCTCAGGTGGGAGACCTCTTATTTTGTTTTCTGTCTTTTCTTTTATGATTGTGGAGTATTTCAGCTCTGTTTGGGATGTCATCTGCCATCCTTTCTACCAAAACTGCCTTTGCTATCATTATCTCCTCTTCCTTGGTTCCTCTTCTCATAATGCAGACCCTCTGCTAAGAATGGTGCTAGGCTTGAGCTTCCGTTTAGTGCCAAATATAGATTTTATTTGCTCCTTTATGAAGAACAGTTTTGGTCCAGCATGTTTTTACTGCTTTGGTTAATAAAAACAGCTCTATGGCTAAAAATGGACAATTCTTCATTGGAGTTGTGACTGATAGTAAATTTTCTTCTTCTTGATGTATTATGGTGCAATATTTGAAGAGCTGACCTTTTGTGGCAGGTTTCCACAATCATGATTTGAATGGGCCTTCAACTTGTTTCTTTACTCTTAAGAATACTACTTTATCACATTGTAATAGTATTTATCTTCTTCACTCACTACTATTCACCACTGAGTATGTAAAAGTCTCATTCCTTGTTTAAGTTTGGTATCACTTATTACTTAGGTGTTAATTTTCTTTGTTGTGAACTTTACCTCACTTATTCACATTTAACCTTATATTACTGGAGGCTGGAAATCTAATTGAAATCTTAAGTAATTGGCATTCTCTCCCAACAATTTTTTGTTTCATATTCTCGAATCTTCTAAAGAACCAAACCTTTCTTCTTGTTCCTGAAGATGTTTTTGTCTTTATCTCTGCCTTGTCATATACGAAGTAGGGAGCGAAATTGGCCTTTGTGCAAGTTGCATGCTACTTAGTAAATGATTCTGAGGGGGAAGGGGTATCTGCAGGCAGCGAAGGCGGCCTTTGTGCACTTCACTTGCTGATTATTAAATGATCATGAAAACCTCTATTTTATATGAAGCTGTAAGTTAAACTTTGATTAGTCTTAAAGAGTTACATGTAAAAGGTGTCCCATGGAAAGTTGTGATTGGTAATTCAAGTTGTATAAAGCTGAACTCTTGATATCAATAAAAGCATCACTTGCATCTTGTGTATATTTTTGTAACATTTGTTCTGTTTAATGTGTATATGCTGAATATATGTTATTGCTATTAAAAATAACACATTGGACCTGATGTATGTCAACATCTTATCATAATTGCCTTCCTTTGTCGAGCTCAAACAAATTCCATACATATCATTTCGTATTAGTGCTCTAAATTCCCTCTTCAAGGGATTGAGGACAAACAAGAGGTATATGTTTGAGGTTTGCTAGGTTTGACCCCACTTTGAAATCATGCAATTATTCGAGCTGCAACTCAATATGAGAGCATGATGGAAGACATATTGTACACTTATTTTTGGATAAGAAAAATATATATTAAAGAGGAAATATTAGAGACAACAGAGCTGAAAACTTGACAAGCCAGGTTGTATATGGGATCTACGAGTATTGCAAATGCAGAAGAGCACATACTGCTCATGTAGCTGACTGATCTAGTTGTCAGGATTTTAGACTTCAATGCTTCATTAGGGGAGTAGCCACACAACTAAGCTATGAATATATCTACATAGCATAGCTACTGGAAGCGGGGTTCAGTCATGACTGGTGCCTAAAGAAAGAAAAAGGCCTTCTATTTGGTGGAAACATTTTCCTCAGCTGGATGTTTTCCTCTGTTGGTTGGTCCCGGGCTGTTGCCCATCTTCAAAACAATTTTATGGGTTTACTCTTGGTGGTTTTTGAGGCTATAATGGTTATTGAAAGCCAGCTTGTTCATTAGCACTCTTTAGGGGAAATGAACCTTTTGAGTTAACAATGGGACTTGGTAGGGGAGCTTGCAACGTTGGACCACAGATTGGGTGTGATCATGCAAGAAAGCAGTTGCATATTACACTCTCAACAAAAGAAAATCTCTCTCCATGTTCACCAAATGTCACCTTCAATTTTTCTCTTTTGCATTTTTTGGTAACATTTTGAAATGTCCCTTTCCCACTATTTATAAATTTTGATTTTTGTTGTGAATTCTGTAATGTCTCCTTTTCTAGATTAAAATAATTAATAATATTATTTAAGTTGGGCCTGGTCATTTCTAATCTTTGGGCAATTTAATAATAATACTAATATTAAATTAAAAGTATTTTTAAATGCTTAAGAGTATAATTAATGATTTAACTATGTTGGCCAAATGTAACTTTATGTTATATTCTAAGGCAACTTATGTTTTATTATTAAAATAAAAATACTTTAAAATAAAGTAAGTCCGCCCAAAATTGAAAGAAAGAGGAAAGAAACATTATAACATTATATAAGGAGGATGAAGGGGTTCATTTGGGGCATCTATCATCTATCTATCATCTTGATTTTATGAGTTGAGCACTTGTGCTTCTACTTTTAGCTATTGAGGACGAAAACCCTCTTAGTATCCATCACTTGAGGACAAAAACCCTCATTGTGATCAAATTTGAGGATGAAAACCCTCAATATCTTCTTGGCGGCTTCACTCAGGGGTCACATTTGAGCGTAATTTCGGATCATCACAGTTAGGGCACAACTTGTAGCCATTTCTAGTGTTGTCTTGTAATGTCCCCTTAGGACATAAAATAGAGACATATGGGTTTCCTAGGGAACTCTTATAAAAATGATAGAAGTTTGATTTTTATTTAAAAACCTTACCAAAAATTACAGCAATCTAAAATTTCACTTTTTTATTAAAACCCACAACCCACAATACCCGAAGGCTTAAAACATCTAGGAGACCTCTAGTAACATCAACATGGAAGAAAATATTTTTTCTAAAAATAATTCTTCTAACAAGGATATGTATTTATTTTAATTTATTTTAGACACGAAATAGCTTGAAACTTCAAAATTTCATCTCCCGAAATACTTCGAGTGAAAATACAAATGATAGCTCAAAATGATCACAAAAATAGAAGCTATCAATCAAAGGAAACCTTAGATTTTTCCACCCACGGGAAGAACCCCAAAAATGATCCCGAAATCTCCAAATGTGTGGATCAAACTGGAAATGGATGTGAAAGCCATGAAAATGGTTGCCAAATACAACCCACACTTGTCACAAGTGAATCTCAACTGATTGTTGGCTGACCCAATACAAAAACCTTGAAAATCAGACTTGCAGATGATGCCCTAGCTGTAATAAATTTGAAAACAACCCCAAAAAGTGCTTTAGATCTGAAAAACAACCTTCTAAAAACTAAAATTCTGAATTGTGGCATAGTAGTAAATCTCGGGTGGATGGACTGACAAAGTTGAGAGTTTTCGAGAGGTTTTCGTCCCCTGGAGATCCTTCTCCTTAAGGGTTTTCGTCCTTAGAAGATTTGATGCAAGCAAATAGCTTAACATGCAATGATAGAAAATAGATTGACAAAAGATGATCTCAAATGAATACTCAAACCTCCTTTTATAACCTTTCCTTGCCTTTTTCCAAGTTGGGTGCTCCATGTGGGACTAAAAGTTTTTTTAATTTATAAAGTGACTTCCTTATTTCTATTTTATCTTTATGAATACACTTTATCATAAAGTCACTTTAATAATAGAAAGTCCCCCTTCTAATTAATCGTTATGACTTAAAGTTGCTTTCTATAAATATTACAAGTCTTAATAAAGCAACTTAAAAATATAAAGATAAACTACTTCCCTTGCATTTCCCTTTAAGCCCCCAAGAAATCATCTAGGGCAAAAAGGGTCTCATGGTAAGCTCGTATTAAAGAGGGGACATTACATGTCTACACCCCTTTGGATTTCAAATCAACGTTTAGGGTATTAACAATGGAAATAATTGATTGGTTTTAGTTTGTAGCGTGTTCTTTTGGTCTCCTCTTGTCATCTAGAGTGTCTTTTGTGAGAAAGTTGTTGTAATCTTATGTGGGTATTTTTCTTGTTTTATGGTGTGAAAATAAATAAAAATAATTTAGACTTTGGTTGGAAAAAATATTTTTTATCATCTATTTGTACCAAGAGGGTTTCTAGATGCTTTGGGCCTTCTGGGTATTTTTGTGTTCTGATTATTTGATAAATAAAGGAAGATTTCAGATTCTATATTTTCTGTCTTACAGGTTTGCATAAAAATCAGATTTTTGTTATATTTTGAGTTAGGGTTTCAACTAAATTTCAAAATTGTGCTAATCTGCCCTAAAAGGGATGTACAATGGTATCAAAGCACTTGATCTTACCAGCTTATGATTTAGAAGGAGAAAATAAAATGACGGACATATTTTTGATGATTTTAAGTTTGAGAGGTTTGCCCAAGGGCAAAAGAGATTAGCTAATATGATGGTAGAACTGATCCATAACATGCAACATCCAAATGGTGAAGGAAGCTCTTCAAGGGCAAACAATAAAATCTAGCCACCAAGAACCGTGAATGATATTCCATCTAGGTCATCCCGACCTACTTTCCTTCCAAAAAAAGAAACCATTCCGGTGAGGGAAACTTAGCCCTCCATAGTGGATGATGTTTGTTTACCAACTATGCTGAATATAGAGACCTTCTAGTTGAGATTCAGCAAGAACTATCACTTGCCAATTTCATAGGAGTGAGGAAAGATCGAGTTGGAATTAGACCAAGAACGAAACCACGAGCTAGACAAGGAGAGTTACAACATGTCTTGAGGAAGGAAGAGGAAAAACATTTCCAAATGGTAATGGCGGAGCAAGAAGAAAAATCAAAGTTGTTGGACATTGAGGAGTAGCCCATGGAACCCCTAGAAGCACCTATCACTCCTCCAAAGATTGAGTCATTGCCATATGAGATGGATTTTCAGGATAACTATGGGAAGGTGCTTGGCAAGATTAATAGTGTGAAGGCAAATCTATCAAAGGCTCTTACTTCAACCAAAGGAGATGAGCATTCTAATTACAGCCCAAGGAATGATGGTCATGCCCCATATTCAGTGCTCCATACTAAGGCAGTTCTAGATTGTTGTCAAGAGGGTCAACACCCTTATAATTTCAGTTCAAGTTATAGTGAGGACAACAAAGAACTATTCCAGCTTTTCCATCATTCTGAGAATGGTAAAGGGATGAGGGTAGAACCTTGGGATCTAAATTGTCCTAAGAAGCCACAATGGGATGTACAAGGAATCAAAGCGAGCAGCAAGGGAACAATTCAAAATTCAGGTAAACCAACTCATATCATCTTTGCTAGCTTCAGATTTGATATCCAAAATGGGATTGCATGGGCAAATACATATGTTATGAGAATTGGAGATAAATGGATAAATGGCTACCTTCTAGACAAGGTCCATGGTATGTTAGATAGGGCAACAACATTCTCCTCTCATATTGTTTTTGATTCAGCTGATAAGCATCCATTTAAGGAGAAATTTTTGGGTCACAAGGATGGAGGTGTTGAGGGTATTCCAACAATTCATATTTTGCCAAAGAGAGGTGAGCACTTTGATTACAACCTAAGATATGAAAATATTTCAGATTGGTTGCATCTTCTAATGACATCACTAGATTCTTGTCATTATGGGAAGCACACTAAAAGGCCTGTTAGGGTGAAGAATGCAACGGCAACATAGGGCATATAGATTCTTTGATTCAAGTTCAGAATGGTGTGTGCATAATAGTATGTATCCGGGTCATATTTTGGAATCTAGAAAGGATAGAGTTTCTAATTCTAATATCTTTATTGTTGATAAGTTCGTCATCCTATGCATAGAAAGAAAACTCATGAAGAATAATACAAGATATGTTGTGAATCCTAATAAAGCGGCGAAGGACCAATGTTCACAATTCATAAGTTACTCCTTGGAGCAAAGTCGGTTAAGGAGATAGTCATAGTTGTTGGGACCAGAAGTTGCTTGTTGTTGAAAGGAGAGTTCAAGAAGGGTGAGACATTGGTAAAACATGATCTTTTGGTTGTGTTATCAACTTAACATAGTGGTTATGGATATGGGAGTTGTCTCAATTGTCCACCACATTTTCCGTTTCTCGCATATACATTTTGTTGAGATAGAAGAAGATATTGTGACAAGAAAAATGCATATTCCACCTACAGTCATTGATGAGGTTTTTACAACTGTTACAAGATGGTTTCTAGCCACCATAAGCCCAAGGTTGAGTAAGAAAGTACAATGCTACAGTTAGGGTATGATGCTCTTTCTAATTTCATGTGTTGGAATGATAGTACTTTCCTTGGATAGAGGTAGATTGGCAAGTTTGATGAAGTTCTCTTGGTCTAACATGATGTATGAAAGGGGTCACTTGATGAGATCAGTGAGTGCAAATATTCCAACACCCTTATGGCTGTTTGGGAGGGAATTAAGAGCAAGGGTGGATGATCTACTACCTCCCAAGGAAAAGGAGAACATAATGGGGACAGCCATGCCCCAAACTTTCAGCTTGAAGGCTAAAATCATCACTACTTCCAGCTGCTACATTGCATCATTTGCAACCATACAAGTGCTTTCAATCATAAAATTGAATGATTTTCCATTTGTTGCTGCTAATGAAGCATTTCCTGTCATTGTTTGGTTGTTTCCAGCCCCTATGTTGCTAACATTACTGATTTTTGCAAAGTATTTTCAGTATTGCAGCTGCAACACTCTTTTCTATTTGTTGAGCCCCAAGGTTTCTAATTTTGGACTGATGCCATCCATCACATACAGCCATAGTACAACTCCTTTGTCCTTGCAGAAGATTGAGGATATCCTCAAATGTCGAGAAGAAAACGCCATTTGCCAACAAATCAAGAAGGAGCATAATGATAGTTGGTGGCAACCATTGTTTATTCCCCATCAAGATTGGAAGGGGGTGATCATGGACTTCATCACGAGCCTTCCCAAGGGTCAAAACAATAATGATACTATCATTCATGAGCTCATTTGGAATGGGGTAACTCCAAATATTTACACCAAGGATCGTCAATGGGATATGAAGGAAGCAAGTGGTGATAGGATCCTACCATCAAAGGGTAGAGGGAACACACTTGGGACAACAATGAGTCTGATTTTTAGTATGGTTGTCATTACCATTATCAACCACCACATTACCTCATTTGCCCTCATACAAGTGGGTTTACAGATAGATGCCTTCAATTAGGGGAAGGAGTTTTTTCAGTTTGTGATCGTTAATATGATATTTTCAGTCCTTGCATGGCTGTTCTCAGCCACTACACTGCCCGCATTGTTGATTTTTGCAAAAAGTTTTCAATTTGTTACCCATTGTACATTTTTCATGTTGCTAATCATAAAAAAACAGGTATAGGACTGGTGTTATCAGCTAAGGACAGCTGTGAGCCTACACAAAATAAGGGAAAGTCTTTGATGGAAGAATGTGGAGAAAGGGTTTAGCTGAAAAAGATCTTCATAGCAGGCACTAACATCCAAAGAAAAGGTTTAATCTTGCGGGAGTACGTGGATGTTTCCAGATATCTACAATTTTTTGAGGATCAACTTGTGGTAGAATGACATTCATTATCCACTTGGGATATATATCATCTTTGTGTTCTTTGGCAGGAGCTATCCCATTTGATAGACTGGGTCCATGCTCCATGAGCACTATAATGTGACTCATCACTTTGGCATAGATATACTTGCACTTAAGAGTTGGCATTTTCTTGAGGGCAAGTAAATTTGGGAAGGGCGGACTGTAATGTCCCCTTTTTTAGATTAAATTAATTAATAATATTATTTAAGTTGGGCTTGGTCATTTCTAATCTTTGGGCAACCTAATAATATTATTATATTATTAAAAATAAAAGTATTTTTAAATACTTAAAGTAAAATTAATGATTTAACTAAGTCGGTCAAATGTAACTTAATGTTATATTGTTTCCAGAATATCTACAATTTTTTGAGGATCAACTTGAGGTAGAATGACATTCATTATCCAAATGGGATACATATCATACCGTGTTCTTTGCAGGCAGAGCTATCCCATTTTATAGGTACAAGGTCCATGCTCTATGAGCACGATAGCGTGACTCATCATCATTTTGGCATAGTGATACTTGCACTTATGAGTTGGCATTTTCTTGAGGGCAAGTAAATTTGGGAAGGGCGGACTATAATGTCCCCTTTTAAGATTAAAATAGTTAATAATATTATTTAAGTTGGGCTTGGTCATTTCTAATATTTGGTCAACATAATATATTGTTATTATTAAAATAAAAATATTTTAAAATACTTAAAGTAAAATTAATGATTTAACTAAGTCGGTCAAATGTAACTTTATGTTATATTATAAGGCAACTTATGTTTTATTATTAAAATAAAATTGACTTTTAAATAAAGTAAGTTGGCCACCAAAATTGAAAGAAAGAGGAAAGAGACGTTATAAAAGGAGGATGAAGGGGTTCATTTGGGGCATCTATCATCTTGATTTTATGAATTTGAGCACTTGTGTTTCTACTTTCAGCTATTGAAGACAGAAACCCTCTTAGCATCCATCACTTGAGGATGAAAACCCTCATTGTGATCAAATTTGAGAACAAAAACCCTCAATATATTCTTGGTGGCTTCACTCGGGGTCACATTTGAGGTTAATTTCATATCATTACAGCTAGGGCACGATTTGCAGGATTTCTAGGGTTATCACACCCCTTTGGATTTCATATCAGTGTTTAGGGCATCAACAATGGACAAATTGTTTGGTTTCAGCTTGTAGTGTCTTCTTTTGGTCTCCTCTTGTTATCTAGAGTGTCTTTTGCGAGAAAATTGCGATAATCTTATGCGGGTATTTTTCTTGTTTGATGGTGTGAAAATAAATTCAAACTTTGGTTGGAAAAATTATTTTTCATGTACTTATACTAAGAGGCTTTCTAGATGCTTTGGGCATTCTGGGTATTTTGTATTGTGATTATTTGATAAATAAAAGAAGATTTCAAATTGTTGTATTTTCTGTCTTATTGGTTTGCATAAAAATAAGATTGTTATATTTTGAATAAGGGTTTCAATTGAATTCCAAAATTGTACTAATCTGCCCTAAAAGGGACGTTACAATTTCTTTTTTTCAATATTGGGAATCAATAACATAATAAGCAAGAACATACAAGATTAATATTCTTAACTTTACTAATAACACCAAGACCCCATAAATTTCTTTATTTCAATAAGCTGAAAATACAATGCATCTAAAATCTTTTATTGTAATGAGCTGAATACTCGTGAGTCGTGAATACTATGACAAGTCAACTGGGTATTGAAATTACACATACAGAAATACCTAGTTATGCAATACCCAGGGTATAACCCAAGTTTATTGTGGACATACAACAAGAAACAGTCATTACAGAACTGTGTTGAACATCTGATCATAAATACATGTGACAACAAGGTACATAAATACTGGAGCAATAGTACAAATCACTGCAGCATCAATATGGATCACTGAAGGGTCAATATGGATCATTGTAGCAATGGTACAAATCTTTGTATCACCGCTGCAACAAACTGAAAATGGAATAAATTTCAATCTTCGGCACAAATATGATCCCTGGATGAAATCACCACAATTGGAATTAGAGGGTTTCCGTCCTCCAATCCTACACACCAAAGGGTTTTCGTCCTTGGGTGAAAAGATGAACACAAAGGCTCAAGCTCGGATAGGGTTTTGTTTCAAGGAGTAATGAATAATCCTTTCTTTTGAGCCCAACTCCTTTTATAATTCCTTTTAATTCAAACCCTAAAAGCATTTAAAACACTTTAATAAAATATTAATTTTTGGCCTGCTTTATAATATTAATACAAAAGTGTCCTTTTACCATGTTATAAAAGTTGAAGTGACTTAGGTTACGAGTCCTCTGATTAGATTAATTCGTTAAAGGGGACATGACACATTTGGGTTGTCATATGAATGAGACCGACCAATATTTGAGGTAGGAAATCTTCCGAATGAGTAAGTACAAGATCTAACCTTCATAGCCCCTTGGCATGGAAGGGGACTATGTGATGGTCGTACTTGCATTGGGTGATTCTGGATGTCCACGTCCTTTGTTGAAGTGGTAGGATTTTCGATCATCTCTTGGTCATACTTTGTAGTGAAAGGAGAGAGGTTCCCATGTAGAGGATGTGTGAGAGGTGCACTTTATTGTCCCCACTTACATGTGATTTTCAGCAATCATAAATTCTATATTGTTGATAAGATTAGTTTGAACATAGCCGCTCGTGGTTTTGAAGACCATGGGATTTTCAGGTTGGTTGATGGAGGGGAAGTGAAAGAGCATGCTTTGATGGCCAAGAGTGGTTAAGTGTGCAGTTCACTTTGGCATGTAAATTGGTTTGCCTTAGAAGAATGTTGGCATATCTACAAGCTCATTAGATCAAAGCCCACAATAACTTTCAGTGATAACTAGGGAGCTCAATTTGACAAGAATAACATCTTTCATGAGTAAACAAAACATTTTAATGTGCATTGTCACTTCATTTGACAGCTCATAGAAGATGGAGAAGTTGAGCTGCACTACCGTCCAACCTAGGACTAGACCCCAAACATTCTCACCAAGTCTCTTGGCCTAGATAAATTTGTAAAATTTAGAGATAAGCTTGGTGTATTTTCTAGAATGATCATTAAGGTAGGATGTTAGAATTTGTAACATGAAGTTATAATGATCATACTAGTCTTAGTGATAAGACTTAATAATAAAATAAAGTCACTAGATGATTTTTAGTTTGATTTATCAAATAATGTAAACATGAATTTATGTTCAATTTAGTCATTTAAGATTTAGGGGTTGGGTCACCCAAGTGTTTTGGGTTTATGTTGTTACTTTCCTTTAGAGACAATTGCTTTCTCATTAATATATCCAAGAAGTATCTCTCTTTCAAATTCTCATGTTCTTGCTTGTTTTCTTTCCCTGTTTGATTTTTCGTAACATGGTATTAGAGAAACAATAAAGGGGTGTATATGAAGCGGTTGGCTTAGAAGAAAATTACCGTGGCCTTAGCTTGATGAACTTTAGTAGTGTGTGCTCGCTTGATGAACTTGTAGATTTGTTAGTATTCTTCTCAACCAAACCACTTCACATTCCCCTTTTATTGTTGCTCTTATGCCATGTTGTGAAAATTGAACACACAAAGACACCGAGAAAGAACACAAGAAAGAAATACTTCTCGATATAGTAATGAGAGTGACCATCTATAGGAAAGCAACAACATAAACCCTAATATTTGGATGATACAAACCCTAATCCGTAAATGACTTAGGTGAACATTAGGTCATGTTTACATTATTCGATAAACAAACTAAAGTCTTAATGTGACTTTTTACTATCCTATCACTAATACTAGTATGACCATTGTTGACTTTAGGTTACGAGACTCTAACAAGAAAAGAGGTTTTGAAGCAAAGGATAAGTGAGAGGTTCATTATTGATGCGGGGGCATCCTGGGACTTAGTCTAAACCTGCACTTTGGAAGGGGAAGATGCACGCGAAGATTAGGACACGTGGGCTAAAAGAATGAAATAACACAAGGAGGTGCGCACTACAATTGGAGTAGTAAGGTGTCGTCGAGAGGACAACCAAACGGAACAATGCGGGAGAAGGGTTGTTAGAGTGCACATGAAATAGGTTGCACCAAGAGAGAAGTAGAGGTCGGTAAAGGGCTCAAGGAAGTAGAGCACGTGGGAGAGCGAGCAAAGGAAAAGAAGCGCGGAGAATGGCGCAAAAGGAGTTGTCTCAAAGGCAATTTGAGGGAAACAACAAGGAGAGAACTATAGAGGAGTTGTGCGAGGAATAGAGCGCAAAGGAAGAGAGAAGTAGAAGACGAGATCTGGTTAGATCTCGCAAGTAGAAAGGAAGAAAAAAGCATGCGTGACATGACGAGGACTCAAGACCGGTAGAATACCAACTTATGAGACAACTAGTTAGGGAGAAAGAAGGTGGAGATGCGTGACGGGATGAAGAGATGCCAAGAGGGAGAGAGATGGTCGGGAAAATAGCGATGGAAGAACAAAAGGAAGACTAGTAGATCGCAACCATGAGGCAACTAGTCAAAGAAAGAAGAGGCCATGAGAAGTAGGCTAATAAAAAGGAGGGTTGTCGGAGAGCACAAGGATGAAAAAGAAGTGGTGGGAGTCACAAAGTCTAAAGGCATGCGTAGAGGAATTTCATGGAAGGCAAAAGGTTGTGCACAAGAATGAGAGTGTAAGATGCGGGAAAGGTCAAAGAAACAGGGCAAGAGGAGGGGGAATGGGTAGGTGAAGGAAGACACAAGTGGTGGTATGGTATACTTTTGTAGAAGGATGCAAGGGTTGCTTGAAGGCAACAAAAGAGAAGCAACACGAGGAGGAAACATCTGCTGCGGAAGGGTGCGCAAAAAGGACGAAAAGGAGTAAGGCGTGGAAGAGAGGCGCACAAGGAAATCGTTGGCTAAAGCAACAACCGAGAGAGGGCGTAGGAGGATGCAAAAGAGGAAAGGAAAAAGAATAGAGGCACGAAGAAAAGAGTAAAGGAAGTGCGCAAAAGTTAGGAAGAAGAAGAGAAGAACAACAAAGCACAAGGACGAAGCCCGAGGAGAAAGGACAGGATGATAGGCTGGTAGGAGAAGGACCAAGGACAAATGTGGATGGTCACGTGGTTGATGGTGACCGGATGATGGGAAGGCGGATAAGGAGGATACAACCACCAAGTGACGTGGCACGAGGAGATTGGCTAGAGGTAGATTGCTTGATAAGGGCAATAAAGATGCTAGATTCAAATTCAAGTTTGAGCGGGAATTTCAGAAGAGCCAACACAAAGGAGAGAGAAGCGGGAAGACCGGCGCGCATGCAACTATAAATAGCGGGGAGCTGCTACGTTAAAGTTTGTTGAAGTTGTTGAAATTGGTGGAAGTGGTTGACCAAGGGCTGAGAGAGAGGGGCCAAGAGGTTAAGGTTGGGATTGGCCACGGAGCTGAAGTGAGATGCAAGCCTGGTTAGCTCTAAGAGGCGCCAACATTGTAAAATCCCATAGAGGGATGTATATGCTCCATTAGAGAGCAATTGTATGTAGATGCCATATGGCCATTGAAATTAATACAAGGAAAACATAAACAATTTTCCATCCGCTGTATTGACTCTGAGAAGCGGCAGGCTCGAGGAGTACTCGGTGAGAGCCACTACTTGCCGTCAATTATACTTTGTCTTGTGATCCTTTCTCCATTAAGGAGTTGGGTTGCCCCTGCTTCTCATGCAGATCTCCCCTCATTTGTTGACTTTGAGCAAGATGAATAAGGGAGAGGAGATTCTATAATATAACTAGATTAGTTTGTTTGGAAGACAAGTCTTGCGTGTGATGTTGAATCTGTTACACACACACCTTTGTCAATTTGTTATCACATTCCTTTCAAAGGATTGTAACCTTCCTTTTGTAGGGATGCCATAAACTTGTGCTTTAAATGTTGGTGGTTGTTATTGGGGTCCATATAAGAAGGGAAGATGTAGTGTCTAGAATCCCTAAGAGATTTCCTCCTTTGGTAGCAGTAATATACACGATTAAACTACTAACATGATTAGTAGTAGTGTTTATGTAGAGGGATCTTTTATATCTGAATGAGGGCACCCCTACTTTTCGTGTTCAATGTCCGATGTGGGGAAGGGGCTTGGAAGGAAATTGTGGTCTCTAAAGAGAAGAAATCTTGTATATCATTGACTCAATTATTCCATGAATGTTGTGTACAAATATAAACAATTCATAATCTACTTTACAACACAAATGAATTTTCACTTAACCTTACAGTCACTTTCAATATTGAATTGATGAGGCACTTTATTAAAGTGAAGTAAAACATAACATTAGATATTGTGAGAAAGGAAAATAATTTTTTTATTAATGTCTGGAAATAACCAAAATAAGTTAATGGAACTCAGAATGTACACTTGGTTATTAAAGAGAAGCAATAGACTTGAAAATCCTAGGTTATGAAAGCAATAAAACCCCAAAGTAAAGAAGAATGAAGAAGGAAGAGGAGGCTTAAACGTAAAGTAGCTGAACTCCGAGCCATAAGACAGTACAAGTTTAAATAACTGCACGAGGGAAGGACCCCGCAAAGAAATGTACAGTTGATGAAGATCAAGCATAAGATCATGTATGGAGACTGATGCGTCACATGTTCGCACTAAGATTTGAACCAGAATTACATCATCATCATGAAGGGGACCAAGTGGAAGCTGAGAATACTCATATGGATATTTTCAGTGTTGAGGAGGCTAGGATGGACAATCCTAGGAGGAATTCGAGTATTCCTAACATCCAAGGTCGATGAACCTCTAGAATTAGAGAAAAAATAGTAACTTGCTCTTGTCTTTGAGACTGCAGACAAGGGAAAGGCCCTCAAAACTTAAACAAATAATATCAACTCTGTTTGGAATGAAATTGATGTGATTGTGGTTCTCTGGTGCTAGGATATAAATGGGAATTTCATCTTACTGTTATGTCTTCCTCTGGGTGTGAATTGGTTGCAGGTGAGGGGGTACTCTATGTCTCCAATGCATGTAGCGGGTTGCAAAACGTAATCATCCTAATAGCTCTAGGGGTTTCTTTTATGGGACTACATCTGAAAACAACCTCTTGAAAAAAAGGGTCAGGGACCTCTGGTCATGTTACTAAATGAAGGAACAGTTTGAATCTTTCCAAAAATAGTGGCATCTCCCTAGATTTCATAGTACATGGGACACATAAGAGTAAAGTTCTCTTTAGTCTCAACATCTTGGAGGGGGAGGAGATGGAAGACTCAGTCTCTCCAAGAGATATGGTGGTCAGTCTATACATTTGGCTACTGGCAGCACACCCTTAGTTGGCCAGGGAAATACTCAATCTATATGGCCAATGATGGTGGAGATAGTTAGGAAGAATGATTATGCCATCTACAATCCATAAGAAATGTTCAACATAAATAAGCAACTTGGGGCTAAGTTCTTGTGGAGTAGAAATCCAAGTGACTTGAATATGTTGTCAGGAAATATCCTCCATACCAACTCTATTGATGGCCCCTTTCAAAGTAAGAAGGTGAGGAATCCAAGGGATTCCTTAATTAAGAAATTGAATCTATAAAGATGTTGATAGGTGGAAGGAGAAGGTTGATGAGGGGATACCAACAACATCAATTTTCAGTGGGGCCCAAAGAGGCAGTTCTCTCTAAAGAAGAAAGTGCCAATAGTGATATCTCTCCTGGCCTGAACCTGAATTACCCAAGGATCTAAGAGTATGGAAATACAAAGTGCAAGGCAAAGATGGCAGGGCAACAAGCTCTACTTGGAGAATGCATTGAACAGACGATGAGATGAAAGAATGATCCCTTAATGCCATTTTTTTGAATGTTAGTATGCAAATTTTCCTACTTTGTCTTGACCTCCTATGTCCTTAGTGGATGGCTTGATCCATTAGAGCTTTTAGCTCTTAGACCCCAAGTAAGATCCAATCAAGACACATGTTCTCTGAGAATGATTTATATTCTTTGAATTTTTGTGACATAAAAGAGGTAATGGAAATGACTTCCCTCGTATCTTGAGCTTCACCTCAACGATTTTACAGATGTAATTGAATTTTACAGGTATTGGTATGACATCTGTAGGATAACAAAACTGTAAAAAGCTGTCTAAGTATAATACGACACTTTTCTTTGAAACAGGTGTCACTCATTAGGTTATAAGAAGCTTCCATTGAAGCATAATTTCTGCATGTACATTATGAGTCAAAAGTCATAGAATGCACTATCTAAATAAGGATTCAAAATTTATTTCTTAATAATTGCTCCAATAATGTTTAGCTTAAATATTTTCCACGAATGCAAACTAATTGCTAGTATAGTTATCACAGATTTAGCATCTTCTATGGTTAAGCAAGTTCCACAAGGAAACTAACTACGAGCAAAAACAGTCTAAACATAATAGAAATGGTCATAAATACTGGATTATATCTAAAGTTGATTAAATATTACATTGAAGGCGGTTTTTCCGTATATGTTATTCTTGCTGCTCTAATGTTTGAACAAATACTGTGGATGTAGAAACTAAACGGTGCTTATGGTATCTAAGTGTGTTAATCATGGTCTCATAGACTTCTTGAGAGTGTTTGGGTGTCTGCTATGTGAACTCAATGAATAGTAGGTGAAGTTAAAAATATGATGTCATATAAGTAAACATTTTAATCATTATCCATGGTACTTTAAAAGCTCTGAATTTTGTGGTATTGGGAGGATCTTTGATAGATTTTTATTATTCTAAACAGTGACACTTTCAATGAGAACACACCTCCTACAAACGATCCAGAATATATATCTACCCTTGGAGCTGCAGTTTTGATGCAATGCATGCAGGAGATGAACACGCTGTCTGGCTAATGCAGGTTTGAAAAACATATTAAATTGGTCTTACAATAGTATCATTTTTCTTTCAGCTGCATTATTTGTTCTAGAACTGATGATCAAAATTTTCAAGATATGCTACTTTGAATGGGAATGGAAATTGTGTTTCAACTTGGTAATAACTCAAACATGGGCTGGGTAAAATTCTAAGAGATGGAAAATAAATATTTTACTTTTGTGGTATATATGGCAAGGTGCTATGAGTTATCCTTTCATCAATCTATAACTCATTAAAATTGGAACCTTTCCATTAGTGAGAACCTTCTTTTGCCATTGGTTTCGTAATCTCTTAATGATGTTATTTACAACAGAGTGTTCCAAGATAAACATGCTTGTTCATACGTTGGATCTGAGAGCAGATATATGATCACATTAGGTAGAATGCTTTGAATAGGTATGTGTATATCAAATAATTTTAGGTGTGATTGGTGTTCTCTCATCGAACTTGTACAGTTCCTGGACATGTTCAAGAAAGGCTCGCTATGTATGGTAATCAATATTCTTTGAATTGAAAATTCGTTGATTCCCCCTCTATTAATTGTTGAGAATGAGAGATATCTCCATTTCTATGCGAGAGGTTATTTGTTGTGTGTGATCGTTTTTGAAATGAGTTTGAATTAATTTATTGAATACTTAAGATTGCATATTCCAACTAAGGTCTTAGAACCTCCATCATTTTAAGGTTGAATAATTCTAGTGTAATGCAGAGACACACCCCCACCTCCAAGCGCCCCCTTCCCCTTTTCCCAAACTCCCTCCCCACTTCCCCCAACCATTTCTTAGCTGTCCCGGAAAGGGGTGGTCCTTGGTTCTTACATACCTAAGGGACGTCATAGGGGACGCCATGATGTCCTTGAGATGTCCAAGGAATGTCCCGGGATGTAACGACATCTCCTGCGGCTGCTGAACACTACGAAACAACTATACAAAAAAAGCACTTAAAAATAAATAAAAGACACTTAAACCTAATTTACCTAAACCCTAACCCTAAAATGCACCAAAAAGTTGTAAAATGCCCTCTCTAGTAACAATATCAATCACATTCCCAAGAAGTTGAAGAAGTGGAAGATGAATCCAATAATTCTAACAAGTAGGAGCGGTTTACAAGTATCCCTTTATAGGATGACTTTGATCATTGAGTTGCGGATTATTTGCTTTGTTTTTTCTGTTTTTGTACTCTTATCATGTTAATTATATTGTATAATCATCATGTACTCTTTGAGTCTTCTCATTATCTCGACTCCTAGCTCTAAGATAACATGTTCATTGTTGATGTATCTTGATTCTCTCACATATCTGATTTTGCATTGTAATATTAACAGCTTTTCACTTATCGTATGGATGATTAGATTAATGTTTTATTTAGTAATTTCTAATTTAATCTTTTGAATTTCAGCTTATTTTATTTTTTTAAAATTATTTGTATATTTTTAATACTTACATATTATTTTAGTAGCCGTCCCCTTGTCGTCCCCAAAATCTAGATTTTTCTTCTTTGCTATCTGAGGAAGCCCGTCTTTACATCTCCACATCCCTCTATCCCCACATATCTCTCGTCCGAAAAACAACAATGAAGACTTTAAAATTTGAAATACTTATAGGCATTTTATTGGCTAGATTTTCTGCACAGCTGAAAACCTAGGCAGTCATGAGATAAATCTCCCTCATTTACTAGTGAGGCTCCCGTGTAAGATTTTGTCAATTATATTTTCTAGTATCTATCTGTTGGTATTACTTTAACTATGTAGCTCATGAACCATAGCTAGACAGTTTTGCAGCAAGTAAGCAACTGTAAAAGAAAGGAAAAATTTGTAGAAGAAGAAAATAATAGGAAACGGGAAGAAAGGAGAGGATGTGCAACCCAATCAATAGTTTACAGAGTTGATCGCATGCACATAAACAAAACAAATAGATCTTTAAATACAAAATTTAAAGCAAATGATAGTTTCAGATCAGATTTATAATAACACAAAGTTTATGAATAGATCTAGAAAGAAATAGAAGCAAAATGCACCGTTGACACAAAGTTCTCTGGAAATCTTTTCTCTATTCCTCTACTTGCAGAAAGCTATCAGGGGTTTCAGCTCAAAATCTAGAACACAAGAATGCCGATTACCAATTCCGATCCTTTAACCCGTAGGTTCTTCCTCTATTTATTGTGTATAAAGGGCAATTACAAATAAGAAGCTTTAAATGAATTCCCACATGCGGAAGCTATGAAAAGGGAAACAAGTGGCAATCTTCCTCCGGAATTTCTCTTTGCATGACATGCATAAATTTTAAGCGAAAATAGAACCTTCTATTTTGCATGTTTGCCACCTATTTCCAAGTAATTGACTTCTTCATGTAATGACTTTTAAACCAATCACGTAAGTTTTATAATTTAATTGATTGCTCAATTACTTTGTCGGAGAAAATAAGAGAAAGTAGAAAGAGGAAAAAAATTAGAAGAAAGCTGCAACACTTCCAGTCTTGTTCTTTTTCCATATTCGTATGCGGTTAACTCTTTTGCCTTTGATTCTCACCAAACTGGATCTGGAAGCTATGCATGAATGTGATTTGCTTGTGGGTATTGCCTTTGACCTAGTCTTCCCTTCTATCCTTGAAGCTTTTGTAATTCTTCTTCAGTACATGCACGAATGCAATGTTTGCCATAAATAATTTAGAGAAAACTCATCATCTTTTATTTAAAATTGCATATGAGTAATTTTGAATTCTGAAAGCACTCTGGGTGAATGCAAACACAAGTAAATTCAATGAAGGCTTCAATGAAAGATTGGGAGCACATGCACAAGCTTTTGAAAGGAATTCTCCATGCAATGACTTCTACACAGGCTGCGTTAGAAACAAGAGGATGAATTTTTGCCGAAAGCCTTTGCAATTATGAGATCTGGATCTGTCAATTAAATTGGTGATAAGTTTAGGGCTTGTGTCTGTATCATTGACTTCAACAAATCTGGAAGCTATGCATGATTCTGCTGATCCTTTTCTTTCATCATGCTTTATCATGGCTGGAACAATCTTTGTCTGAGCTCTTTTTCTTTTAATTATGCCGAATCCCTTGCAATTGGATCAATTTGTGCAGATCTGACAATTTCTTCTGATTTAGAAGATATATTCAATGTACCTGACATTGATTTGAGCACCTGTGATGAATACCTGCAATTTATTTAGACAAAGATGGAGTCCATGACATGAATACTTGATTTTTATCACCAAAATTTGCATATAAAACTTGCTGCCCTAAAATTTGAGGTTTTACTTGCATGCAAAGCAAGAAAAAATATTATTTAATTCACCCGGGCACATATACCAACATGTAGATGCTCAAAATGACCAAAATTAGGCTATTCCAACCCTAGGCGCCAAAACTGAAGCTTCTCGGCAGTGGAAAATAAACTTTAATGCAAAATCCTCCTTTTGGCACCAAAACCTGTTTGGGCTGCAATCCTCATCAAAAAGAATTAATTTCTTCTTTATTATGGTAGCCCATGCTTATATAATCTTGAGCATATTATTTTTAATACTTGCCCTTCCTATTTCTGGGAATTTAATTAATAAACAATCATGTTTATTCACCCAAATTAAACGCCCAATTATGTATGTTGCAGTTGCTTTTAAATAAATTATTTAATTTATTTTTAGCATGCATCATTGATTTCTCCTTAGCTTTTCCACTTGCATTGACTTTCCTTTTATTTATGGCGCCAAAATTGGGTGAATACACCATTAATAAATATTATTAATTGCATTGTTATTCACCCAAGGTGGGTTGCATTTTTAAAGGGTAATTTCCAAAATAGGAAGTCAACTTTGATGGGAATTTCTACCCCGCACCGCAGCTCCAAAAATTCCTCTTTCATTTAAGTTGTTTGACATTTATAATGAGAATTTTTACCCCTTGCAAGGTAAGTAAGAAATTCCCGATGATACTTTAAGTGATTTTTTTATAATGAGAATTTTACCTGCAGGCGGGTAAGAAATTCCACATGTCTACCACCTCTAATATTTCCATTCACTGACTTAAGTGACTTTGACTTCATGGGAAAAAGTACCTTCATGAAGGCCGGTAAAAATTCTGCTTGCACGCCTAAAATTTTCCTATTGCAGCTTAAGTGACTTTGACTTCATGGGAAAAAGTACCCTCTGAGGCGGGTAAGAAATTCCCTTTGTCTGCTTTGCCTCTAATTTTTCCATTGTAGCTTAAGTGACTTTGACTTTATGGGAAAAGTACCTGCAAGGCGGAGGTAAGAAATTCCTGCCTGCTTGTCACTACCAAAAATCCCATTGTAGCTTACACTCATTAATTCCAAAAAATGCGACTTGCCTGGGAGAGGCTTTTTGTGCATGACTTCATCTTTTTTGGTCAGAAGTTTGCATTTTGAGGTTGATTCCTTCTGGTGCTGCGTCAGTAGATGATCTCCATATGCTTCAGGCAATTAAACAGACTATACTGGACAAAGAACAAACCTAGGGGAATTTCACAGAGAAACTGTGGAGAAAACTGGAGAAAAACACAAGAAATAAATAAAAGCGAAAAACGTTGCTAGAAGTTGCAGACAATGCCCTGAATTCATTCTTGATGAAAACCTATTGAGATGAGTGAATACTGGACATGCAAAATTTCAATAGGATTCAACCGGAGCACAATTTACTTCAAACGGGGCATTATTTATTCAATAAATAATTAAATAAAAATTTCCCGCAGACAAAACTTGGCGGAGGGATAAAATGAGTTTGGGCATCTGGGTATTTGTCGAAATTGGCTCATATGATTCACTAGGAATATCCTAATATAATACAAACATCTTCTGGCAATAAAACACAAAAAGACCCGTTATTTTAAAAGAACATTTATTTTTTAAAAATGGGTAGTCCCAGATTTCAGGGTGAAATGTGGGGACAACACATTTATTACATTAAGAAAGGTTGACCAAGTGTTGTAGCAAGCATTGTCAAACACCATTCAAATTATAAGATTTAACTATTGAAACCCCGCCACGCTAGTCCTCCTTATATAATAAGACCATTATGTTGGTTACATTTGAACACTGTTTCTCGAAGTATTTTTAAAAATCACTTCTCTCTTGTAAAATCAAGTGTAAAACATATATAATGCGCGACGAAGGGTAGTGATACTTTTCCTTCGCACTGGATCCCAAATAGTTTGGGTTCATGAAATTCATATATTGCTCCTTACACTTAAATGCATTCTGCAATGCATTTGATCCTTTGAAAGAGGAATCCGCACTTTGGTTGTTTGTCGATTTGAAGTGAGCCTATGCCCCTCTTAACACTGAGTGTACACCATTGCATAGGAAAAGTTCGAGGCGAAATTTTAAGTTCTATTTAGAACATACTATAAGAAAATATGTTTAGCATTGCTCATAATTTCAAGGATTTCTATATTGATAAACACCGATGTGGTAGAATGTACTTTGTATGAGGAGGGCGTGATATAGTGAATATTGGACACCCTTCAACATTAATGGTAGAGAGATTTATTTATGCAATCCAATACATCGTGGATTTGAGGCAATAATTGGGCATTTGGGGTGTAGATAATTTAAAAAAAAAACTCTCATCTTCCCCTCTTGCTAAAGGAGATCAATGGAAAAACCTCACGGAATGGTATTCGGATGACTCGAGCACATTGTTGCTCTTTTGAGGAAGGCAATTACACAAAGATCGCCTTGGCATTGATGATGAAAAAGCGCCCTCTCGACATCTTATACCATGTTTCACTCACCATTAGTAGTTTTCCATGGATATATGTACACATATCACATGCATTGTAGGGAAAATATTGTGAGGGGCTTCACCATGAGTGTTCCTTCCTCCCGAGGGTTGTCAATTTTCGACGATTCCCTTTCCTTTCCTTCCCATCTCCTTCTACTTACCTTTGACCGCACTAGAATTGTCCCTTGGGCCTCATTTTATCTTTTAGTGTGCCTTTTATGTTTCCTAGAGAAACCCTTAATTATCTATTTTCTTTGTGTTTAAGGGGTTGCCTTTGATGTAAATTGCATTCCATGTAGGCTTGACATATGCTTTGTCCTCTTTCTTGTACTACTCGAGCTTGTGACTATGATGTCTCTTCATCATTTTCCTATTAGCACTAGAGGAGTTTAAAAAGCTCTGACTAAAAAGTAGTGTACTTTTGGGAAGGTAAGAAACCTTTGGTCAAAAACTATTTTGAGCTAATGTCTTTTTATGTATTTCATGCATTGATTATAAACATTCTTATTATAGTTCATGGCCCTCATGGTCATAGTTTTGAATTTGTAGGGATGGCGGTAGTATCTCTTTTGGTTGTTATTTGGTCTTGGGTTAATTTTGTTAGCTACTCTTTGGTATTGAGCTAAGTTTGTTAGCTACTCTTTGGTTTCAAGATAAGTTTCTAAGCCGAGTCTTTGTTATACTTTATAGATTAGGAGTAGCATACATTCTTATTTATGAAATATAAAATTGCAAAGACCTATGAAACATAAGTACATGCTACTAGTGCTTGGCTTATAATGCCGTCGGGCATGTTGCTTGGTTATGGGGAAGATTACAAAGGAAACACCACTCATAATCTTGCACAAGATTATTCTCACCGGAACCAAAGCCCTTAGATGAACTAACCGCATTTGGCTTATAGGGTTGTAATGGCTTTGTAGGGGTAATCTGATTTTGATTCTGAGGAGTAACTTGGAATGGCAATTTATTTGGTGGATAAGGAGGCTTATTGGGTTGGTATGGAGGCTAGTAGGGTCTAAATTTACGAGCTTGTTGCCTCTTTAGGGATACCAACTCATTTTCAAAGTTCTAGAATTGCTTCGACCTCCTGCAACTCAATTGAAGGACTTGTAGAGGTAGATGCTTGATTTGAACTTTGGCTTCTTGGGGATGGAATGGGGGCTAATTCAGGAGTTTGGTAATGTGTGGATGTTCCTAGCTCTAGGAATATAGGCATTGGAGGTCTAGGAGCAAGCTTCCTAGCCTTGAATATGATTGTTTTCTGCTCTAATAACAATGTCATAGGCATCCGCAAGGCTCTAACCCCCATTGTAACGCCCCACAAATTTGACGTTCTAAAACCACATGAAACCCTAAAATAATTATTTGGAAAGTTGCGAAATATATATATATTTTGTTTTAAGTTACAAGAGTGTCAAACCCTAATACACGATTAATTAACTTCCTACCAACAATGTTACATTTTATAAGATAGATCCATTCTAGATTATTAATTAAATATTCTTAATCCCGTTCTAATGTTAATTTAATTATCATCACTAGATAAGTGTCCATTAATTTCTTTTGCTTGATTAAATAGTATTCTCTTTCAAAACATTTATCAAACATTTATCCCACATTTATTCAACCCTTATCCTTGTCTACCTTAGTTCTCTAAATTTATTTTCTTTAATGACCATTGAAACATAAATTGAAATCTACTAGCGGGAGTTGCATCTCTAACTTAATACACTAGAGCCCTAAGTGGCCCCATTCACCCATTTACACATCCATTTGATTTATTTAAAATTTACAATCATAATATGAATATTCTCACCTAACAATTGTAGGGTTGATTCTTAACCCTTGGATCAAATCAATAGGGACCACAAGATTAGATCTACCTAAAAGAAGCCCTAATCATCCTTAAGGGATTCTTCTTAAGCATTTCTTACCCTAAGCTCATTCATTTGTTTCTCTTTGGTTTGTAGGTTGAAGGAGTGGATGCCATGGATCAAGGGAAAACCATGAAGGAGTCTTCTTGGATCCAATGTGTAAGAAGAAGGGGATTCCATCCAAATGGCTCCTTTAGAATAGTTGAATCTTAGATTTAATCATGCATTCCTAGTTATTTAATTTCAATATAAGCATCTATCCTAGATCTGGTTTGAGATCTATTGTTGATTAGTTCTCTATATTTTTTGTTTTTGTTTTCATTGATGGGAAAAACCCCATTTTGTAGATCAAGAGTTTAATGTATTTAAATCCCTTTATGCAGGTTGGAGTATGAGTCCAAACAAGCATACACGACCCACATAGGTTGGATCTACATTTGGGTGAAGTTTAGATCCATAAGAGCCAATGGCTTGGCCGAAACACGTTTTTTTAAAAAAGTTCACGCACAGGTGATCGATGGCGGTCTCTTGACCGACCGCATGGTAACCTCTGTGCTACTGACGTCGGTTCCACTACCGGTGCCAGTTCCTGTGTTATTGATAAGTTTTTAAAACAATGTTTTTAAATGTAATGGAGGTAAAAGATTAATTCCATGAGCAACTTTTATTCATTTTAAGAAAGCATCACAGTCTCAGATGCATCTGATATAAACAAGGCACAACAAATGACTCCAAGTTTGCATAAATGAAAATGGTGCAGTATTCAGTGATTGATGTCGGTCACAGGGAATACAACGATGGTTCGATCACCGACGCTTGATTCTTGCCAAATGAGTCTATTTTATAAATTTTAACATATCTTTCACATTTTGTGGTTCACACTTATCTTAATGCCATTTCCAACAATTATCCATTAAATTTAAGGTTGATGAGCAAGTCATGATATCATTTAAATTGATAACTAAGCTTGGAGTAACATTTTAAAGTCTATAATAAGAAATAGTGACCGATGTCGGTATTGAGTACACCGACGTTAGTTAGAACTGACCGGTGTCGGTCATTGTGTAGGCCAAAGAACTAAAAAAATGAATATATAAAAGAACATAGATTTCAAAGGATAACTTTAACTTCAAATATAACAAAACCAAAGAGTGTTTAACTATTTCAACCCAAAATAAGGCTATGACAACCTCCCAATTCACATTGTGATCAAAACATTAAAATTTGCAACTCTTTTTTTTTTTCATTACAAGTAAACTTTTAAACATGATATCCATTCTAATTCATTCCTTTACATACAACAATTTGAAGAGAAAGGAAAATACACATTCTTTAATGAACTTCCTTCAAATATAATAATACAACTTGGTAAATGAAACTTACAATGCAACTTTTCTTTTAAAATACAAATCTACTAGTCTTCCACCTTAAGTGGAAAATTACAAGAATATTTTTACAATGAAGGGATGTTTTGACTTCAACAAATGCTCCAAATCCCAAATTCTTCAACAAGAGCTCCACCATGTCTTCACTTTAATCACAATAACAAAAATGGGGAAAGACAAAACTCTCCACCCAACCAATAATCCAATGAGGAGAAGAATCTATCCTCCTCATTGGCCCCGAGCCCCAACCACAATGCAATAAAGGATGGATCCAACTCATGGCAACAACACAATGCTTCAACATTACAATACAAAATTTCACAACCATTTAACACACATTCAACACAAGAAAACAATCACAATAATGCAACTTTCAAATACACAAGGCTTGAAATGCAAAGCCAATGGAGCAAGGATCTATGGGGAGATCACTTATGCCTCCCAATGGGATTAGGTTCCCACCTTAAAACCCTCAAAAATACATCTCAAACCCCTACACAACTCTTATGCCTCCCTCAAGATCCTCTTATGCCTCCCACATTCTCTTATGCCTCCCTACAATCTCTTATGTCTCCCTCAAAAGAACCAAGTAAGAAATGCAAACATTCTTTTATCCCAAGTGGGGCAACCCAACCCAACTCCCTCCCAAAACATGAAATAAACTCTTATGCCTCCCTACATATAAAATCCCCATAGCCTTCTCCTACACCATACTTAGGCATTCTACCCATGAACCCAACAAGCATGCAAACCATTCACTTTCATACAAATAAACACATATAAAAGAAAACAAGTAAAACAAGGGTGTAGTTCCTACCTTTCCATGGTAGAACTTTGATCAAAGAGTCACACTCCAAGCTCCTTCAAGCTCAATCCAACTCCAACAAGCTCAAGACTTCAACAAGCATTCCCAAAATTCTCTAACTCCAAAAATACAAGAGCACAAATGAAAAGAAGTAACCCCCAAACAAACAAATAAACTTGCATATATAGAAAAAGGAAAGAGGAGGGTGAGGTGGCTCCATGTAGGATGCCACATCACTTATCCTCAACTCCACATCACAAGTCAAACCTCAACCCCAATGCACAATAAATTGGTGGTTGAGAGGAATGACAAACCTCTTACACACACAAATCCAAAACCACATCCTCTAAGGACAAAATTTAAAACCCATGTAATAAAAGTGCAATAAATGTCACTTTTTGTCTTACAAAACACTTAATGAGGTCTATTTTTGACCCCCAATCCATAGATAGGGTTGGTATAATAAATTAGAGTGTGGGACAAGCTTAGCTTGTCCCACAAGCCTCTAAAAATGGCCCTTAAGACCAAATCCGAAATTCCAAGGTAAGGTAGAGTGTACAACACTCAAAGTCACATACACTCAACTTAAATCACAAAATTCAAAGGACCAACTACTCTAATAAATGACCCCTTTTGTCACATCCACAAATAACTTAATAAACATGATTAATTCACTTAATTAAGGCACATTAATCAACAATGATAAAAATGAATTACATCACAAATTAAATCACATACTCAACAATTAAATAAAATAAAAAAGGGAAACATACACACAAAGCCCATGGTCACAATTGGAGGTCATCCCCACCATGGGGACCCCTAACAACAAATAACAAAACAACAACATTACACAAGTTGCCATGGTGACCATCGTAGTATCCATCCAATATTCCGTTGTGGTTGGTCTCCAATCCCCTTTTGATTGTTGTGATATAATTATCTGTGCAAAATCACACAATACCTCCTTCGGCCTCATGGCCACATCAAAAACATCAAAGATAAAATATATGCATACAAATCAATAATCATCCGCATATAATTAAATCATCATCTAGACTAACAATGCTATATTATTTGTTTATAATTTCAACATCTCAATTCTATCTTTTATCAATATTAACAAGATCACAAGATTAGTTCAAATGCTAAATCCTACTCAACATGACGAGAATTCCGAATGTCAGTAATATATATGCCAACAACACATCATCATCATCAATATAAACATGTCTCTCTATGTCTCTAAGCATCCACACAAATCATACTATGAATCACAATCCATCAATAGTCAGAATATCTCTATCATCTAACACCATGCTAAACCAAAATGATACAATAATATTCATGTCTATAGTCACAAGAATTGAAATTAAAATATAATAGGTGTCGAAGGGAAGTGGGCTCTACACCCATAGATCGAATCATTACTTCGAAATGTTACTTGTTTAAAGCTCTTAGATAATAAAGGAATGCATACTGAGGTGTAGGTCTTACCACTTGTGGGATTCTATCCCAAGTCCTTTGAAATATGATATTAAAATCATACATTAGCTCATTAGGCGAGAAACGCTAGCGCACAAATAAAAACGGTAACACACCCGTATCCACGTTGACGCAATTTTGAAAACGCATAGCACGTTCTTTAACACACTGAAGTTTGACAAATGTAGCTCATGTTGTTTAATGCAGATGTAGGTTTGAGAACGGTAGTGCAATTACATTTATAAAGAAATGTTTTATTTTGTTTACAACTTGGGTTTTAGGACAATTTACAATTTCAAATAGAAGCACTCAATGAAAGGCTTTCACTAAACACAAAATTTGCAAGGAATGCATAACACTTTATCTTGTACAATTAGTACCGTGATTATATTCACATGGGCCTTTAAACCAATGAGGTTTAATAAATGGCTACTTAGAACCCTCAATGTACATTTTTGCCTAGCATTAACTATGCTTAGAGAGAATCATTCTCATTCTTCTTTTCCTTACCATGAGAATTACCCTAAGGAAGTTGCAATGAAATCCATCTAAAACTTGTTTTAAATGTTTGATGTGTGAACGTAATATATTGATGATCATCTGTCTTATGAAACTCCATCTATCTATTACTACTGCTATTATATGTTCATGTTGTTGCCTATTACCAAACAACTTTTAAAAGTTACGAGATGTATACACTTAGTTCAAGTGTTGACTCCTCTTTTAACCACCAATCGCTATTTATGGCCCATGTACCGAGTTTAGCTTCATAATTGACATGCAAACAAGATGGTTTTTTTCATTCTGTAATAAATTCCCGTCTAAACCCATTTATTGCATAACTGAAAAGGAATTGGCATGAGCTACATAAGGAAATTGGTGGATGAACTCTCTCAAAAGGCACGCCTTGAAATCAAAGAATTTCGAGGACGTGTAGCACATTTCCTTTGAAGCAGCCCACTAATCAATAATATTTCATACAATTACACAAATATTTGCAATCTATTGCATAACCGAGAACAAATTGTTATGTAATACATTAATAAAATTGGTGGATGAACGCTCTCGAAAAGACACCTTGAAATCAAAGAATTTCTAGGACGTGTAACTCATTTCCTTATAACCAACCTCTCTTTCAACAATATTCCATACAACTACACAAATATTTGCAATCACAACCTAGAACATAAAATTTTAAATCAAGGCAATCAAACATAGCTTGGAAAATTTATTCTACAACTAAAAAGTTATAAAACGAATCTTTAAAACATGCATATATACTTTGACAAGTTCTACATACCATCCGGGCCTAAAAGTATAAAAAAGTATCTTATATATGCCATGGAAAGTTAGATAATATGTATCAACATATAGTTGGACACTGTTATCTGTGTTTTTGCAAGGGCAAAATTCACTAGAAAACATGACAACTATACGACAACGTCGAAAAATTTGAAAGTCATACCTTCCCAAGACACACCCAAGGTAGTTCATCCACAATACCAACCCTATCCTGTCATCAAAGTGGACCCCTAAGTGATTGTCATGTATCCCCCTAGGTGATTTAGGAAGCAAAAATCATTCAAGGAACTTCTGGAGCAAAGCGTTCAACAATGGAGTTTTGAGCCATTTTGGGAAGGGTTATCATTAACCTTCCTATGACTAGTGCATCATCCCGAAGTGGATCAAAAGGCTAAAACTCATTATGGAGGAGTATTCAAGAGCTAAAAATGTTGTGGAACTTATTTTGGAAGATTTCGGGAAGTTTTGGAGGTTTTGGAGCCAATTCAACGAATGAGGGTTTTGGGCTCAAGGAGCTTGACCGTAAAAAGCCCCCGAATTTCAAAGCAAGATTCTAGGAGCTCCATAATGAGTTGCAAGCCCAACAAAGTATCAATGTAAAGCATTGTCAATATTCTACATGGTGGAAAAAACATATTAACTTGAAAACCATGCATTTCTCTAGGTAGCTCATTCTTTTGACGCACAACTAGCGGTCTTGAGAAAAAAGGAGCCATTTGGAGGTTTTTCGCACGAGAATCAAGGCTTGGGAGCCTCACCATTCTTCTCATAAGGTTGTTTTCATGCAAAATCATATAAGGAAGTGTCTAAAATCTCATCCGGAGCTCAAGTTATAACCTTCTCAAGTCGCCCGCCAAGGTAAACCTATTTGATACTTAGTCATTTTGAAAGAGAGACATGTGTCAACTCCGAGGTTAAGGCGCATTTTCATGTCCCCATTACACCTTTGCAAAGGGACATGAGGTGCAAAAAATTCCGCCCCACCCCCATTTAGCCTTTTGGTCACTCATATGACCCCACGACACTTGTTAAGCTCCTTTGACTAGTTTGTCCTCCTCCACCAACTCCCGCATGCATGCCACTTGTCATTGTGGGCCTAGGGCATAATTTTGGGCACCTTTTGCACCTTTCCAAAGGGACAATAGGGATAAGAAAATGCACCCCACACCCTTTAGCCTCTAGGTCCCTCATATGACCATTTTTCGGCCCCGGTGCTTAAATGTGGCTCTCCCTTCATTTCTCTCATCAAATCAATGAGCCACACTTGCCAAGCATGGGTCAAGGCGCATTTTTTTATCTCCCATTGGACCTTTGCGAAGGGACATGAGGTGCTAAAAATACCCCACCTCTCCTTCCATTTCCAAAGTTATATATATTGAAGGAGATTGCCATTTTTGCATTCTTTATCCCCCACACCTCCGGATGCTTTGCAATCTTTGGCAAACTTTTTCCTGAGATTCAATCCACCATTTGTAATGTAACCATTTTTGAAGACCCTTAGCCTATCATTCCCGTGGGCTTTTGGGATGTTGCAGAAGGGGAAAATTATATTAAATAATTAGATAATATTGCCCGGAGAGTGATTTTAATTATTTGTTATTATAAAACAATATTTATTTAATTATTTAATATTTATGGAGCAAGTAAAATATTTAATTAAATTCCTAAAATGCAAATTAAAAGGGTAATTAATTAAATAATATTTAGGAGGCTTTTAATATTAAAATCACCCTTTCAAAAGGGGATGTCACACCTAGGGAAAATAAGTTTGCTTTTATTTAATAATTTCCCTCTCTAGGATTTCGAATTTTGTGCCTCCTTGCTTATAAAAGGAGTGCTAGGATCATTGTTGGACGTATGCTATGATGAAATTTATTTGATACTCCATGCTTGGAGTTGGGATGCATGCCCATTAATGCTTTCTCTCTCTCTCTCTGCGTGGGAAGTTAGTGAGTTGGTTTTGATCAATTGAAGTATTCTCTCCTGTTCCATTTGTTGAGTTCTCTTGTGTTGAAGTATGTTCTATGCATGATTCATACTTGCTAACATTGGCGACTTGCTTTGGGATGTGGCACATTTGTTTGATGAGGATATTTGAATGATTAGTGGTGATTTTTGATGTCTTTATGGTCTGATTTTAATGCTGTAATTATTCCAACCATGGCGACTTGATATGGATCTTATTTTGGCATGTTTTAAGGGTAAATCAACTATATTTATAATTTGATCTGTGTTGGCTTATTTTTGCTAAGTTTGGGCAGCTATTTTGAGTGTATTGAAGGGTTATTAAGTGCTGGAAATTATTTATGCAATTTATTCTAACCCTAGCAATTGGGTTTCTGATTTTGGGGCCTGTTTTGGGAGGGTTTTGATGTTCAAAAATTCAGATCTAAAGTGCAGTGGAAAGCCCTAGATTTCTAGTTTATTTTGCATCTTGTTTCATGCAAAAATACCAAGTATTGAAGGAGTTATGAATTTTAGAAGATTTCAGTTGTCTGCTAGCTATTTGGTTGCTAACAATTAAATATTAATTTCAGATCTGCAGTTTGGGATCAATTTAATATTGAATGTGATTGTAGAAATTAGGAGAAATAAAAATAAAGTGATTCTATAATTTTTGGAGTAGATTTGGTGCGCTTAATGTTCTTTGGGCGACCTACTTTTTAGGGCAAAATTAGGGTTTCGTGTTGGCTGTGTGAAATCTGGTTTTTGCATATTATTCTTCATATTTTTGTGGCCCAATATTCAAAATTTCAGCTCATTTGGACCTCTCTAGCCAAAGTTAAGAATTTTTTAAAATTACGACAGTTGGGGTTTGGATATTAATTATTTTCCAGTTGAGTTTGATCATATTTATGTTAATTCCTAACTTTTTCTGAAAGGGGATATTACACCATTTTTATCCTCCAACAATCCCATTCATGTCTCCAAGATCTAAGAACAACGAAAACACGAAGAAATATGGATTCAAACAATGAAGAAACAAAGATTTTATCTTGAAATTCTCGAAGTCCGTGGAGACAGATTCAATCATATCTCACAAAATATCAAACGGATCGGAGTGTTGTTTTTCTCGTAGATATTTAGTTTTTCAGAGGCCATGAGGATTCAAGCGAAAGATTTTGCAGACACGCTAAGATTTTTTTGCAAAAGAAGAAACCCCGCTTCTCGCAGCAAAATTTTGAATTTTAAAATCTCTTGTTTTTGACACCGGATTGAGATGTAAATTCAAAGGTGCAATGAGGAGCGAAAACCCATATTGGGAAAGTTTGTTTCGTCACAAACCGATGCCCAAAACCCACTTTCCAAAAATAGTAAGCTTTCCTACACGAGTGCCTCGCTAATTTTGGTAAACTATCTCCGTAAGCGATTAAGGCAAAGATAGTGTGTACCACGGACATCTAGGAGAGTAGAATGATTGATTAGTGATAAAAATGGTGAAAATGACCACTTACTAAAAATAGTAAGTTCCCAATATGGGTACTAGCTATAAATAGTAAGTCATTCCAGAAAAGCAATCAAGGAAAGAACAATGTACACAAGGGAAATCATACAAGCTAATCTCATTGGTGCGGTCAGAAAAGGGTGAAAATCACTATTTACTAAAAATAGTAAGTTGTCTCTTAGGCACTTACTATTAATAGTAAGTCATACCAAAACAACAGTTTCCACAAGAGTGCACAGAGGGATAATCATTCAAACTAACATCATCAGTTGGGGTCCAGAAAGGTGAATCCTAACACTTGCTAAAAATAGTAACTCCCTCTTCCCATATATGATAAGTGCTCCAGAAACGTGAAGTTCAAGTTCACAGAAGGAGCATTCTTCACCGTTGTCCATGGTATACTCATTGGTGCTCATCACTTACCTGCTCGGTGTGTACGAGCAAATACATCATTCCATGAGCAATCTTTATCAGCAAAGCACGACAATGTCGCAAAGTATCATCACAAGCATTGTCTGACGGGGCATCTTGAATTCACTTCTTGAAATCTCAAATAGTGTTTTAACACTCATTCAAAGGCTCAAAGTATCGGTGCATCATGTACAAAGGAGCGTTTGTGATCATCATCGGCAAGGGGCAATGTGTTTAAAGGTATTCAAAGGAATGGCAACTTTTCACGGATTGTTCAGGAATATTTTTCTCATGTTCAAAGGTCACAATTCATCGTGACATTGGAGCATTTCACTGATTCACCAACGGAGCTGATCTACATTAGAGGCAGAGTGTTCTTCATCCTTGCTTTAAAGCATACCCACCCTCCTCTCTCTTTGTCCCTCCTCTTTCTCTCGCCTTTCTAATTCTTCATTGGGCACAATCATTGTATTTCGTCCTATTCACTTAAGTGACCTATTTTAAAATTGTAAAAGTATTTTTTCAAAATTATAAAAGAAATACTTAAACTATGACAAACGAAAGGTCACAAGTGGAATATGGAAACGAAGAGTCATATGAGGGAGGTGAAAGGTCAATTCAAATTGCTGTAAATTGGGATGGCCTCTCCATTCCAAAGGATTCATGAATTTTGAAGAAAACTATTCTATAGCATTGTGAATTGTGGTAGCTTGATTGAATTTCTCTGTTCATCACTACACATGGAATAAAGGCTACACTTCTTCTATTTCCCTCTTGTATGCACTTTGTAAGCATGGTGATCAAAGAGAGCTTTGTATCTTCAATGAATGAGCCTCAGAGAACTTTGTGTCTATGTGGGTTTTGTTTGTCTCATTAACTCGCTTCATTGTTGCTTTCTTCTATATTGAATGTTGAACTACTCTGGTTACTGGGTGTGAACTCTGCAATTGTCCTACTCATGATAGTAACTCCTCCTAATTCCCCTCTCTAACTTGCTGTAATTTCCACCCTTGTACCCCTATACAAGCATTTTGCCACAGGTTCAATGGAGTGTTCCTGTGTGATCCCCGAGTTATTCGCGACCCACAACATTTAGATTAGGATTAGATCGGCTTACATTTAATAATGGGAGTTGTACAATTCAATGTAGAGGGGCGTAGCCCCGTGAACATTGGTGGAGACGCTTAATTTTCCACACCGACAAATTTTCTCACCAACACACACCTAATTGCAACCGCTAGTAACTTTCCCATACACTTTCTGTTGTTCTTTAAATCAGCTGATCCAGAGCCAAAGGGTGACCCAGAGGACAACATGATAAAATATAAATCTAATATGTAATGAATGGAAACAGCTTTAAAGAAAATGAACAATCAACCACATTGATTAGAGTTTTGTGACAAAGAGAATGAAAGAACAATAGAACACCATGCTAGTATCAGTAACATAGGATTGTCTAAATTCCAAATCTGCAAGGTCTCAGTACAATGTTTCAAGAGGCCGGATGTATCAACCAAAAATGAACTAATAAGGAATCTATTTGACGAACAACTAATACATGGATGTACAAGTGATAAGACAAAGGAACGGCTTCGACAGCTTACAAGAAGAGCAATTGCTAGAGGCTCCTACTATTTGTTGTCATTTTCTCAAGATATCATAGAACACATGTGCCAAAGACAAAAGATACTATCGTGGGTTGTGCGGTATCGGATATGATGAATTGGTCTCTCGTGGTTTTGACCATGTGTGCTTGAGATGATGACAAAATAATGGTGAAAACGAAATTGATCGTGAATGCGATGATATCACGAGACAAGCAAAGTTCTAGAACTACAATTAACCTGCTCCAAAAGAAGGTCCCCATTAGAAGAGAGAGAGAAGGTGTGAAAAGTGTTCTTGAACTTGAGCTTTGGTGTGCCGCTTTCCCTTGATGAGGCACTTGACCATGTCCGACAATCTTGTAAGAATTGTTTGATTCCTTGGGCATTTGACCCATGCGTCAATGACTCGGTCTAGTTTTGTTGATATAATGCAATCAGAAGATCGATTGCAGCTGGCTGTAGTTTTTCTGCCGCTTTAAGAAAACCAAACCAAGTACCAATAGGGGAAATATCATGCTCATGAACAAAAATAGTTTTCCCATTGCTTCTTTACACAAAGAAACTCTCAAAAGGGGAAAGAGTGTTTTTGAATTTGCAGAAAAGTAGGATTCTACTAGATTAAGCTGCTTATCTAAAGGATTGGTATCCATCTTACCTTGAAATATTGGAATATGTACTTTAGATGGTGTCTAGTATCTAAACCGCTTCATGGTTGATGAAGATGATGGGTCTAAGGAAGAATGTACTCATTGCAAGAGTTGTGAAAAGTGGTCAATCATCCTGGATTTTTACCATTCATAGTGTTCTTTCAAATCATTTCTTTGTCGGTGAAGCATCCCGTATCATCTTCTAGTATCGTGTGGTGTCCAATGTCTTCAACATCGATTTTTCTTCGATTTGTCGAGTTCATATGAAACAGCTAGGTAGGTAAGACGAAGGGTCATGGATTTTGAGATTAAATTTATCGTAGCTAGAACTTGTATCAGTGGGCATACAAACACAGAGTGATTGAAATGAGAGATTGAGTACTTTAATGCCACTAATCTACAGCGAGGGGGTGATTCTTGGGACAACGCACACTAAAACATGATTGTAATTTGTCATGACTAGAAGCGGTTTATGAAAGAAAAGGAACAATCAATAATGGAAATCAAAGAGTGCTATAGAAAATAGAATGAAAGAACAATAGAATCCCATGCTAGAACTATAACACAATATTTTTTATATTTCTATTCTACAAGTTTTGCACAATGATGCGATAGGTCAGATGTATTGACCAAAACAACTCTTAGGAGCCTATTCAATGAATAGGCAATATACATAGAAGAAGATGAAGGGATGACTTGACATTGACAAGGATTGAAACTACTCACCTTCCAACGATTTATATTCTCCATTCCGTAATTTTTTGAAGATCCTGCAGAACAAGAGTGTTGAACAAGGTTGACACTATTAGAGATGTGCATTATTGGAAATTATGATTTAGGGTTTGCAGTTTTGACCACGTGTTCTTGGGATGATGATGAAGCCAATGGTGAAGATGATATTCAATTTATCTTACCATTATGATACTGCAAGATAGGGAAAGTTCCGGATCCATTTGGATCACCCACATTTAAACTTAGCTCAACCAAATGCTTGCAATCCCTTGTTACCAGTATCCTCTTTCTTCGTGTTTGGTTGTTTCTTTGTCATTGTAACAATTACAAAGAGTTGAACATTTGGAATAGGGAGCCATAAGGATGACACCAGAATTATGAATGAATTCAAAGATTTAAGCACAAAAAGGGAACAAGAAATCTAAAGATCCATGCCAAACAACAATTTATAAGGAAAATAAATTCAAACATGCCAAAGAAAGAAGAGGTAGTGATGAAATTTTACGAGAGGCTTGGCATTGTATTAATCATCATGTAACTCTTCCATCTTAGGCATATCATTAACTATAACATAACTCTTTCATCTTCTCATTATCTAGACACTCTCTTATGGCTCCACTCTCGTCTTCTCTCATAATAGTGGCTTTATTCGAAGGAAAGGACCCTTCTTGTAAAATAACTATTGATATAAATCACAAATTTACGTGGGGACATGTCCCCCTTCCCATTCCCAGCCATCTAGGGTGTTTTGACATTTCATGAACATGCAGACAGGGACAAACGTCCCCCAATGAACCCACACAAGATAAAGATAAAGGGATCGTCTTTGGAATTCCAGCTTTTTTTTCCGGGATGTCCCGGTTCTTACACACTTTGGGAAGACCATAGGGCAAGCTGTGATATACCCAGGACGCCCTAATGCCCTTGTGGCTGCCAAACTCAGCAGACCCCAAATAACAGGGAAAATAAAAGCAAATAAAAACACTCAACTCTTGGTATTGTAAACTCTCAAAAATTAATAACATTCTTTGAAACTAGAAATGGCTAACAAATCCATTTTCATCCCTGTCACGCTACCAGGAAAGATAAACATAAAAGAGACATCCCTGGAATTCCTGGAATGTATTTGGGACATTGCTGGTTCTTGCACACTTGTGGAATGCCACAAGGGTTGTCGTGACATCCTGGTGACATCCCAGTGTCTCTTGTGGCTTCTGAACTCAGCAGATCCAAAAAGAGGGCAAAATGAAGAAAATAAAACAGAAATAACACTTGGTATTGTAAACTCGTGAGAAATAATGGCATTCTTTTGAAATTAGAAATGGCTAACAAATCCATTTTTTTTTATCAATATACAAACCCTTTTCCTTTATTTTGTGATCTTGGCTCACGAATATCCTACAGATTTCTTATACATGTTATCGATCCTAGGGCACCAATGTTGTGTAGCCCTATTGACAGGTGGTGATACATAAACCATTACATGACAGGAGCTATGTGTTAATCATAGGGCCAGAGTTAGGATTGTAAAGTAATTTGACAATCCTCTATAGCCATATTCAACCAAACAAATGGGTGTTACTAGAAAAGACAATTGGTGTTCTTATTAGTAAGATGATCCTTTATTTGAGCATTATCTGGAAAATCACACTTGGATCTAGTAATTAAGCTTAACAAACATTACAGTGTAAGATCAAACTATATTTCAGTATGAACTATCGGAAACATGGGGAACAATACTTTAGGCAAACTGTAGTAAACCTGATCATCCTCCATGTCCTATGGTTATATGAAATATCCAATAGGGCATGGGATAATCAATGATTATAAATTTTGTACATGAAAACACTTTAAAATGCGCTTCAACATTGTTTTATCATGCAAAATGCAGGTAATAGTTTCAATAGTCAAGTGTACTTGCAAATTAAACTACTTTTTTGATGATGGCATGCCCATGCATAAGGGAAATTTTTATGTTTTGGGAATGATGCTAGGCAAATCACCTTAAATGTGTCTGTACAAAGTTTCAATCCTAACTGATAACTTTTCAACAGTATAGTTTTTTTGTTTTCCTCATTCACATATATCTATACTTGCATGGACTGATGACATTATGCCAACATTTTAGGCCAACTGCGGTTTAGAGTCTGATTTTGAAGTCTGAAATTTTATTTGTTTGCTCCAAGTACAAGCCCATATTTTTAAATTTTATATTATTTCATTATTTAGAATTAATATCCCCATGAGTTGTGTCTGTTTTGAGAGGTTGGTGATCGTGTTTTTGATGGTATTTACTTTTCCTAGACTATATCTGTTTCCAAGTTTTCTTCTAGTTAGGTTCACATTAATTGTGAACATAATGAGCTGCTTATATCAGAGTAAATGGTATGCATTGTGTCACTTTCTAAAATGTTGGTTTAAATTTTTATTCTATTACAGAGAATCTAATTTAGTATCTTGAAGTCAGTCTTACAAGTTTGTGGCCTTATTCATGATATCTCGCTTTCTCCTTGCAGGGCTGGTTATTTTCATCGGATGCTGCATTCTGGAAGCCACCTCAGATTAAAGTATGCAAACGATCATTCTTATTTTGTTACAGAGGCATAAGTTCCTTATAAGGAAATGATTTTGTTTGATTGTGGATGCATATAAAATGTTCTTATAGCATTTACATAGAAATGAAAATTGGATGAATGTGTTAATGTGCAAAGATGCTTAACACAAATTGAGGAAAAGAGAAATAAGGAAATCCTTAGGTAGTTATTCGACACTGATATATTTTAAAGAGCCAATATGAGTGAAATAATTTGAAAGATATTCATTTAAGGTAGATAAATGGGTTAATTAGACCATATGGTCGAGGATGATATAAAAGTATTGTGCATTGAATACAAGGAGTATGCAAAGTTGTTGGCAAATGAAAATTTTCCTAGGTACCTGGATTAATATGAGAGTATTTAGGAATATACTATAAATTTTAAACAATAGATAAAGTTCAAGCATGATTTAGAAGCATCTGGGCAGTCAAGCAATATTGCATCAGCCAAAACAATATCTTTTGTCTTTATGGGCTTCTGATAATTGAAGAGAAACTACATGGACGCAACCACCCTTCAACCTACATGGACGCAACCACCCTTCAGCATACCCTTGGAAGTAGAGAATATAGTTTCTGCCACTGAGACTGTGTTTTCAATCTCTTGACAAAACTGCGAGTTAGTGCAGGTTTGCATTAGCTGGTGGTTGCACAACCGCCGGTCTGCACAGTCCAACACTTTTTCCATGGCAGTTACATTCACCCAGTAACGGTCCCAAAACACTTGGGAGGCTTATTTTGAGCATTTTCAAGATCCTTTGGAAGGGGAACAATCACTCCACAAATAGAAATAAGTAGAGGAAGGGCCCGAGGATTTAGACTGACGTCGGAGGAGATATTTCAAGAGAGTGTAGGTGTCTGAGGAGGAAGCTTAGAGCAAAAGCTGGTGTTAAGCCTAGAAAAGGGATTGTGTAGCATTTTCCCCTTATGTTGTACTCATAGGGACATCGTGTGTGTGTGTGTCTAATCTAGTGCCTCCTCAAAGAGATCGATAAAAGTGTGTTTTGGTTATTGGTCTCCTTATTGTGTGTGTAGATGTTATGTGTGTTTGAAGTGGGAGGGTGCAAAAACAAGGCTATCCTTCATTGGACTGCCAATCCTTGACTGCATCAAATGGTATCAGTGCTGGTAGCAACTAAGGAATAAACAAAATAATGTTTGTTCTCCATTTTGTGTGGGTGGGTTGAGGAATATTGTTGAAATAGTGGTCTAGAGGTCCAGAGAAGTGTGTGTCCTATGTAGGTTTGCAAATAAGATATTGCAGTAGTAAGTTGAGGTTGCGGTTGAGAGAGAGAGTCCAGAAGTCTTCAAGAAGAGAGGGAAAAGCTGGAGCAGTAGATACCAGTTGCAGTAGTTGAAGAGAAGGAAAGAGAATACCAAAGGACCCATCTTTTCAGCATCATTGTGGTTGATAGTGGAGTTGCAGTAATTTAGTATCCGCTGAAATTGTTGGCAAGCTGAGTTTTATATTGACACCACGCCCAAACTCGTATTGTGTGTCTTGGTTATTAAAGGGGCATGGTGACATTGTAAAGGAACATTGTGAAGTGCAAGTTGCAGATTTGTAGGTATTAGGACAAGATTTTAATCGATGTTCTACCCATGGATGTGTGCCATGTTTTGTTAGGGAGAGTATGGAAATTTGATAGGGAGATGTTTCCTGTGTTAAGAAAGATGGATAAATGTACACTCTAAGCGGCTTGAAGTGAAGGGAAGACACGGAAGAGCATAAAAATCATCTTATGAGGTGTGTTGATAAGGGAGTGAATGCATGACTCTCTCATCCAAATAGGGACAACAAAAGATGAGAATTTGTATGCATCAGCCAAGATCCTCATTGGTTTAGTTGTTTTATGATGGAAAAGGGGAAGGAGCTGGTGAGATTTGTCTCGGTAGGTCGACCCAATGTTAATATGGGCTGGAATGAGATTGTGTGAAATGTGTTTGGCAGAGGAGTAGGGTTTGCAACCTAAAAATGACTTGAAATTATGGCGCTACACAATGTGGAAGGGTGCATCGTGGATTTGCCAATGAAGCCAAGAAGGTGGTAGCTGGAATTTGTAAGCATTATGCTCACAAAATCGTACCTTGAGTTTTTGATGTAGGTGCATCGCGAAGTGTGGGACTCTTACATCACCCAAAAAAATATCTTCTATTTTGGGCTTCCGACACTCGAAGACAACATACATGGATGCAACCACCCTTCAAAAGAGGTTCCTAGAAGTCAAAAAGGCTGCTTTTTCCATTGAGGCAAAGTGTTTTCCATCTCATGGTGAAACCGCTTGTTAAGGTAGGACTACACTAACAAAAAGTTATGAAACCCCACGACAAAGACATACTTGCCACAAAACACACAAGTGTTTCACTTGTAGCAGCTTAGGTACTCCCAATAAAGGCCCCAAAACACTTGGAGGCTTAGTTTTAGAGTTTTCAACATCATTTGTAAAGGGAAGAGTCACTCCATAGATAGAAAGAAGTAGAGGAAGGGCCAAAGGAGTTAGACTAAGGTTGGAGGATGTAATGTCCCTTTCTAGGGCTTAAACCGAAAATAAGGGTTTGGCCACAAACCCTAAGAATCAGATCTTAAAATACACCAACACCCAACTGAAAATAATCTGATTTTTATAATAGCAAATCCAACAATATTAGAAACCGTAGCAACAAACTTGAAATTACATTGTTAGGGTATCAAAATCAACTTAGAACATTAATTAATATCCCTTTAGGGCAGCGAACTGTACTAGCACTTAGGAACAATCATTCACATGGAATATGGATTGAAAATTAACATAGAAATATTCCAAATACTCAATAAATCCAAAGAGCAAATATGTATTTTGTAAATTTATTTCAAGCACAAATACAACTGAAACCTCAAAAGTTCATAACTCCGTCAATACTTGAAGTTTCAACACAAACCAATGCTCAAAATGATCTTAAAGAGAAGAGTTATCCAATGAAAGTGAAATCACAATTTTCCAACCATGGAAACCCTCTCAAAATTGATCCCGAACTTCCCAGGTGGGTCGCTCCAAAGAAGGAAGGGTGCCAACACCCTAGAAAGTGCCCTAGCTGAAGTAGGAGTGCCCTAAGCACGGATAAACACCTTGTTGTTCTAGAAATCTGCCAATTAAGTCCACTTGTGACTCCCGTATGAAGCCACCAATGCAACAAATGAGGGTTTCCATCCCCAAGTGTTGTGACTATTGAGGGTTTCGTCCCCAATAGGATCCAATGAGGGTTTTCGTCCTCAAAGTTGAGCCACACCAAAGGTCTTCGTCTTCAGTGGAGAGTAGGGCACACCGTGCACAAACCCAAGATATCAATCTTTGAAATAAACATGCATAACCTTTCTTAGGCCATTCGATCCACCTTTATATCCTCCTTTTTGGTGCCAAGGATGAATTAGAAGCCCAATGCACTTTTTAATCTTCCTAGGTGTCCTTTTATGACCCAAAAAGTGAAAAGAACAAGTTGGAAATGCACCAAACTGATTGTATGGGGGCTGTATAGTGACTATAACAGTCATGAAATGCTTGGAATTCCTTCCCAAACAACAATTCCTTTGTACCTAGTGACCTTCTATGATGAAGCTCTTCATACCCCACTCTAATGCAAATGTTTTCACCCATGTTGTGGCTGTAAAAAGGTGTTTTCTTGCTTAGAAACTGATTGGTAATGACTGAAAATAATCTTGTAATGGCTGTACATACCTCATCTTTGAACCGGTTGCTTAGGAGCACCATTGAGCATGTCATGACAACCGGTAAAAGATTGAGACAGCTGTGATCAGCTACATAACCAACGTAGCCCAAAAAACTTTCTTTTGAATCAATAGCTGAAAGTACCTTAATGACATGGTAATTCTTTTCAATACCTTGGGCATTGTCCATATAATTGCATCCATGGGATACAAATATTTTCTCGTAATGTTGCCTTTTCGGGACATTTTCCACATTGAAGATTTGAAGACCCTCAACCCAATGGGTTCAAGGAATGAGCTCGAAATTTGTCCTAAGATGTCTATTATCTATTTTGTAACCCCTTGAGGGCTCTTTAGTTAGTTAATGTGCACATAGGATAGTTGCTTTTATTATTTAATTAAAAATAATAAAGTGCACATAGTCTTAGTTTATTAGAGACTTTATTTTATAATGAGAGTTTATGTTTTCCCTCCAAAAGGGAAAAGGTCGGTCATTGGATATTGCACCCCTTAACTCTATAAAAGGAGGTCGCATTTCCTCTAGTGGGGTTATGTTGATTGATCATTTGATTTCACTCCATGCTTGGAGTATTGGGATGTATGCCCTAGTTCTTGCATTGTGCTCTCTCTCATTTGGATCTATTATTGAAGAATATTGAAGACTCCATTGTTCTCTCCATTGTGCTCTCTTGTGTTGGATGTGTTTATGCATGGTATATTTATTCTAACATTGGCGACTTGGTCTTGGGTATTGGGGTATTTATTTGGAGGATAAATCTGCATTTTTGTGAAGGGTTTGTGGTACTTTGTGACTGTTATTATTGCTGCAATTTATTAGAGGCAAATCGACTTGGTTTGGGGTGTGATCTATCATGTTTTGAGGTTGTTTATGCTAGATCTATTTGTTTCGTGTCTAATTAATTAATTCAGATGCAAGGGCTAATTATTTGAGTGTTTTGGAAGGGTTTTGTGAGCTGGAAATTATTTAAATTAGAGGTAGATTTTAGGGGCAGATTTGAGTGGGATTCAGGTTCTTAGAAAATTCAGTTTGTTAGTTCATTTGAAAGCTCATGATTTCTCTTTTGTATTGTGCAAATCGCTTCATGCCAAAACTCCAAGTATTTAGTGAGATATTAATTTTTAAAGTTTTAGTTGTTCTGGGTGATTTATTAATTAATTAACTGCTACTAAAAATCAAATCTAGATGTTATTAGAGTTCTAACTAGTTCTCCCATCTAACCCACCACTTTGGCATACTCCAATCCCATTCTGGGTTGTATTATTGCCGACATTGGGTTAATTTGAGGTCGGATTATGAAGATCTAATCTTTCTAGGATCAATTTGGTTAATTAATTAGGAGGAATAAGGAGGAAGTAATTTTATATTTTTTGGGAGTTGATTTGATGCCCTAAATGTGTTGGAGGACCTATTTTTTAGGGAAAAATTAGGGTTTCGTGTTGGCTGTGTGAAATCTGATTTTTGTATATTATATTCTTCATATTGTTTTGGCCCATTATCTAAAATTTCAGCTCATTTGGACTTTTCTAGCCAAAGATATGAATTTTGGAAAATTGCAGCAATTGGGGTTTGAATATTAATTATTTTTCCAGCAAAGGTGTGATCAAATTTATGTTATTTCCAAACTTGTCCTAGAAAGGGGACCTTATTTTTTCTTATTCTGTCAACCCAAGACAACTCTCCTAACTGCTGTACTTTAGAGATGTGGCCTTTTTGTAGCAACTCATCCTTCACTATGGTGTTAGAAGGTACAATAAACTTCATATGCCTCCGCATAAGTTTCCTTATAAATAAAATGCAAGAATCGTAAAAATTAGTAGAAGGAGAAGCTTTTACCTTGTTTTTCATAAGGTCATCCGAATCTCCATGCCATAGTCAGCTTGGAATTGACTCAAACCAGCTCTATATCTATGGCTGAAAGTGGTGTTTTTCACCCCAATATGCTCTTCTAGAATTCACTTTATAATAATAAACATTCTTACCAAGTGTGAGCAACCTTTGTTGTGATGAATTTTCTGATTGCAAGTGCCTTACTTGCTGCCCCAAAACAATTGTCCTATGTTGCTTCTTGCAAACTCCTTCCATGATGTCATTAGCAAGCTGATTTCTCACATAACCAACAGTGATAATATTTTTCCAGTTAGTTGTTATGCAAGAGAGCAGCCCACAATGTGATTCCCAAAGATTTGCTAAATAATAACAAAAGGCAACTCCTAATTTGTTAAAGGTTTAAATTAAACAATGTATGATACATTAAATTCAATTTATTACACCAATGATCAAAGTTCAAACTAGTATTCAATATTCATCATATTCCTCTTCATCAAGAGCATCAACATCAACATTATTATGTGGTTCATTAGAACCACATGGATTCAAACCACCCCCACTAGGGCCACTACCACTAGCACCCCTTGTGCATGTAGGTCTCGCGGTGCCAAAGAAGTCTCCAATCCTTGTCATCTAATGACAGGTGGGAAATGGAAGCATCCAAGTCAACTCTCTCTGGATCAATATCCCAATGTTTTGTTGACCCTTGTACTCCAAGTGCTTGTGGGATAGAAGGCACAAGTTGAAATGTATATATACCAAATCTTCATCTTTTTAACCCCAACTTCTTGTGCTTTTGTGATTGGATGAAGATATAAGTACTGCCGCACTCATAGGAAGATGAACTCACAACCTTTTGAGGCAAAATTATTGCAAAACTAAAATTAAAGATTGAAAAACTTGAATTTCAAAAAACCAAAAGTTATGGCAAAAAGGAAAGGGAATTAAAAAAATTTAATTTAATTGTGTCAAGACCTTGATTACAAGAGGTCAGTAAGTTACATGATGATGCGTGACCACCACACATGAGCAACCATGTTGTATTCGATGGATAATAAACGAAAGGGCTATGACTTATCTCCGCTTATGAAATAGACAAACTTTGTCATTACCATGTCCTTGGCCTTAGGATAAGGAGCGTAGAAAATGCCAACATATATCCGTCATTGACTTCTCGCATCCATGTATGGTGCCATCCTCCCGACAAAGAAAGGATTTCTGTGTTGTAGAATCTAGGAGTCAATGCAAAGGCAAGTAGATGTAGTGGGGTGGTCATTTTGTTCCATTGCTCAATGAAGATTGATAGTAATACTTTTGAAAAATTTCTCCTGGGATCTTGTTCTTTTGCATTTATGATGGACTTTATCTTCTCAATCATTGAGTCAATACCATCATATATCTCTCCCAGACATAGATGATTCATGTCGGTAAAGCGGATCATGCTCATAATGGGCTCAATAAAACTCAACAAATAATCTACTCAATCCTACCAGTGTCATCTAAGATCAACGCCTTCACTTTTTGGGCTCGCTAGTGTTTGATTTTCTCCATACAACCCATAGGTTGAAAAGTTAACATCCAAGTAAATGCCTTTCACACCTTCACAAGTTGTCTCAAGACAATCGTGCATGATTTGAATCGAGTCTCAACAACCTAATAAGAAATGAGAAACAAAATTTTATAAATTGAAAGTTTTTGAATACTATATGTTCAAAATAAAAACATACATTATAATTTATAAATAAAAGAAAAGTAGCTTCCCTACCTTCAAAGAGCTCCAAATGCAAGAAGGGCCTAAAGATGTATCATGATCGGTGATAGTTAGTCACAAACATTTGGATCTCTTCACCCTCGGCATACACTTGTTGAATCAAATCTATTTTACTAGCCAACTTTTTTAGCATTAAATTGAATGAACGGACAACACATGTTGTCCAAAAATTATGCCCATACGTTGCCTCAAATAACATCCCCATGGTTTTGCAATTTTTGGCGTTGTTTGTTATGACTCGCACAACATTTTGAGGCCCCACTGCCTCAATGGCTTCAAAGAGGATGTTGGCAATGAATTGAGCATCCTTCACTTTCCCTTCACAATCAATTGCTTTAAAAAACATTGCCCCTTTAGGGCATATTGCAAATACATTGATCAAAAGGCGTTTTTTCCATCTTTCCATCTATTAGCAACAATAGACACACCTGCTTTTGGCCCACAAGTCTCGATTGCGTAATGAGGTTTCCATATATTTTCTTTCCTTTTTCAATAGGGTGTTGTGGAGCTTCTCATAACTTGGCACTCTGTACCCTTTTGGGGCCTCATTGATTGTTTTCACCATTTCTTGCCAATATAGTGTTCTGACAACATTGAATGACAATCTATTCGCGTACACACATCTTATTATGTGCTCATCAATGATGTCCTTGCTCTCATTTTGAAAGGCCTTTTCTAATGGTCCTTTTGTCCTCTTTTGTGAAAGAGGTGAATCCTCATCCTGCATGGAGGTAGTTGTCATAAATGGATGTGGCAAGGTCACAATTGGGGAGCTAATACTAGATGGGGCAACAAGTGGCCTTGTTGATTAGGATGAAGTTCCTTTTTTTGATAATGGATGACCCGTTTTCAAAGCAAAGACTGCTCTTGCATCATCTTGTTCTTTGATATATTCCCAAATATTTGTTGTTGGCTCCCCTACGTTATTCTTCCCTTGCAACTTCTCATACCGTGACCCGGTATTGCACAGAAATGGCCTTTAACCCGACTATACGAGCCTTTGAATACTGTTTCACAATCATGGCATCTCCAAATAAAATACAAACCACCTGGAAGTTGCTCTAGTATTGTGACATGCCTCCATAATGGTGAATTCAAATCAAATTCTTTGAACAGGGATTGCCCAAAGGAGGTGGAATTTGTTGCCATTGTACTATTACCGACAAGTTCAAAAATCAATAGCATAAGGAAAGAAAACAATGGTTAAAAATAACAACTTAAACCCTATTAAAATGTAAAGTGGTTTAAAATTTTGAAATGAAAATAATAAAACATAAAAAGTAGCATGAAATGTGTGAAAGATTAAAAATTAAATGAAAACAAAAATTAAAATCAAACTTGAAAGTTAAAAACTTAAAACCTTACCTTCAATGAATAATCCACAAATCCTCCTTTGAAGCTCCTCAATGACCTTGGCTATAAATGGGCACTTGTACTAGCTTAGGAAAATGATTTTACCTTAAGCTAATTAGCCAAAGATTTTACCTTAGCAGTAGCACAGTTTGCAATGACAGACTTAGAGCTTGAGGTCTTATGCATGTTGGAGCATCTTATTATGATTTTTGCACAGGCAGATGTAGCACCTAGAGGCTGGGTTGTTACACAGGTCAAGGTTTCCTATTATAATATTTTCCATGCATTGACTTGGAGCACAAAGTCTTACACAGGTTGAGGCATCCTAATACAAGAGTTTTATATGGACAAGCCTAAAACTTGAGGTCTTCACCAGGCTGAAGCGTCCTATTTTAAATATTTTGCTCAAACAGAGCTATAGCTTTAAATTGCGCCTAGGCAGTGAGTCCTATTGTAATGTTTTGCATGGATAGGATTGCAGCATGAGGTTTTACCTGGGACGAGGCTTCCGAATATAGTTTACAGCCTGAAGTCTTATCCAGGCAGAAACCTTACCATGGTTTGGACCGAGGCTTTTACTGTACAGTGTACTTTGAGGTTTTACTTGAACATAGAATTTTGGTATCCTATAAGATTTAAACACCATGTCAATTGATCATTCATTTTCACTGTGAAAGATTCCAACTATGGTTGCACACAGGAAAAAGGGTTTAACTAATAACTATAAGCATATCATTAATAAAGCATAAGAATTCTATTTGGGAATTCTTATTGCTTCGCTTTGAATGACAGCTTCTGACTCACTTCAGATTACTCAAATTGGACTCATTTTAATATTTAGCTCAAAAAGAACTTTTGAAAGAGCTGAAATTGATTATCTTGTTTGCTCACCATTTTTAAGAAACCCCAGCAATGTCTATAATATATTAATTTTTATTCAGGTTTTCTAGCTTTATCATTTTTTCATAGCAACTGATACTACTAGTGGTTTTTTTATATAGGCACTTTTGCATTCAGTTCCTTCTGGGAGGATGATAGTCCTTGACTTGTTTGCTGAAGTGAAGCCTATATGGCATCGCTCTGACCAGTTTTATGGCACTCCTTATGTCTGGCAAGTATTACTGATTTTTTTCCATACATTTTTCTAACCCAAACAAAATATCTGTCTGGTGCAAATCTGAGCAAGAAACAACTCATGTAACACATGATAATTCAGGTGCATGCTGCATAACTTTGGGGGCAATATTGAAATGTATGGAGTGCTTGATGCAATTGCATCTGGGCCGGTTGATGCTCGTACAAGTCATAATTCAACCATGGTATGTACAATATGCGATATAAGTTTCTAGTACCATCTTTGTAGCCAAGTTTATATCTTATAGTTGTCCATTTTGTGAAAAATATTGTTCTCATAATTTGTCTTGAAAATGTTGGATCAATGATACATGAGATTTCTGTTGCAGTATATCATGTTGTATCTCTTATCCTGCTGGACTACTATTTGAGGCTGACTTGGGATATCCACGGCTGTCTTTAAAAATATCCACATTCCGCATTTGAATTTTTCTTTCCTCTTTATTAGTTTTTGCCAATTACCATTGTTGTTGCATAAATTGAATCCAGTATTTGTGTCTCTTCTTCAAATGGCTGGTTTCTGAAATATACTTTTCATAGATTAGATGTGGACAATATAGTTTTGTCTCATCCAGATGTCTTGTCCATCTACTAATTGTGTTTGTTTTCCATGCCATCTTGTTTTTTTTAATAACATAAGCTTCCTTTTTTGACGAAAATCAGTGTATTAATCTAGGAAACTGTTGCACATTTAAATTTCTAGCCAAACGCAAGTTAGACTTTATATCTCTACTTTCTTACAGCCTCTATATATTTGTCCAAAGGTTGGAGTGGGCATGTGCATGGAAGGCATTGAACAAAATCCAGTGGTTTACGAGCTAATGTCAGAAATGGCATTCCGTAGTGAGAAAGTATATGTTGAGGTAAGGGTGCTTACAAATCTTATGTATGACAGAGTTAATTTGGAGCAACTACTAAGAACCATATTTTTCATGGGTTTTCAACTATCGATGCATGATTTGGCATTGGCTTTTGATTTGGGATTCACAAATTATGGGGAAGATTATAATTTTAAGATTGCATCCATAATAATTGGACATTAAAGGAAAAAAAGGTGAAAACTGTTCCTTTAAATTCATAAATTTATATTTTCCCATGTAACCAAAATGTTTACAAAGTTTGATATCGAAGAGCTAAACTTAGTTACAAAATATTAGAAGAAATAAAAAAGCGATGTAAAAAGAAAAAATGATTTACCCATCTGCATGTCATTCATTTTCATCCTTCAAAAATAGTTTTGTAATGACAAGACTATTGTTACAATAATCTCCCTTAACTTTTGTATTTAACTATGAGTTTTCATTAATCTTCTTTTGCTCTTCTTATAGATTTTACACCATGCATCTCAACACAAAAATGATTTTTTGTTAATCGGTCTAAGTATCAAGCCATTGATTCTTCACATTTCTTATGCTATGACATTTCTTCCTGGAAGCCACAGTTTTGGTGATTCTCTACAGTCAAATTTTAGTCATTCATGTGTATATCGTAGTTTGGGAGTATTTTATCTCTTTTGTTTGCAGTGCTGATGATATCATTTAAGTTAATATCAAGCTCATTTGATTTTTTTCTTTGAAAGAAGACATATGTAATGCTCCTTTGTTTCTATTCCCTGATCACGAAATTCGGTAAGTCTCTTGTTCAACCCCTCTTTAGGTATCTGCGTACCTCAACATAGTTGATGAAAAATTGCCTTAAATTATCCAGTCGTCCTCTTTACATACCTAATAATGTTAGCTTTTATGTGTGTTTGAAATTGTTGTTTTATATTCATTTTTATTTTGCTTGCTACTTTGGTGTTCTGTTGTGTTTTTTTTTTTTACACATTTGGGCCCAAAATTTCTTCTTTAGGTGGGTTTTAAGCTCCTTATTGTGGTGATCCTGCATGTGTTGGAAAAGAAAGAAACAATGGGCTTAGATATGCAAAGGGACATAGTTGAATGTTGAAGGCATAGAAGAGATAATTTAGAACCGTTACAAGTTCACCAGGGGGCAAAAAAATCAAGAAATTGTTTTTGGCAGCCCCTCTGGTCTTATCTCTATGAATGTCACATATCCGCCAATGAATCACAAATCTGGAAACATATCCTTATTCCAGGATCCGAACTGAGATTAAATTAAAAAAATCCAAATAGACACCTTGGAGAGATCTACTCTAGGTGACTAAAACCAATAGTTCAATGGAAAATCGAAGGAACGCCTTGAGAAAAAATGTTAATGGCTGGTCTAAGGTGAAAAAAATATGATGGAAAATCCATTAACACGAAGCATGCAGAAAAATTCCATCAACTTCGTAGTTTTATGAAATCCTTTGTCGTAGAGCAACCTTGGAGGGCCAAATCTCTAGGCAGGTAAATCAAAGCATGATTCTGCAAATCCATTATCTTATTTCATTGGAAATCATTTCAAGCTCAAGCGTTACAGCCCTTGGTTCCATGCACTAACTTCCAGAAAACATTTCATAAATTTACTGTGGGAAAGCCAATTTGAAATGTGGTGTTTAGTTTCTACTGGCATCTTGACCAGAAGGTGAAATATCCAGTGAGTAGAAACTCTGTAGTTTTTAGCGAAATTGGTGTTGAGAACCCATCCAATGCCTCCATCATCATGAAGAGAGAGTGAGATAAAAATAAAATAATAAAATATTGATATGAATCTCTATGCCAAAGGTTCAATAAGAACCCTACCGTTTGTAGCCTTAAAGTGTTCAGAAGGTAGAGGAGAACGACAATGGACAGCCTTAGATGGTGCCCGCTCACACAGGGAATGTCCAAGGACACCCGATTTTATATAGCTTTGCCAATGATATTGACAACTAAATATTCGATTGAGAAATTCACAAAAATGTATTCAATCAGTCAAAGATTTATAATATCTCTGTTTGAGCTCCTGTTCATCTTCTTGTCGAAATTGCTGCCTGTTAAACTATTTATCCGCATGCACTTGTCATCTTTGATTTAGCTCTTTCAAACACTAATAATACCTCATTGGATTCTACAAAGAACCTCATCTTTATAAGGAAGGATTTGGTTTGGATGGAAATGTTTTGGATTCACCTTTTTTTGGCTATGATACCAAAACCGATAGAAACAAAAGGAACGAGATGAAATGGAGATAATTGTAGCGTATCAATCAATATGCACAATTTGTAGAGAAGAAGAATGAAAAATGTATTACCATCAGAATTTTTCTTAGAGTGGGTGGTAGAGGCTTTTATGAATAACATTACTTGAGCTTCACATGTTAATGTAAATGGACTCCAAAATTATTAGCACATATGATGGCTACCTATATTAATATTAGTAACTAGCATGAAATCTCATAGTAACTAACCTGAAATATTACCAATGCGATTGATAACATACATAACCTTAATCATGACACGTCATTACAAAGAAATATGAAATGTTTCCATTTTGAACACTTAAATATATAACCTTAACCACGAGGAACGGATCACAAAAACTGTAATAATGATGGTTAATTAATGTACCATCATTTCACTACTTATATATGAGATGTTAATTTATTGTTTAGTCAAGGTGTATTTGGTAGTGTTGTAGCACTCGAACCATATGGAAGTCAACACATCGTGTTGAAGTGTATTTCCATTTGGGTCTTTTTATCCTACTTCCTGCTGATTGTCGCATATGCCCCTATACATTCTTCTAAAAGAGATTATATTTCCAGTCTTTCTTTTCATATTTGTCTTGGATTTCTTTATGAATACTAGTATCAAATATGTGTCTTTGGTTCAAAAGTTATTTAATGATTTTCGAGATACCTTTGAGATTAGGTTCAATGTTTTTGGTAGAACTAACAATTTTTTATATTAAAAGCTTCATGTAAATTTTCAAAAAAATTTAAAAAATTTAAATTTTTTTGACACATCCCTTCCAATTCCTGAAACATTCGGGATGTCACCAAAATCTAGGGGATGTGTAGCCGCATAACTTTGCTTTTAACTGTATCACTTGATTTGATAGCTCATTATTTCTTAGAACTTGATTTACTATTATTTGAGGAAATAGAGAATATGGCCCCTTGAAAGACATTGTACTTGTTAATTTTTAAGATATTAGAGTTTTGATAATTGTAGACAGAGATGGAGATCTCAGATGGCATGCCCAACTTTGAATTTCACCATGCAAGTATGGGGTCCCTCTTGAATTGGAACTTAATTCTCCTTGCCAGCACAAACAAAAGGTTGCATGTGCTTCATTGTAAACAATATGGACTTCCATCTTGTTTATGGCACCCCTTATAAAGAGTTATTCAGTGTTGAAATATTTGAAGATATTTTACCAACCAAATATGTGCCATTTCTTTGTAGCATTTATCTGTATACTCCTGTCAACTTGAGTTAATTGTCTTTGTCTGCCAGTTTAGTTTAATGTGCACGTGATGAGCTACGGTACCTTTCCTATTTCCTAGAATCTATTGTATGACCCATCAGAGAGAGGCAACAATCCTCCTTGTTAAGGAAAACTCCTAGAAGGAAATGCTTGGTTTCGTATGTAAGTAAATCCTAAATGAAATGCTACTGATTCAATCCAATAAAGAATTACGTTTATGAAAATGTCATTAAGCATCCAAATGAATCGTGCAACATATTTGAACGGATGCGAAGAGGACTAATGGCCATGTCATATTCTATAATAGCTTATGTTTGCAAGTTTTCTTTGAATTGCAATGCATAGCTTGTGTGTAACAAAGTTAATGTTAATGCTGAGTTAATTGTATTTGTCTGCCAGTTTAGTTTAATGTGCACGTGATGAGCTACGGTACCCTTCCTATTTCCTATAATCTATTGGATGATCCATCCGAGAAAGGTAACAATCCTCCTTGTTGTCATTCCAAGGAAAATTCCAAGAAAAACTCCTAGAAGGAAATGCTTGGTTTTGTATGTAAGTAAATCCTAAATGAAATGCTCCTGATTCAATCCAAGAAAGAATGAAGCTTATGAAAATGTCATTAAGCACCCAAATGAATCATGCAAAATATTTGAATGGATGCAAAGAGGAGTAATGGCCATATCATACTCTATAATAGCTTATGCTCGCAAGTTTTCTTTGAATTGCAATGCACAGCCTGTGGGTAGCAAAGCTAATTTTGTATCCTTTAATATAAAAAAATAGTGCCTAGTGTATATATGCAGAGACTGAATTACTTAGATTTAGTATTATACCAAAAGAAATAGTAAATCAAACAAAAGAAGCAGATTGAAAGATGTATTTCAAACAAAAGAAGTGGGAGATCACAAGGAAGGAATAAATAGAAATATTTGGAAAATTATGAAGCATTCTCATGGTAGTAAAATGTATTAGTCATTATTACCCTCCTTATAAGATCTTCAGAAAAATTGACTTTGCCCTATGCAGACTAGGCCTTTGATTAATAAACATCTACATGAGCAAAACCATTGCATTTTATTTAGCCTAGGCTGAAACCATGGATGAGCATATTTGTCGCTTCTTTTAATTTTTGCTTGTGGTAAAGTTACATTACACCTATCATTGAGGATGACAATAATTATAGATTTCATACTATGAAATTATGTTTTATTGAATTGTGATTTCTTGCAAGAATAGATCTAGAGATAATAAGGAATACGAAACTGTATTAATCAGTGCAGAATAAATTTCTAATGCGTTCTTTTTTAATTCATGAAGGATTGGCTCAAGAGTTACTCCTATAGACGCTATGGAAAGGTCGTGCCTAAACTAGAACAAGCTTGGGATATACTATATCGAACTATATACAATTGTAGTGATGGAGTTGAGGTAAGTTAATGTTTCCTACATGTGGAATTCTCACTCACCATGGTTCTAATTCATTAATGACTGCAAGGCATATTATACACAATGCTATATTTTCATATGGATGGTTTGTGCAGCTACCTTGCCTAATGGAAATATAAGTAAGCCTAGCGACTCAGCTTTCTAACTTAAAGTGTAAAGGAGTTTTCAACAAACGATGTCCATTCAATTGAATTTGGTTAGCAAGTTGATTGTATATATAATGTCATTTATACTTAAATTTAAATATAAATCGATGACTTTGTTGTGGTTGGTGCAAAGGAATTGACTACATGGGATAACAACCATAATAATTTGAACAATATTATTATATTAGTTTTCTTAACACATAGCTTTAGAGATAAGTTAGTATGGAGTTGCCCTCTAAAATTCCTTTCTTTATGTATATGAATCCTTTAAACTGGTTGTTTTAGTAATTTTAAGAAACCCCCACACTAACACATACTTGTGGATGATAATTTTGGATCAGATTAACACAATAAATTCTAAAATTACGTTATTCATATGATAGGATTACATAGTTATAGGCTTTATGAACTCCTAAATACAAGGAGTCAAGCCTTATCACTTGCAACTACAAAACCTTACACAATCTCTCTCCCATTCTCTCACACATTCCTATCTATGTGAGTTGTCCATACAGGTCACATAATTATTTTTTCTTAGAGTATAATTCCTCACTCACACTCATAACTATTCGAATATATATTTTACTCGACCTACTAATGTGAGTACTAAAAATGATATTCATAACATTCCTCCCCTTAGTACGAATATGTGGATAAAACTCGCTCTATGACTAAGCAAAGATGTCCTCTAGAGCTTGCACATAGTCTTGACCATAGTAGGAAAACTCGCCAAAAACAAAAAACAAGCAAAATGAGTAAACCACTAAAAGACTCACCAAAATAGGCAAAAAACAACTCGTTGAGCATAGTTGGAAAACTCGCCAAAGACAACATTTGTTTCCTTTTTTTGGCATTTTTTCCTTTTTTGGATTTTTGGTGAAGAAAACACAAAGACAGAATCAAATTTGCCATTTTTGGAAAGGGTCCGGAAGATGTAGCAACGAAACTTGCATGTGCCATAACTTTCATTCTGTGGCTCCGCTTTTGGTGCCATTTTCTCTAAGTGCATATTTTCTTGAGCTCTACGCATTGATGGCAATATTTTCTTATTTTCATAAAATCCATTTTTGCACCTTTTTGACCAAGCAACTTCTTGCAATCTTCTGAAAGAATCATGAGCTTTGATCGCCTATGATGATTAGTAATTAAAAATACCGGATAGCTTTCCAAAACTCCTAAGGCGAGTACTCGACGAGTATTCTCTCGTGCTCGACTAATCGCTCCACCCGCCACTTGGTCGCAACGTACTTATTCAAATGTTGACTTCACATATCAATAGATGCGTAGGTTTTTTTTTTGTTTTATTTTAAGAGTTTTTTTTGTTCAATGATAATCACACAAAGAAGCGCAACAAATTGACTCAAAAAAGGCTCAACGACTTGGTTTTTGTGCAATACAATCTCCGGCTTCGCACAAAAAAAGTTGAGGCCACATCAGAGGAGCTCATTGATTTGGATGAGATAGATCCATACAGTGAGTGGATTGGGCAAGAAGAGGAAAACCCTGCGTTCACAACAGTGATGCGGACGAGATTGCTTCTTTTAAGAGGGAGGCTATGGAGGGAGAAGCACTAGCAGGACTCCGAGGAGATATTGATTGATGAAATCTTTGGAGGTGATCTCCAACATATAGCGGAGGAGCTGCCAAAGACCACCATCTAGTTCCGTGGATCGAGTCGATTCACAAAATCTTCTAGGAGGAGCGTGGAGACGCAGCCGAGTGTGGGGACTAGTAGAGGCACTAGACCCTCTCCCCAATATTTCTCTAGATTGGGGAAGAGGAAAATGTAATTTATTGTATATTGTAACTTGCATAGATATGAAATTTATGATGATATTTTTCAATGTCAATCATCATAAATTCATATTACTTATCAGTGGTTGTTGTATTCGCATGATGATGCGATTTTGTATTGTATTTGTATTCAAATCTAATAGAAAACACTTCTCCAACATTTTATGGGCTCATTTGATACATTTTGTAGCTATGTGTTGCTTAAAATTTATGTTTTTTAAAGAAATTTGAGTATTTTTTAAGTTGCCGAGTATTCCCGAGTATTGGCCGAATATTGGCGAGTTTTTGCCAAGTTTTTTTTGGGGTCCTGGGAGTATTTGGATTTGGCGAGTTTTCCTACTATGGTCTTGACACTCATAATGACTGCATAGAAACCACATCAATCATGAACAGGGACCCATCAACCTATTCGTGTGAATACATGCATCAAAAGTTGGCACACATCAACCAAACCAATCAACAAGTAGTGGTGACCTTCCTACATCACTTGTTGATACAGGCAGATGATAGAGGAGATGCTCGTCACAATGCTCTTGATGCTGGCAGAAATGATAGGTTGATACGCTGGCTTTAACAACCTTTCATAGAGAATACATGTTTGAATGATGTCAAGAGGCTACAATAAATTGCTCCAGCCAACACAGTGCAAATACAGGCATTGACTACAATATTTTGTCTAGAATAAAATGCAACTTCTAATCAGCACAAAACTAATACCAATAAACTGATGCCTAATGTGTCATAGATGGCAGAAGCTGCACCATCCGATCCAAATCCAATCTCCACTCAATTCAATCCACCGCAAATGCACATGGAGTTGAAACACTCTGACCGATCCAAATGGAACTCTAGCTGGTAGAAATAAAGTAGAAACAAGCACAGAGAAGTGAATAATAGAATTAGATAGGCGACTTGTTGACTGCAGATGAAACAGGCACACATGGACTCTTCTTGACAGAAAAATGAATGCAAATGATGTGATCTTAATACACTCCAATCTATCTTAAAAATCAGCGAAATTAATTTTCAAATAAATATCCTAAACTATATAGAAAATTAACAGAATTGACTATCATTGATGGGGACAATAACAAACTGGAGCTGCCCCTTAAAAATCTATTTTCCCATTTGACTGGAGCAACCTGCTTTGATACTAAATGATATTTTTAGTCAGATTAACACAATAATCTCTAAAGTTACAGTATTCGTATGAGAGGATTACATACTAATAGACTTTATGAACTCCCGAGTACAAGGAGTCAAGCCTTATCACTCACAACTGCAAATCCCTACAGAATCTCTCTCCTAATATTTCTCACATATTCGTATCTACATGAGTTGTCAATACAACTCACATAATTATTTATCCTCAGAATATAATTGCTCACTCGCACTCTTAACTAACCAAATATATTTTACTCATCTACTAATGTGAGTACTAGACATGATATTCCTAACGGTGCTCATAAATATAGAATGAGGCCTATATGTTATACACATTGAATAAGGATTAGTAAATTTCTTTTTCTTTATCTGTTAGTATAAAATCAGGAATACTTTCAAATGATACAATGTGATAAACCTTGGCTGCTTTGCTACATAGACATATATGTTTGAGATATTTATGGAAGTTTCATAAACATCTTTTTCTTCCATCTTTTGACCATTCCAATTCTTGAGCGAATCTATTCATTTTATCTAATTTCCTATAGTAGACCAACTATTTCACTTACAACATAAATAATAAGATTTAGAATTATTATGCTAGGTGTTAGCATGCGTGCATATCCAGATTCCACACAATCACAATTTGTATGTTGAAGTGTAAAATCCCAACCTATATCAACATCCTAGTGAACATGCCTTTATAAACATGGTATGGCACAAGTTCAACCCTCACATCAAGTCATTTTTACAGATTCAAGTTCTAAGATTACACTCTCTTTGAACCTTCATTGTCTTTTGATTGGAAAATTTTTATTCCTGGAATTGGAGATAGGGGCAATCTTGTGTGCCTACCAACTTGGAGAGGAAAAAAATCTATAAGGACAACCATCGGCTTGTTGTTAGTGCTTGTAGTGGCATCAACAGGAGTTGGCAAGATGGTCCTTGAACAAAATCTGGTATACAAATCTGAAATCAGGACAACCCTTTCCCTATTCACCCATTATTATCATCATGTTGGTGAGGTGCATACCCTTCGTTGTTGCTTGAGTGGTAAGTCAATAAAAACTTGCCAGAATTCGAGCATAAGATCCTCCAAATGAGTGGTGTTTTGGCTAGTCCGAGTGATTTGGCATTGATTGAGGGTAGCAATCATCCCTAGATTAATGCTTTGATTGTGAGATACTTGAATCCTATATAGAATTTGTTTTCCTAGCATATGAATTTTCTCCACAGCATTCAGTTGGTTTGAATAGGAAATATATGTCTAGTTCTTGATTCCAATGGTTTCCATTGCAGCCATAGATTTCCATTTCAAGTACTAACCATTGCTATATAAATCCATCATGTGGCTGATAACGTCATTGCAGTAATCTTTAACCCTCTTCTTCTTGGATAACAATTTTGTCTCAGCAAATTTACTAGAATGACCCATTAGTAAGTGTATCCTAATAATTATTCCAAAGGGTGGACGCTCATGTATTATATTGTGATTTTTTTATATCCAAATAATGGTTGTGAGGGAGAAGGGAGAGCCATCCTAGAGTATCCATCACCCAAAAGCATGTTTGAAGCCAAAAGCTTCCATGGATGAGCAATTTTTTTATAGGAATTTCATTAGGGACTTCAAGCGGGATATGTTTATTTCAGTGTTACCTAAGACTCCGGATGGCAAAAATTTTAAATTTTGGGGACGGCTAATTAAAAATATATAAATTTTTAAAATATAAAAATATTGTGACTAAACTATATAAATAAGTTGAAATAAAACCATTTGAGATTTAAATAAGTTGAAACTTGAAATCATAAATATCAAATACATTTAAATTTTAAATTATTAGTTAGACTTAGAACTTAGAAAGTAAACTGAAATACATAGTAAGTTAGTAACATATGTCATATAGTGAATGCTTAACTTTTTCATGATAATTACACATTCCTAAATATCAAAATTCAAATACATATAGTTATACATAATTTAATAAAAGAAAAACCATTTGAATTTGAGACTTAAAATTAAATAAGTTGAAATAAATTATAAAACCATTATGATTGATCAAGTGACAATAGTTGATATTCATATCATTAATCTCATATTCAAATACACCAACAATTGTCTATTGTCAATATTACAAAAAAAGAGGACAAGTATCAACCTAAAAATTAGAATCAACATCTGAAGCAACATCCATGAACTCCTCCTCGTTGGAACTATCATCCTCATCCTCAAAGGAAAGCCCAATCAATCCTCGTTGCATAGTATTGTCCTCTTCTACCTGCCTCGGCTCCTGGGATCTACATCCCATAGTAATGTTCGGGTGTCCGTGTCACCGAGTTGTCTTGTGATCCATAAGACGCAAAGCACCGTGTACCATAGTAACATGGGTACGCGTCCCCCAAAATATGAAGTTCGGAACATCTCAAATGTTTTGGGATGTCAAAACAGAGAGAAATGTTTCCCTTGGTTTCGAAGAGGCAGGGGGTAGAGGAAATGTCCTGGGACGCTTTGGTGAGCAATGGAGATGTCTCGGGATGTGGGGGATTGTTTGGGGATCATGGGACGTTTGACATCCATGGGATGGTTGAGGTACGCCCAAGGGACGCCTAGAGGTCCCCGCCGTCCCTCAAGGCTTTTGAATACTTTTAAATTAAAGAAAACACATTTTAAAGACTTCAAATTATTATTATTTTAATTGAAAGGTAATTCTAACTTAAAACAAACATCCTAACCTAACCCTAACCCTAAAAGTGTCATTCTATGTTATAAAATGACACTATGGGCTCATTCCATATTCACACTAAGCAAAGTGAGCAAAGAGAAGAAGAAAGAGCAAGAGGAAGAGCAAGAGTGAGAGCAAGAGCAAGATCTAAAGCAAACAAGAGGTATTTATAATTTTATTTGCTTACAATGCTTGTTAATAGTCTCTAATTTTTTAAAATTTAGATTCTATATGCATTTTTTAGGGGCTGTTTTTTAGTTTTTGTATCTACATTCACAATATCATCATGTTTATAGTATGTAGGATTTTACAAAATGCATATTGTATAGGGTTTGTTTAGAATCGGTTAGTTTTTTTTTTTAAATTACATGTTTTATTCCAATTTAAAATTTAGATTCTATTTGCATTTTTAGGGGTTTTTTTTAGTTTTTGTATCTGCATTCACAATGTAATCATGTTTATAGTTTGTAAGATTTTACAAAATGCATATTGGTTAGGTTTTTTTTAATTACATTTTAAAAGTTAAAAATAAAACATAAAGCTCTTGATTGTAGAATCTAGATACACAAATGAAAAACTTAGTAGTGAATACTCCTACAACAATGAACAATGTTAGATGTTTTTGTTTTTTAATATTTTCACATATGGTAACTAGTTATGGGCCAAGGCCCTAAGAGATTTGGTTTTTTATTCATTTGAATAATAAATATTAACATAGTAATAAGTATAACTTATGGTTGTTTTCCTGTTTTATAAATTAAATCTTAAATTATAATCATTGCTTATACCTATAATTTTTTTTTAATTAATTCATTACATATAGTTATGGTTGTTTTTTTAATTCATTGCAACAATCATCACCATGAGTTCTTCTGAGTATGAGTATGAGTCAAAGGAGGAGAGGGTTGAACTTGAGATAGGTGGAAGTGTTGGTGATGCCATAATGGGGGAAGTGGAGAAGGGAGACAAAATGTAGTGGCAATGACAACTAGTAGTTCAGCTGGTAGTGCTACCGATTGCCCCTCTCAAATGTTGTCCAAATTTGCCATTGGACCATTTGATAAGAAGAAGCCATTGCAAAAATTTACTTGAGATACTTAAGACCCCAAGTTTGGAGGGGAAGTAAACTATAGAAGTGGAACATGTGCACTCGATTTGGCATGGTAGCATCACCAGACCAATGCACACTTGTGTAATATCCCCTTCTAGAATAAGTTAGGAATTAATATAAATCTGATTACACAAATGAAAATAATTAATTTTCAAACCCTAACTGCTGCAAACTTCAAAAATTCATATCTTTGGCTAGGGAAGTCCAAATGAGCTGAAATTTTGGATAATGGACCATAAAAATATGAGGAACAATATGCAAAAATCAGATTTTGCACAGCCAACCCGAAACCCTAATTTTGACCTAAAAAGTAGGTCGCCCAACACTTTTAGGGCACAAAAACTACTCCAAAAATTATGAAATCACCCTCTCCTTATTCCTCCTAATTTCTACAATCACATTCAATATTAAATCAACCCCAAAACTATAGATCTGAAATAAATACTAATTTATAACAACCGGGAAGCTTGCAAACAACTGAAATCTTCTAAAATTGATAACTCCTTCAATATTCCATGTTTTCTCTTCGAATAAAATGCAAATAGTTCTATAAATTAAGATCTTTCTACAGAAATACATATCTGAATTGTATGATAACTGAAATCCCTCCAAAACAGCCCCCAAAGTCCCCAAACCAGTCGCTAGGGTTTGAGTAAATGGCATAAATGATTTCCGGCACTCAATAGCCCTTCAATACACTTAAAACAGCTGCCCAAACTCAACAAAAATAACCCAACACAGATCAGATTTTGAATAAAGCTTGTTCACCCTTAAAACATGCTAAAAGATGCCCTATTCAAGTCATAGTCATAGTTAGAATAAAACCAACAATAACCAACAGATCTAAAACACCATAAAACCCTTCATCATATTCAATAACATGTAGATTTTACTCTCAATTAAAGGCACCAAAGCTAGGAAGAGAATCACCAACAAGTAGATTTGCAAATCTAATGAAAATACTTCAATTGAATATCAAAACTAGCTCACTAACTTCCCATGCAAGAGAGAGAGAGAAAGATGCATCAATGGGCATACATCCCAACTCTCTCAAATTGCACGAAGCATAAAATAAATATCATCATAACATAATCCTGGGGCAGCCCCACCCGGCCATGTTTAATTCAAAGTGCAAGGGAAGAGGCAGATGATGCTATTTGGGAACAATTATCCTAGCACTCCTTTTATAAGCAAGGAGGCACAAACTTCAAAATCCCTAGAGAGGGAAATTATTAAATAAAAGCGAGTTTATTTTCCTAGGTGGCATCCCCTTTTAAAAAGGGTGATTTTAATATTTAAAAGCCACCTAAATATTATTTAATTAATTCCCCTTTTTAATTTGCATTTTGGGAATTTAATTAAATAATTACTTTTCCATAAATATTAAATAATTAAATAAATATTGCTTTATAATGTCAAATGATGAAAATCACTCTTCAGTGCAATATTATAAAATTATTTAATATAATTTTCCCTCGCAAACATCCCTAAAGCCCACGGGAATGATAGGCTAAGCGCGTCTTCAAAAATGGGGACATTACATGTCGCACCAACAGAAGGGGTTTGACCCATTGTAAGGCCCTTTTATAGAGTAGAGAGCAAAGATGGTGATAATTTTCAATGGAAATACCACGAATAATGTTCTAGAAGTTCATGGTACTAGCATTGCGGCTAACACACCTTTGAGCTCTCATAGGATTGGCAAGAATAGTAATACTTTAGGTAGTTCTAGTTTTCGAATGTTGGAAGTGGAAAGCGAGAGGAAAGAAAGGCCGTGGGGGCAGCCCCAATTGATCCGTGTAGACATGTTTGATTCAAAGGCAAGGGAAGAGGCAGATGATGCTATTGGGAAATTTTTCTATGCTATCGGGATCCCATTTCATGCCGCTCGCTCTCCTTATTACAAGGAGGCTATGGCTAAGGTTTAAAAAAGAAATTACAAGTTATGTGCCTCATGGAGTCACTAAATTGAGGACAACAATCTTGGATAGAAAATATTCCAAGGTTAATCTGTTGATGGAGGAGATGAAGGTCACATGGGTGTCACATGGATGCAACATTATCATGGATGGGTGGATGGATATTAAACTTGCTGTCCTCTCATCAATATCATTGTCTCTTTCAAAGATGGATTGTACTTCTCAGAAACTTTTCTTTCGTGCATTGATTGTTGATGGAGAAGCGGAGAGATGTTGAGTTCCACTCTTTAGCCTCTCGTTTCAAATATTGAAGGATGCCATTTCCAGGAGGTTGGAGCTTCAAATGTTTGCAGAAGTGCCATTGTCACGGATAAACAAATTAAACAAAGAAAAAACTTGTGTGTGAGCGGACAAAGAACAAGCTAGTGGAGCGGGAATACAAAACTATTCATTTATTGGACCCCATGTTGTGTGTATGCCATGAACAAATGCACTAAAAGACATGGGAAGATTCAGGTTTTAGATTAGAGGAATTTATTATTTTTATTGTCGACCAAATGGTGGATGAGGCCAGAACGCGTGCAGGAGTTCATATGCAATCACCGGACATCATTGACACTCTTTCAAAAAATTTGAAGAAAAATTTCTAAAACCAGTTGACACCCGCTTTGCATCCTATTTTATTTTGTTGGAGAGGATGTTTGAGTTGCAGGAGCCCCTGCAAATTATGATTATGACACAAGATTGGACTAGGTGGCGTGAGTCCAAGACAAAGCAAGGGAAAAGAGTGAAGTGGTGTTGAGGGAAACATTTTGGGTTGATATGAAATACATCATATCAATCATAGCTCCAATTTTTAGTGTCATCAAATATGGGGATTCTAACAACCCCAATCTTGGTGAGATCTATGAGTGCATTGACAACATGCTTGGGCAAATGAAGACAACTATTCGGGTGAGGGACCCCACTTTGGAGTTCTACAATGAACATATACAACCCATTATTCAACAGAGATGGGAGAAGTTGAACACCCCTCTTCATATGGTTGCATATGCACTGAATCCCAAATGGTATGTGGAGAGGCCAGGTAGAGTTATCCCTTTGGATGATGATGAGGTGAAGAAGGTCCTTGTGAAGGCCTTTAAAAAAATGTATAATCCACAAGAGTCTTGACAAATCAAGTTGGAATGTCTCAACCTCTTTGAACTTGATGGTTACAAAACATCAAAGAAAGGCGAGAGAGGGTAACATTGGCACAAGCGAAGTAAATGAGTTGGTGGCAACCGTATGGGTTTTCCAGCCCGCTATGACAACTTGCCATTCAAATCCTTTCCTAGGTTTCTAGCTCCTTTGCCTCTAAGAGGAATTGGTCTACATATGGTTGGATCCACTTTGTTAAGAGGAATAGGCTTACCTCTGCGAGAGCGGAGAAGCTTGTAGTTGTACACAATGTGCTTTGCATCTTATGGATCACAAGACACCTCAATACAAGGAGACCCCAACATTACGATGAGATGTAGATCCAAGGAGCCTATGCAGGTTGAAGAGGACAATACTGTGCAACGGGATTGATTGGGCTTAACTTTGAGGACGAGGATGATAGTTCCAGCAAGGACTTCATGGATGTTGCTTCAAATGTTGATTATGATTTTTAGGCTGATACTTGTCCTCTTCTTTTTGTAATATTGACAATAGACAATTGTTGGTGCATTTGAATATGAGATTAATGATATGAATATCAGCTATTGTCACTTGATCAATCAGAAATTAGAATGGTTTTATAATTTATTTCAGCTTATTTAATTTTGAGTCTCAAATTCAAATATGAAATATGACATATGTAACTTACATATTGATATTATGAATTTATGATATTAAGGAATGTATTTGATGTTTATGAGTTCAAGTTTTAACTTATTTTAATCTCAAATGGTTTTATTTCAGCGTATTTATATAGTTTAGTCACTATATTTTTATATTGTACATATTTATATATTTTTAATTAGTTGTCCCCTCGCCGCCCCACCGTCAGTCCGTCCCCGGAAACCTTGTCCCGCCATCCCCGTGTCTTAGGTAACTATGTTATGTATAGCTACAAGCTTCTTTGTTCTCCCGGAGGTAAGCCTATTCTTATTAACAGAGTGGATCCAACCATATGTAGATCGATTCCTCTCGGAGGTGTAGACACTTGTAGTTTGCCCGATACACTATTATTTCTAATAGTGCACTAACGCTTCTTCCTTTTGCAAATTGATGACGACACACCGCCGCTTAGGCCTATCTAACTCCCTTCCTACGACACCCTTTTGGTCGTTTTTTCTCTTATAAACCACTTAAACAGGTAGTTATAGCCTCGTTCTAACTACATTAGCTTCTTATTCTCTTCTAGCTTGCTCCTATTAGCTCCCTGGAAGATCAATCCACTTCGTTGGATTGATTAAGCCCTTTAGAACCCTTCCAGAACCCTAGTTATTCTCTAAGAGAGATTAATTAGTCTAACCTAGGTTAAATACCCTCTAACATAGTCAAATCACACTTTGACTTGCTAAAGTGCTTTTTGGACTTTAGCCTTTGTCCCACATGCACCCAAATCTCCCTTTTCTTCCAAACCAAAAACTATAAATAGGGCTATACCCTCCATCATTTCCTAAGAATCATTTCTTCTTCCTAAAGACAAATTATAGCAATTTGATTAGGCTTTAGTTTGTATTTCATCTTCTTTCATTTGAGCTAAAAGCATTTAATCTTGTATTTCATAGCATTAACATAGAGTAAAAGGGAAGATCCATTGGCCTTGAAGCCATTAATGGGGAGATCTCTTTCTCTTAACACATAAATTGAATGCTTAGATCCTCTTAGGTTCATCATTTCAAGCTTTCAAAGAATAGAGATTAACTTCATTTGCTTAGTTTGCATGTTTAAATTCAAATTAATGTATGCAAAGAAGGAAACCTTGCTCATTTCTTATCACATGGTCCATTGATCATATTGTTAAAAGCCTTTGGGGTTTCTTTAGAGATTCTTACCCCAAATCCATGGCTTTTACAACTTTTCATTGAACACATTTGGCATGCCGGTGGGACTCTTATGTCCACCCTCCATTAATGGAGGTCTTTTAGGTTTTTCAAAGCTTATTTTCAAGTTTTTCTTTCGAATCACTTGTTATTTCCTCATTTTTATTTCTAACCCTAGGTAAATGAACATCATTTATATACATTTTGTGGGTTTGATCTAGAAATAGGACACTTTGACTAACAACTAACCTGTTTGCTCTTAAAAATTTGAAAATCCGTGTTTTTTGTAGGTTTTTCACAGGTGCGCGTGTCCAGAAAGGGGCGCGTACATGTCGGAACCCCAGCGTACCCGTCATATCAGGCACGTACTTGTTGGAAGGTCCCCATCATTTGCAAACTACACAGACGCGCACGCGTCTCCGTCATCTGAGGCGCGTATGTGTCTCTCTAGGATGCGTAGGTGTGAATACACTGACTATGTAAGAAGTCAGACATAACCCATACAAGGATGCGCGCGCGCCCCCGTCTTTTGGGGTGCATATCCGTCTCTCGGGCCACGCAGGTGTAAATGCTCTGACTGTGTAAAATTTTTCACAATTTTTAGTTTCAGGCTAGAGCGCGTACTCGTCATTACCTGAGTGTCCTTGTCAATATGAGCGCGTCTCTGTCATATTATAAGCGTTTGTTTACTGTGTAAATTTTATTAAAAATTTTGACTGCAGCGTATGCGTTGGGTAGGGCGCGTATCCGTCACTGGGAGCGCTGGTGTCGATAGCGTGCAGTGTTTGTGTTAAAAATTGAAATTTTTTACAAATCCGCAAAACTCTTTTCTAATCCATCACTGCAGGTTTTTAGGACTAACAATTGACAACAGGTTCTTTCTTGAACGTTTCAGTTTGCGTAGATTAAAAGTGTGTTTGTTTTTGACTTAGAAGTAGTTTTTGTAGAAGTGTGTATGCTCTCTCCTCGCGTCTTCCAAGGCGATCTTGGAGATCAAAAACACCAATACAAAACTCATATAAATTGTGCAAAAAACACTTGTTTTATAAAGTTGAAGTAAAACTTTCGTGTGAGTTTAGTAGGGTTTCCACTTTGCGTATGCTCTTCCTTCACGCCTTTTGGCGATCTTAGGAATCAAAAGCAAGTGTAAGTTCTCTTTTTACATTAATCTAGGAATCAAAATTACTGAAACTTGTTGTCTACAGGACCTATCACTTATCAAAGAAAAGGCGTTGAAACAAAACACAAAACCTTCTAATACACGTGTTCTTGCAGGTTGCCAAATGGTGTGCTACTTAAAACCACATTAAAGCTAAGCAAGATAAAAAAACACACCATATTCAAAACATTGTATTGCAGGTTTTGAAAAGGGTACGTCCCTATCCGCTCAACTGGAACATAACCCCTTTGGCATAATGCCTTAAGCTACAACAATGGGGGTGGTACCAGAACCCTAAAGTAGTCCACCGCTTGTGTAACCTCGTGGATGAAACAGGAAGCACTCCGCTTACCCACTTGACTAGTACGCCTTGTGAGTTAGAGTTACAAATTGTCCGTATCGCGACCTTAGTAAAAGTACACGATGGATGCATTCATTGCCCACTGTATTTGAAAGGGGATAAAGCCGAGATACTCCCAAACTAGTCATTGCGACTTTTTGGGTAAATCGCGCCTCGCTCTTAGACAATATTGTAACACCTAGTTGAGAGAACTTGTTAGAGAAACCATTTTGTCAAGGAGCCCACTTTGCTAGTCCTTGTTGCATCAAGCCATCACAAAGTAACGGCTCATCTGGAATCTAAACCTTGTTTGCTAAAAACAAGGCAAAGAACCCTTGTGAGTTTGAACTGAGTGTCTTTTCATCATGGACCTAAGCTACGTCCCACTTTTTCTTAGTTTTGTCCTTGTCTTCGACGAGGCGAAGCTCTGCCTAAGTGTTTGCTTAGCTTGTGTTCATCTTTTGATTAGTACCCTTGTATTCTCATTGCCCATTATTCGGGGTGAGAAGGGTGCATACATTGCGCGTTTTTATCAGAGATAGTGCTCGTCACTTTTTTGTCCGTTTATGCCCATCCATGTTTGCGGCTGGGTTGTTAAACGTCTAAAGTGTGTGGGTGCGCTTTTCGCATCTTTGATAAAAGTCCTTCCATCTTGATTTCAAGATCATCTTCACCGTTGTGTATTCGGTTCATCTTTTATCTCTTCTTGAGTTAATAGTCTTGTTCGCATCTTAGATGTACAATTTCGGTACTTACATCGTATTCTCATTTTTGTGAGGGAACGATATAAGTCCCCTTATTGCATGGTTACGCTGCTCACACGATTAAAAACTCCTTGTTATACTTATTACTTGGTTTTACTCTCGACGTCATCTTAGTCTTCTTGAAGAGTGTTGATAACGCTTTACATATATCATAATAAAATCACCATGGTGCTAACACCTTGCTTGCTTGGTTAATGTATCACGGTGACGTTATTACGCTATATCTATTCGCGACTTCCATTTTTCAGAAGGTTTGGCTTTCATCGGTAGTCAAACTCGTTTTAAGTATACCTTGTCAAGGGACTGCGACAACATCACGTCAGTGCTTAGACCTTGTTGGGGTTCTAACTTGGCTTACATATTGATACATCTTTGTCGCTATCTTAGGGTATAGGCTTGGCAATAACAAATTGAGTGGATCGTAACATAGGGTGTGCATATGAATGTTCCTTGGTAAAAACGATTGCATAAAATTACATCTACGATACACTGTGATATAATTCCAACATCCCCTTAAAAATGGCTTGCAGAAAACCATACACTTAGGGGTTACACTAGCTACATAAAAGCGTCTGCTAGTGATGCCTAAAAACATAAAAATGGCAGCCAAATCAAATGAGCAACACGTGGGAGAAAACCCTTTCGACACATTCCCATTCAATGGTCATAACTTAGGACCGCTCTTCTCCCAAGTCAAAGATACGGAGACGTTAATCGATCATAGTGGAGAAGAGTTAGACTCTTCAGAGAACAACAAAAGTTAGACCTAAACAGATTTGACGAGCTCTTATATTATAACAAAGATCAAGTGCTTGCAAGAGTCTTGGCATTAGGAGCTAAACTTCCGCACGAGCGCGAAGAAGAAGCAAAGGTTGTTGACCCTAACTTAGGAGAGTGAAGATTCGTCTTAGACAGATAATTCTTTCGATGTGGGATATGCATCCACTTCTGGGCAACATAAGGCCATTGTCGAAGGTGAAACATCACGTAAACCTCACTTTAAGGCTTTGCGTAAGGTAAAAATTGAGCGGAAGGCCTCCTCCAAAAATTTGATGAAGAAGAGGATCCCCTAGTTGAGGAGGAAATCCTCCAAAAACAGATCTTGAAGTTGAGTCAGAAATTAGCAAACCTAGGCGCTTCAAAAAGAAACATAGGTAAAGACAGAGACAAAAACAAACTTAACGAGTTTCAATTTGATCCACATACAGATTATACTTTTAAAGCAACTCAGGCTCAAAGGTCAATATCGCCTACTAAGGAGCAACTCATTCAAGATGAATTGAAATCTATGAAAGATACGCTCACAACATTACAACAGGAAATGTAGGCCAAAACAGAAAATATTCGTATGAAGAATTATGTCCTTACCCCTTCGATAAGGACATGCTACAACAACCTTTCCCAAAACATTTCACTGTCCCCAAGTTTGATAAGTATAAGTGCAAAAGTGATCCTCACGATCATATAAAAGACTTTTACATGGCTTGCCAAGAGGTCGCGTATAGCGATAATTTCTTGATACGACTTTTTCCTCAGCCCTAGGAGCCGTGGGATTGGAATGGTTTTACAACATACCTAAGGGCTCCATTACAACATGGCCCACACTAGCAGAGAAATTTGTAAGACATTACTCCTATAATATGGAGAGTGACATCACGATGAATGATCTATGTAACACAAAACAAAAACCCAATGAGACATTTGCGGGATTTTTACAACGATGGCGCGGGTTAGCTAGTCGCTTTCCCTGTGCCTTACCCGAAAAATAGTTAGTGAGTATATTTGTTCCTAACTTGAACCCGAAATAGCCTTTCACTTACAAATGCATTGTGGCTCGAACTTTGAAGAAGTCATAGAGAAAGGTAGTCAAATTGAGAAAGCGCTTATTGCAAAGGCACGCTTAAACCGGTTATTAAAAATAAACACAAAGCCAAATCCATAGACAAACCTAAATTCTTCAATAAGAATAAACATGTTGTTGGTGATGGCATTACAAACTCCAAGAGGGTCTAAGCCGTACAGACAGGTCCACTCTTGAAACTTTCACAAGGGCCTCATCCCAAAGCGCCTACAAAACGTACGTTCACATCTTTGACAAAATCCTTATCTACCATCCTAAAGTAGTTAGATGGTGCAAAGATGGTAGAATATCCAACAACAACAATGCCCTACCCAGAAGACGCTCCAAAACCGGTTTGGTTCAAAGACAACGAATATTGCGACTTCCACCGTGTCAAAGGACACAAAATGGATAGATGTTTGAGATTACGCCATTTTATCCAAGACCTCATAGAGGAAGGGAAGATCGTTGTAGAGTCTCCCCTGAGACCGGTAGGAGTTCAAATGAAAAAATGGGTATTTACAAGGAACCTTTTCCTGACCATGCGGATAAAAAGAAAAAGAAAACAGATCAAGGGCAAACTTCTAACGACTATAGGACTGCTTGCCTATGTGTACCCTACAAATGATAGTCCTTATGATTCCCTCATTGGATGTATTAACTCATCTAATGAACAAATTAACACCATTTGGATCTTAGAGAAGAGTTACGCAGTGGGACAAGATGTGCCCGCCTAATCATACCAGATCTTGTACCTACCCCTGAGGAAAGTCAGTATAACTTGATAGAGCAATTAGAAAAAACGTCTGCTAAGATATCTATCCTCGATCTCCTAAAGATCTCCAATGCTCATAAAAACATATTGTTCAAAACTTTGCAAAATTCAGGGGTTTCCACGAAATAGATCCCACAAACCTTCAAGCCATGATTGCACGCTTAGACACCAACGATCAGATTACTTTTGATCATACTGCAATCCCACATAATAACCCAGAGCATAACTTACCATTATATCTCGAAGTGGTGGTTACCCGTCGCAAGATCAAAAGAGTACTTGTAGATGGGGGATCTGGTCTGAATATTTGCACCTTGAAGCTGGTAAAGCAGCTGGGCCGGTCAGAAATAGAGCTGGGTGCTAAAACTATCACAATCACAGCATATGACAATGAAGAAAGAGAGTCAGCAGGGACTATAGTGGTCCCCATGGAGGTAGGGCCAACATGTCACGATACAACGTTCCATGTCCTTGACTTGGACCTTCCGTATAACATGCTCTTGGGACGCCCATGGATCCATGCCATGCGAGCTATTCCATCAACGTTTCATCAGTGCATCAAGTTATACCATGAAGGGCAGGTAGTTACCATTTTGGGCGACCCAAAACCTTTCACACATTGTAGGGCTCTACACAGTTTTTCTCGTGCAGCTTATGAATGTCCTTCATGGATGTTGTGGTCCCTTTACAAATAGAGGCCATGAGGAACCAAGTGGATTCAGAATCTCTCATGCCTTTCAATCAAGATTTCCCCTCGCTAGTCAATCCATTTGCTTCATGGGAAGCCACATCAGCAAAATATGTCCCAAGTAGGCCATTCACTCTTGAGCAGGCTCTATCGATATCAGACCTATCAATATCCCCTAGGACAAGGGGGAAGCCTTACTTTTAGTTCAAGAGTGCTCGAAAGCAATGTCTTAAACCTTTGGAGAAATTCGTCCATAGTGGCCTCTTGTCTGAAGAGAAAATGTTAGAAGACCCTCCCAACAGAGTACCGGAGGGTACCATGGCTTCATGCAATCAAGCACCTCAGTACGTCAAAGGTCCTCGCATGATGTTTGTCATGGGCAATGATGTTTTTGGATGTGGCGCAAATGCACAAGGCCGGTTGGATCCTATCCCTATCCCACGTTTTAAAACTGATAAACATGGCCTTGGAATAAGGCCCCATGACGCTCTACCTTCTGAGAACAACGCTACTTCTTCTGAAAGTGAGGACATTTCGCCTCATTCCGATAGTGACGCAGATTCCCAATGTAGCCTTTACGAAGATCTTGCCTCTACGAACCTATTCCCGAGTCTTCGGTCCTTACCCTTTCCGAATCCATCCCCTAGGTAAATATCCAATAGCCCTTGTATATCCTGAGCTTATAGATTGGGATCAACAACTTCATGTGCCATTAGATTTCTTTGAAAATGATGAGGCATTCATGGAGTTCATGGGGCTCAGGGACTTTGTTCCCACTGGAGACCACAAGAAAGGATTTAAGATTCAACTAGATGCTTGTGCCTATTTTGGGGAGGAAGTGGAAATGTGCGAACGGTTGAATAAAAAGGTTGTAACTAAAGGTATACCTACCTCTGAGAAACCGAGCAAGAAGGCTCAACGGAAATCCCATAGTGACAAACTCTTTGGTGAGCTCATAGACAAACAAATGAAGAGTCTAAAAACGAAGTGATTTATCCATTCAAAGATGATCATGAACTACCACAAGAGGTCGATCTTACTCTTCCCCGATCCTACATGGATGGAAGACGCTTCTAAAATGCTTATTGAGGAAACAATCAGCATCAACATTGGTTCAGAGGAGCAACCCAGAATAGTCAAGTTGGGAGCTTCGCTCTCAGCGCAGGAACAAAAGACCTTTACAGAACTCTTAAAAGAATACGTGGACATATTCGCGTGGACATATGCAGATATGTCGGGTTAGACCCTGAGCTAGTTGTGCACAACCTCGTTGTGCACCCAGAGGCCAGACCAATCAAATAAAAATTAAGAAAGATGCATCCTAAAGTAGTGCTCTTGGTCAAAGAAGAACTGGAGAAGTTGTTAGTTGTTGATTTCATAAAACCTATTGACTATTTAGAATGGATCTCTAACATAGTCCCAGTATAGAAAAAACCTGTGGGGATAAGGATTTGCATGGATTTCCGTGACATCAACAAAGCATGCCCAAAAGATGATTTTCCTCTACCTAACATCGACATGATAGTCGATTCAACAGCTGGTTATGAAATGTTATCCTTGATGGATGGATTTTCAGTTATAACCAGATACGAATTGTAGAGGAAGATCAACATAAGACGACATTCATCACCCCTTGGGAACATTCTGCTACAAGTCATGCCCTTCGGGCTTTAAAATGTTGGGGCTACTTATCACGGGCCATGACAGTTATCTTCCATGATATGATAAGTGACATCATGGAGGATTATGTCGATGATATCCTAGCAAAATCTAAGAGTAGAAAAGAACACCCTAAAGTATTGAGGCATATCTTTCAGCATCTAAGAGACTATAAGGTTCGCTTGAACCCTAAGAAATGTGTCTTCGGTGTCTTGTCAGGAAAACTCCTAGGGTTCATTGTCTCACAAAGAGGGATTGAAGTGGATCCTGCAAAGGTTACGGCTATCACAGAAATGCCACCACCTACCACTCTCAAGCAGCTAAGGAGTCTACAAGGAAAGATCCAGCAATCCGTCGCTTCATCTCACAACTTGCGGATAAGTGCCACCCCTTTACTCATCTGCTCAAGAAAGATGTCACATTCAATTGGGGACCTGATTGTCAAAAGGCCTTTGCACTACTCAAACAATACTTGTCCAACCCACCTGTGCTAATGCACCTACCCCTCGGTGAACCTCTCCTCTTATACATTTCCGCTACCCAGTTTGCTATTGGTGCATTGCTTGCCCAATATGACTTAGCCCATAAAGAGAGCAGTTTACTATCTTAGCCGCACCTTGATCACATACGAGCTGAATTATCCCCAGATAGAAAATGCCTACTTGGCGGTTGTATTCACATTTCAAAAGCTTTGCCATTATCTCCTGAATAATAAAACCAAACTCATATCCAAAGTCAACCCTCTCAAGTACCTTTTATCCAAACCCGCCCTCACAGGCCGAATGGCTAATTGGATCATTCTCTTGAGTGAGTTTGACATTGAGTTTGTAAATCAGAAGTCCTTAAAAGGACAGGTACTAGCCGATCAGTTGGCAGAAGCTCCTCTCCCAGGAATGGAACCCTTGTGCTTAGATTTACCAGATGCATCCATCATGTATATTGAAGAGTCCGTAGAATGGCAAGTTCATTTTGATGGATCTTTTACCTTCCATGGATCTGGAGCAGGAGTGGTCCTCATCACTCCAAATGGCGATGTCATACCACGAGCATTCGGTTGGGGTTCCCATGTACAAATAACATTGCAGAGTACGAAGCACTCATCGCCGGACTCAGGCTAGCTATTACATGGAATATCAGACAACTACGAGTCATTGGGGACTCTCAACTTATCATAAAACAAGTTAATGATGAGTATAAGGTTAAAGATGAAAAGCTTATTCCATATAAGAAGATGGTTGAAACTTTGAAGGAGTATTTCACACAAATCATCTTTGAACAAAAACCAAGGTCGCATAATAGATCCATGCAGATGCCATGGCTACTATTGGGTCTCTCTTGCGCATAGCGCCTGAAGAAAGCAAGATGCCTTTCTTCGTAGAACATCTGCAAGTGCCTACATATGATATGCCGGAATCATGTTTGGCGTGTGAAGTTGTTGGTCCTTTATCCCCTTGGTACGACCCTATCTTCCAATACCTACAAGATGGCACCTTTCCCCCTGACATCACCCATTCTGAAAAGAAAGCCCTTATTCGCTGCATAGCCCGTTATACCCTCCTAGGAGGCACCCTTTATCGTCATGGCTACGACGGGAATGCTTCATTGTTTGGATGTCACTGATTCTATCCACACAATTAAGGAAGTACATAGTGGTATTTGTGGAGCACATACTAGTGGCATGGTCTTAGCTAAGAAGCTATTGAGAGTAGGCTATTATTGGCCTACCATGGAATCCGATTGTTGCAACTTCGTAAAGAAGTGTGAACTATGCTAAAAGTATGGGAATTTAATACATGCGCAAGCCTTACACCTATTGCAACGCCTTGGCCATTCTCTAAATGGGGCCTGGATCTCATAGGGAAGCTCCATCCTTCTTCATCAGATGGTCATACTCATATCATCACCGCCACCGAATACTTTACCAAATGGGTAGAGGTTGTTCCTCTTACCTATGTCACCGGTGTGCAAATTTCAAAATTCATCATGAACCATCTCATATGCCGTTACGGGATCCCCTCGGCCATTGTCACTGATAATGGTAAATCCTTCAAAAATAAAACGGTTAAAACATTGTGTCAACGCTTCCATATCCAACTTAAGTGGTCTACCCCTTATTACCCTCAAGGTAATGGACAGGCGGAAGCCACCAATAAAACCCTTGTGCGGATTATGGAGAAAATGGTCAGTAAAACCGGCCGTAATTGGCATCTGCAGATACATCCCGCCCTCTGGGCCTATCGTACTTCCATCCGCACTCCTACTGTGCAACCCCTTATTCACTTGTTTATGACATTGAAGCCATCATACCCTTGGAAGTGGAGCTTCCCTCCCTAAGAATATCCCTCAGAGACTATCTTGATAAAGATGAAGACTACAAAGTTGCTCGCCTAGCAGAGTTAGAACTATTAGATGAAAGACGTATCAGAGCGTTCAATCACCTAAAAGTTTATCAGAACAGAGTGTCCAGAGGATATAATAAATGCATCATTCATCGGGAATTTGATGTAGGGGATCTAGTTCTCAAAGAAAATCAGAAGAACACTGTTAAAGACAGAGAAAAGAAAGGAAAGTTCGAGGCTAACTGGTTGGGTCCTTATGTTGTAATTGCAAAATATGGGTCAGGGGCCTACAAACTTGCATATTCAGATGGTGAAGAGCTTCTAGAACCCATGAACGCCATGCACTTAAAGCGGTTCTACGCTTAGGCATGACGGGAATATCAAATAAGAACTAAAAATTGGAAAACAAAGAAAAAACAAGCAAAAAAATGGAAAAATGAGAAAATAGTAAAGAAAAAGTAGGTCGTCCTCGTGTGAAAACCACACAATTGTGGTGCAGGGGGCAGTCTTTGAGTGAAAACCAGCTTTGGCGCTCAAAGAGTATTCACCTGGACACAAGTTACTCTTACGGAAGGACGGGTAATCAATACCACTTCTTTAGATACGGCTTTCTCTGCTAGGTCTAGGAACCCTACTAGGATCACCTTTGCCTTGCCATGATCTGGTTTATTTGCTCTTATATCCACATGAAGGACATTACCTTTGTATAGGCCCATCTAACGCTGAGCATGAATATCCCATTGCCATCTCCCTGCACATACGCACGTGGCATTCTACCCTTTGTATATTCCCACATTACACTGGGGGCATCCACGCTTCATTGTTCTTGTACATTGCTTTCAAAATATGACCTTGGAAAATACAAAAATAGTAAAAACAACACCACAAAAACTCTAAACATTTAGAAAAATTCCCTTTCCGGGGAAAAGGCCACTTTCGTTTCACAACGCTATCTTTGGGAAACCCCCCCAAAACAAAGTGACAAACATAGCCGCGAAAACTTATCTCCTTAGATAAACCCAAAAACATTAGAAAATATGTCAATGCTGTCCCGCAAAAACAAAGTAGTGCTTTAATTACTTTTAGTTGTTGGTTTGTATAGTTTTGGCGTACTTAGTCCGTGAATTGTTAGTTCTTTAAAATGGATCATTTGCTTATCAAAAATTGAATCTTGTTTGATTTAAATTAAGCATTGCATTACATACATTTGAAGGCTATCATGCTTGTAAATAATTGTTGTAGGTTTCTTTGTTTGTTAGTATGCTTCCTTTTAGGGTTCATTCTTGCTTGCTTAGATTAGATGTCATTTTATCTCTTGTTAGAGGTTTGTGCATATGTTTGTTTAGTAGTTTGTTGTATGTGTATATTTGTTTAGTTTTGTTAACTTTTGCTTGTGTGTTCTTGCATAGTTGTTTGTTATCACATCTATCATCTATCATCTCATCACATTTATAACATCATTCACTACATCATATATATACAAAAATGCTAAGTATTACATCATGCATGTGTGCTAAGCTAATCATCAAATATCGTATCATCAATGGGGGCAAGAGGGGTTGCGCATAATCACTAATCTATCCCCCCCGCACCAATATCATCTAGTATCATCCCAAGTGCTAGCATAAAAACTCAGAATTAAATCATGAATCTAAAAACATGTGGTGCCATCTACAGATACATCATCACATATGAAAGCAGAAAGTATACACATTTCTGAATCTAAGATATACCACATACATTCAAGTACAAGATCAGACAACAACATAACACATCCATAAATACTGAATCAAAATAAGCAACATGTGATAAGATTCAACATGGAGTAATTTCTGATAAAGGGTATTTTACATCATAGAATTATGCACACTCGTGTCGCATACATCAGGAAACAAAACAATAAAGTACATCATCTCATAAACATATATATCTGAGCCCAAAAAGTAATCCTCTATATACATGTGTGTCATATACATCTATATCAACAGAAATGGATATACATCGGTACTCTATATCAAAAATGCCTTCAGCTGAGGCATACAAAGATGATACATCAAAAATGTCCACATATATATACATGTATAACTGTCCAGTCAGTGATCAAAATAATACATCATCGATACAATATGCCATCAAAAAGGGGCATGCATAAAAAGAATCGGGCCTTCATCATGAGGCATCATCACAATGAATAAATATACAGAGCTATACAAAGAAAATCAGCCTTCATCAGAGGCATGAATAAAGAATGTCTATACAAAATGAGAAGGTGGAGCTCAACCACAGCTCTCGCCCTCGCCGGGCTCCCAGATCTGTCACCTGGTCTCCGAACAATGGTGGTTGAGGAGGACCTGCACTAGATGGACCACCAGGCTGACTAGATGGTCCTCTGTCCAGCCGGCTGCTCCGGCATGGGCTGCCTAACCGATCTCGATGAATGGCCTGATCTTTGTGACCTGGACCTTGAAGTGCTTGTCCCTGATCGTCGAGGGAGTACCACTCGCTGCTTTGGGGGAACTACCCTGAAATAGGCAGTCTTGTAGAATAGCGCCTCGCCACCAAGCCTCGTGGCATCACGGATCAAATCGACATCTCTTGAAGCGAGAGCTACCTGAAGGGCAACATCTCGCTCACCTGTAATCTCGCCTAAGTTAGCCTCAGCCTGTCTCGAAGAGGCGGCCTCTCAATCCGCTCTGCGGTAATAGTCATGCCACTCTTTGCTCGGCCTTATCCTCTGTCTTGCTAGGAGAGCCTATGATCGTTTGTATACATGATCCCTTTGGGCCACAACCATCCGTACCTGAGTTTGGGACTGGTGTAGGAGGCTCAATATTTGAGCCCCTTATGCGGCCATCTCTTCACACCTGACTTTGCCATGCAACGCTATCATTACTGAGTGGCTCGTGCCTGCACTCCGATCTCTCTCGCATCAAATCCTATATCTATGCTCCGAGCTGGTCTCGCTCGATTGAGGGCCATGCACTGGTCCTCGTTGTGTCTCTCTGGCCACACCTGTAATTGAACAACGATGGCTGCCTGTAATCGCTGCTAAGAGCAGCTCACGCTCACTGCTTTCTTTACTCTCGGGTATCGAAGGTGGCCCTCTGCTACTGTAGTACATGTTGGAGAGGGGTATAGATCCCCACTGGAATGCCCATTGGGGGCAGCTCTATGTCCATGTCCATGCCTGTATATCTGCCTCGGCTGGGCGGGGCCTGTCTCTGTGGGCTGCTTATGGAAGGGGACCCTGTCCCCTACCTCTGACATGTTGGGGCGCATTGGGCCCACCCTCATCATCATCGTCATCATCATCATCACTGTCATCTCCGCCCTCGCCACCGCTAGGAGGCCCCATTGGGAGGCCTCAAGCCGACATCATATGCCGCTCTAGGAATGCTCAAACGGCGCGGAGCACACCGTGGTACCATGGCCCATACTCTAATGTGGTGCTCGGATCTCTGATCTATCTAAGCGGCACCCAAATGGTAGGTGCCACCTGCCGAAAACTAGCCAGGGCTCTGTCGCGAGCAATTTGCGGACCCATATCAAAGTGCTCTCTGGCTCTGCGAGAGTACCATCTATCTGGCACAGGAACATCCTGGGTAAGGCCGAATTGCCTCGACATCGATCCGCTTTGTACAACTCCCACATATAGCTGTGGCGCCCAGGATAAAATGCTCAATAGTGGTTGTACTAAGCTCTAGACCATCCTCTGGCCACTGAAAATGTCTATAAGGTCTCCAGGCAATGGAAGCCTGGAGCAACTCTCTAGCTCACACCTATAATGATATGTAACCCCCATGAAGGGTCGCATCATCCCCTGTCGGGACCCAACCCATAGTAGAAGGCTCGTCGGGAGCCCGACCTCTCAGCACACCTAGGGGGTGACCAATAGCAATATGGTCCCACACCCAAATCTGTAGTAAACGAGCAGGTCCTACCATCTTCTGACGGTAGTAGGTGATCAGATGGAGATCCCAATACAAATGTGCTAAAATGCACTGACCCCAGTAATAAGTCTGTCCCTCCACCAGCCCAAAATCACTCCTAAGAGTCCCAGCGGAAATGAAGCACCAGTCTTGTTAGGGAGTAGAACTCCACTGACAAGAGCCATCATGTAGACCACTACTCGGTCTAGCTCTAGATCCTCTATACATCTGGAGAGTCTGATAGACATCCCGCGCCGTGGTATGGTGGGAATGCCGAACAAATGTGTAATGTGTTCATTAATGTCAGTCTAATGGCTCGTCGTCTCAATAAGTTGTCCCTGGATCGAGACCCACGAGGATGCGCCATACATCCTCTAATGTAATGGTCATCTCCCGGTCGGGAGGCGAAAGCACTGGCTCTTGTTGTGCCACCACTCTGCTATGGCCATCAGGAGGCCGTGATCTAAGGTGATCTGGGCATCTCGGCCACATAAGATAGTCCCATCACATGTAAAGACTTACCAAGGTCGCTCTATCCTCGTCATCGAACTACGCCTCTATCACAACCAAGTGGCCAGAAGCGCTCACGAGTCTGAAGAATAGGTAACATACGCTGCAAAATCAACGCAAGTGTTAGCATCTAACATTTCTATAATATTTTTCTAAGGAAAAATAAAGCTTTCACATCTAATTCACTAACTATTCTTTTCTTCTAAGTAATCTCACCTTTTTCTTCTGAAAACTTGGCTATTTTCTAGCCAGTTGTCTTTTTCTCGCATGCTTCTAGTGCATATGCGCCTCCTTTGCACCTACCCGCCCTAACTAACGCGTAAGCACCCCCTAGGGACGCGTGCGCGCACACATACTTTTTCTTCCCTTTTGGCACTGGCCTTACAGGACGCATACGCGCCCTTCGTGATGCCTATGCGCCTGTTTCGACGCACGTGCGTGCGCGTGTCCGTCCCGACCCCATCCGACGCTTACGCACTCCCTTTTTCCTTTTCCACGGTACGCGTGCGCGCACTGCGTCTTTCCGAGCGGATACACGCGTGCGCGTACACTCGCTCCTACCAAATGGGTATGCGTACGCGTCCTGTCCCCTACGAACGGATGCGCGTGTGCGGCGTGTCATTTTTGACGCGTGCGTGTACCCATCAATTCGACTATACGCCTACGCGCATGCATCAAAATCCTCTACCTACCCTAAGAAACCTAGAAAGTGAAATTAATGCATAATTAATGAGGGTTAGGGCACTCACGAATGGTCCATCCGCCGGGTCCCGCATGCGATCCACACGCCTCGTCCTCCTCGGTATCCTCGCCATCTCACTCCAGGGCTCTCGCTTTCGCTCACGGTAAAATTTTGCAAAGGTTCTTATCGAAATGAATTGGTCGTGATTGTTTTACCGGCCTCGGGTGGGTATATTAACCCGTCACGGTGCCCCTGGGACATGTTTTCTCCACCGTGATCATTCTAACCTTCTATCCGTCGTGATAATTATTTTTGTATTAAAATAATTATTTTTACTAATTTTCACATGTTGGGGCACTTTGTGCCATCCAACGGTCTCTTCTTCGTCGCACTGAGATGATTTACGAACCTTTCAGGTGCCTTTTCCCACCTTTTTCCTCTTCTTTTCATCTATTTCTCCCGTCGTGATGATTATTTACTAATTTATTTTAAATAATTTATTTTCGACTCATCTTTCTTCTTGTGGCGCGTATTCTGAGCTTTTTGACAGCTTGGCCTTCCCCTACCGCCTACGTGCGTGTTTTTGGAAGATCTTTGATCTTTTAAAATTCTTCTGACCGATCAAAAAAACCTAGAAAACCCAAAAACATAAAAATCGATCAAAAATGGCTTAAAATTGATTAAACCGATCATCTACGGCTGAAATCTGTGTCTATTGCATGGCACTCATCCCAGATCTTGCTAACATTCTCAAAATCGTTTGAAAACGACTCACACATCACCAAAATCTTCAATCACCTCAACGAGCTATGTTGCTTACTTCGCCTATAAACTGGGGGCACTATCAATTGCACTGTACTTGTTTTTAAATCGTAGTGCACATTGCTTTTTCATAGGACGGAAGTGTCCTCCATCTTCCCCCTTGCATAATACACCTTGCTTGGGGCATCATTCTTCACCCTAGTTGTTTATCCGAACATTTTGGACTTCATCTCGATAACAAAATATTTGTGCAACTATCTTGAACGTTGTTGGTTTAAGTGTGTGTGATTGTACTTATTTCCCTGTCAGGTGATTCGGTTTATTTCTCGTATTGCATTGCATTCGTGTATGTTGCATGGAGTTGGTTGTTTTGGCAGAGGACGGTTGTTTGTATCTTGGCTTTTAATGTCATTTTACGCTTCTGTCGCATGCTCACATTTTAATAAGGACCCATGAGGAGGATTCTAAGCATTATGATGATTAAAATATTGTTAGCAATTGATTTGCGGATAGCTCAAATATCCCTTTTCTTCTAGTTTCTCATCTTCTCTGAACACTTTTCTCTCTATTTTGTTTCTTTTTTGATCGTCGATCGAGTTTCTTCATCACCCCATCGACACTCGAGGGGGCATTCGTCATCCTTCACCCTATTAATTTTTCTTCTACCCCTTCAAAAATTTTCTACTTGTTTATGCTTGTCTACTTTCTTTGAAGTGATGTCGCTTACGTCACCTCAAAGAGGGGCAAATGTAGACACCTGTAGTTTGCTCAATACACTATTATTTCTAATAGTGCACTAATGCTTCTTCCTTTTGCAAATTGACGACACACCACCAGTTAGGCCTATCTAACTCCCTTCCTACGACACCCTTTTGGTCGTTTTTCCTCTTATAAACCACTTAAACAGCAGTTATAGCCTCGTTCTAACTACATTAGCTTCTTATTCTCTTCTAGCTTGCTCTATTAGCTCCCTGGAAGATCAATCCACTTCGTTGGATTGATTAAGCCCTTTAGAACCCTTCCAGAACCCTAATTACTCTCTAAGAGAGATTAATTAGTCTAACCTAGGTTAATTACCCTCTAACATAGTCAAATCACACTTTGACTTGCTAAAGTGCTTTTTGGACTTTAGCCTTTGTCCCACATGCACCCAAATCTCCCTTTTCTTCCAAACCAAAAACTATAAATAGGGCTATACCCCCTCCCTCATTTCCTAAGAATCCTCTCTTCTTCCTAGCACAAATTATAGCAATTTGATTAGGCTTTAGTTTGTATTTCATCTTCTTTCATTTGAGCTAAAAGCATTTAATCTTGTATTTCATAGCATTAACATAGAGTAAAAGGGAAGATCCATTGGCCTTGAAGCCATTAATGGGGAGATCTCTTTCTCTTAACACATAAATTGAATGCTTAGATCCTCTTAGGTTCATCATTTCAAGCTTTCAAAGAATAGAGATTAACTTCATTTGCTTAGTTTGCATGTTTAAATTCAAATTAATGTATGCAAAGAAGGAAACCTTGCTCATTTCTTATCACATGGTCCATTGATCAGATTGTTAAAAGCCTTTGGGGTTTCTTTAGAGATTCTTACCCCAAATCCATGGCTTTTAGAACTTTTCATTAACACGGGAGGCGAGGAGCTAGAAACTTGGGAAAGGAAGCAAATTGCAAGTGCTAGCAGTAGTCCTAGAAGCCCATACAATCGCCACCAACTCACTGACTTGTCATGTGTCAATGTTACTCTGTCTCGCTTTTGTTGAAGTTTTGTACCCATCAAGTTCGGTGAAGTTGAGCCACTCTAACCTGATCTGTGAAGCCTCCTGTGGGCTATACATTTTTAAAGGCCTCATCCACCATCTGGTTGACCCACTGAATCTTCCCTATGTCTTTTAGTGCATTGTTCATGGCATGCACACAACATGGGGTCTAATAAATATGACTGTACTCCCGCTCCATTGCTTTCCTGTTGCTCTGCACACATAAGGTGCATCCGTGACGACTTGTACAACATTTGAAGGTCCAACCTCCTCAATGACATCCTTCAATATCTGAAATTGGAACTCAACATCTTGCCGCTTCCCAGAACAATCAATTGCTCTCAAGAAGTACAATCCATCTTTGCAAGATACAATGATATTGAGGAGAGGACGGTGTCTAATATCCGTCCACCCATCCGTGATAATCTTTGCATCCATGTGAGACCCATGTGACCCTCATCTTCTCCATCAACAAATTAACCTTGGAATAGTTTCTATCCAAGATTGTTGTGTTCGAGCTTATGTGTTTCTAGGAGGCACATAACTTGTACTTTCTTTTGCAGCCTTAGCAATAGCCTCCTTGTAATAAGGAGAACTATCGACTTTAAATGGGATCCCAATAGCATAGAAAAATTTCCCAATAGCATCATCTGCCTCTTCCCTTGCCTTTGAATCAAACATGTCTACAACTGAATTGGGGGCTGCCCCCATGGCCTTTTGTTCCGTCTACTTTCCACTTCTTACATTCCAAAACTAGCAAAGTATTACTATTCGTGCATGTCCTATGAGAGCTCAAAGTTGTGTTAGCTGTAATGCGAGTACCACAAACTTTGGAACATTATCCATGGTATCTCCATTGAACATTCTCCTTGGAATAGTTTCTATCTAAGATTGCTGTCCTCATTTGATGTCTCCGGGAGGCACATAACTCTTACCTACTTTTGCTACCTTAGCCATAACCTCCTTGTAATAAGGAGAGCGAGCGGCATGAAATGGGATCCCAACAACATAGAAAAATTTCCCGATAGCATCATCTGCCTCTTTCTTTTCCTTTGAATCAAACATGTCTATAACTAGATTGGGGCTACCCCCATGACCTTTTTCTTGCCTCTACTTTGCACTTTAGTCATTGCAAAACTAGAACTAGACAAAATATTCTTGCTAGTACTATGAGAGCTCAAAGGATTGTTAGCCACATTGCCAGTTACCACGAACTTTTGGAACATTGTTTGTGGTATTTCCATTGAAAATTCTCACCATCTCTGATGTTTTCTCTAGTGAAAGGGCCTTACAAAGACCAACCTTCTTGTAAGGTGCAACAAGTGTGCATTGGTCCTGGTGATGTTGCCATGCCAAGTCAGTGCACATATGTTGCACTTCCATAGTTTACTCCCCCCTCTAGACTTGGGGTTTTCAAGTATCTCAAGCAAATTGTTGCAATGGCTTCTTCTTATCAAATGGTCCAATGGCAAATTTGGACAACATTTGAGAGGGGCAATTGGTAGCACTACCAATTGAACTACTAGTTGCCGTTGGCACTACATTTTGTTTCTCTTCTCCACTTCCCCCATTATGTCATCACCAACACTTCCACCTATCTCAAGTTCAACCCTCTCCTCCTTTGATTCATAATCATACTCAGAAGAACTCATGGTGATGATTGTTGGGGCTGCAATGAATTAAAAAAAACAACCATAACTATATGTAATGAATTAATTAAAAAAAAAGATAACTATAAGTATAGGCAATGATTATAATTTAATTTATAAACAAGAAAAACAACCATAAATTATAACTATATTTATTATTCAATGAATAAAAAAGTAAGGTATAAGTTATAATTATATGCAAAGTGATTAAGAAAAAGTAATGGTGTTCCCGAGATTTCACCTTGAAATATGGGACTACCCTTCTAAAAATTTCGTTCTTTTCAAAGTAACGGGTCATTTTGAGTTTGTTTTTCCCGCCACTGTTCGCATTGCTCTAAGATATCCCCAGAGAGTCATAAAAGCCAAATTCACCAAGTACCCATGTGTTTGAAGCTCACTCAATTCCTTCATTAGACCTTGTTTGCAAGCATTTTATTTATTTTTATTAAATAAATAAAGTTCTTTTAAATATAGATTGAGCTAAAATTGGAGGATTTAGGTTATATAAAGCACTTCACCCCATCATTATTACCACAAAACATTCACCGGGGGAAGATTTTTTTGCAGATCAACTAATTGAATTTTTTTCACCAATTGCTGTAGCTTCTTTCAAGTTTTGTTTTTATTTCTTTTTGTCTTTCTCCGTTTTCCATCCGACAATCCCCATAGCTTAGTCTTTCTTCCCGCTTTAGGCCTTTCCTGGGCCTAGGGTTTTGAAAAGCTATCCAGTGTTTTTAATTGCTAATTAATTTTTCTAAAGGTGACTAGAGCTCAGGATTCCTTCAAGAGATTGCAAGAGGTTGCTTGGTCCAAAATGGTGCAATAATGAATTTTATGAAAATAAGAAAAATATTGCCATTCGAGAAAATATGCACGTTTAGAGAAAACAACACCTTAAACGGAGCCACGAAGTGAAAGTTATGGCAAAGTTATGGCACTTGCAAGTTTTTGCCGCTACACATCTTCCGAACCCTTTCCAAAAATGGAAAATTTTATTCTATCATTAAATTTAAATCATTAAAGTTAAATCACCCAATGAGAATTTTGGTGGTGGAAGGAAGATGGGAATTTGGAGCCTTCCTGGAAGGTTGTTTTTCCCATCATTAAAGTTAAATCACTTAAGTGCCAATGGGAATTTTGGTGTTGGCAGGAAGATGGGAATTTGGAGCCTTCTTGGAAGGTTGTTTTTTCCCATTATGAAAGATAAATCACTTAAAGTACAAATGAGAATTTTGGGGCTGCTTGGAAGGGTAAGAATTCCCATCAAAGAAGTTTTATTCACCCATGCAAGTCACACTTTTGGAAAAGAGCTCTCTTTTATGCAAGTCGCACTTTTTGGAAGGAAGGTTTTTAAGTGCCAATGAGAATTTTGGTGTTGGCAGGAAGGTGGGAATTTGGAGCCTTCCTGGAAGGTTGTTTTTTCCCATCATTAAAGTTAAATCACTTAAGTGAAAGATGAGAATTTTGGAGCTGCCTGGAAGGGTAAAAATTCCCACTTGCCTTCTTATTTTTAACATGACTTCTAGCCAAAAAGTGCGACCCATTCTGGCATAGCTAAATGCCTAAAAGCTGACTTTTTTAATTGTTGGGAAGCATCCAGTTTTGGTGCCTTGGGTTGGAAAGTCTTTCTTTTCATTATTCTGGCTATCTGCATGTTGATGTGAGTCCACAGGTGAATAAAATAATATTTTTAGTTTGCTTGACATGTAAGCAAAGTCTAAAAATAGAGGGCAACATGCTTTATAAACAAATCTCGATGAAAAAATTAGATATTCATGTGATGGACTACATACTTATCTAAATTATTTGCTTGAATACTTCATTTATGCCCATATTGGTGAAGAAAGCAGAAGTCAATGTCTGATACATTGAATATATCTTCAGAATCAGAGGAAGAAATAGATCCAACTCTCATAATTGCAAAGGCTTCCGGCAAAAATTCATCCTCTTGTTTCTAGTGCAGCCCGTGTGGAAGTCATTGCATAGAAAATTCCTTTCAGGAGTATGTGTATGTGCTCCCAATCTTCCAGTTGAAGCCTTCATTGAATTTACTTGTATTTGCTTTCACCCAGAGTGCTTTCTAGAATTTAAAATTGCTCATATGCAATTAAAAATAAAAGGTGATGAGTTTTGTCTGAATTGTTTACGACAAACATTGCCTTTGGTGCACGTCTTTGGAGAAGAATCGTAAAAGCTTCGGCGCGAGATATCATTCAGATCATTCATTGTTAAAGTGGATAAAACAGAAAGTGCAATATAGGTTAGATCAACATGCAAAGTATGGAAGAAGAACAAGACTGGGGGTGTTGTGTGACTTTCTTCTAATTTCTTCTCCTCTTTCTTCTTCTCTCTCATTTTCCCCACAAAGCAATTGAGCAATCAATTAAAATTGTAAAACTTAGGTAATTGGCTATAAAAGCCGTTACTTCAAGTTACTGGAAGAAGTCAATTACTTGGAAATAGGTGGCAGACATGCAAAATAGAAGGTTTTATTTTTAGTTATAAATCATGAATGTCATACAAAGAGAAATTTCAGGAGGAAGATTGCCAGTTGCTTTCCTTTTCATAGCTTCCACATGTGGCAATTCATTAAAAACTTCATATTTGTAATTGCCCTCTATACACTATAAATAGAGGAAGAGCCTACGGGTTAAAACATCATCACAATTTGTTAATCAACATTCTTGAGTTCCAGACTTTGTGTTGCAGCCCTTGATGTCATTTTTGTGAAAGCTGAGGAATTGAATAAAGGCAGATTTCCGGAGAACTTTGTGTCCACGGTGCATTTGCTTCTTACTTCTGTGTGGATCTTTAGATAAACTTTGTGTTATTTGAGATTTAGATTAGAAGTTTTTTTTTCCTTTACTTTTGAATATTGTGAGATCTACTTGTTTATTTAATCTGTGTATGAAACCAACTCTGTAAACTATTGGTTGAATTACATATCTTCCTTTCTTCTTTTCCAAATTCCATTATTTCCCCCTTCTGAAAATACTTCACAAACAATTGCTTACTTGCTGCAGAATTGCTTAGTTATGGTTCATGAGCTTTGTAATTAAAGTAAAACCCCTACAACTAGTTATCAAGATTTATACTTACCAGATTGATAAACATCTTACACAGGAGCCTCACCGGTAAACGAATGAGATTTATCTCATGACTGCCTAGGTTTTTAGCTATATAGAAAATCTAGCCAACAAATAAAACATTCATAACTATATGCATTGTATAATGAATAATTAATAAAAAAAAAACAGCCATAAGTTATAATTAGTAATGTTCATAGTATTAAACTTCATAGTCCACAATTACCATAAAAAGCCATATGCTATTAGGCCCATAACTAGTTACCATATGCAAAAATATTAAAAAACAAAAACGTAAAAAATAAAACTAAAAACTAAAACATCTAACATTGTTGTAAGAATATAAAGTATTTCATTTTTGTATCTAGATTCTACATTCATGTGTATCTATTATCAAAGTTTTGGTATTCAAAATTCCTAATGTTATTTTTTCTACTTTCTAGGAATGGAAAAGTTAAATGTAATGTCCCTTTTTCCCACATGACAACAAAAAAAATGGAGTTTTTAGGCCATTCCTCTTCATGGCCTAGAGAAGAAATTAATAACAAAAGGCAACAAACTAGTGTACTATTTTAATAATTATTAAATATTAAAGGGGGCGACTAAAATAAAGATAAATAAATAACACATGGGTCGGCCAAGCATAAACAAACAAGCTCTTAAAAAGGGGCGATCATATTTGGGAAGAGACGCCACCCTTGGGAAGAATAAATAGGGGTGTGAGGCACTCATTTGGACATCGACTTTCATTGTAATCTTCGGAATTTGAGACGATTCTCTCATTTATTACCTACTGGGACGAAAACCCCTTGTTCTTGACTTAAAACAATTGATATTTATATTCATTCAAGTTATTTTATCAAATCTGATTTATATTGCATTAATTCTCAAAAGTGCGACTTGCCTATTAATTATTTTGAGTTGTTGGGTGAAATTTGCATTAAATATAATTGATATTATCAGTCAACTTGCATTAATAAGTCCCAATCTGCACCTTCACATATTTTCAAGGCAATATTTTAGGCAAATTGAATCAGTTATCGCTGCTGCAATTTTCTGGGAAATATTTATAATTACCAGCAGTCTATAAGGAAGACTTTGGCACATTTTTGAGGGTTTTCAAGTTCACTGTAATTAATTACAGCCTGCTGCAGTATTTTTTTAGAAATTCTGATATTTTGTTTAAGTCCCTAAAAAGGGACATTTCAGTGGTATCAGAGCTTTATCCTCCTAAAGCCTGATTGTTTATGGAAAGTGGCAACAAAGAATACATTCACTACCAGAGGAGAAAGAGGGAAAACGAAGAAAAACCGTGGATTCCGCTGAAGAAAAAATAAACCAGCTCATTGCCGGACAAGAGAAGCTTATTGATACTTTGGGATTCTTAGCACTTTCTCTTCAAAAGGTTGCAGAACCAAAAGATCCTAATGAAGGGGAAGTTCGAATAATAGAAGCCATGTTGGTCATTCTTCCACTCCATCCCGAGGATCAAAATGGATGCCCACTTTCATTCAAAAGGAAGCCACGCCAAATATTGAGTCTCACAATAGCCATGACATTCCAACAAAGTTTGCGGAGTATATGTCATTTTCCGAAGATATCAGACAAGCCATGTCCTTCACACAATTCATGGGATTAGAAGGAAGAAACTCTAGGCCTGAACCTAGACATACTACATCCCACGGTGAGATACGGAGTGCATTAGGAAAATTATCTTTTCCACATTTGATGGGTCTACTAAAGGCACTGCTCGAGCATGGATTCAAAAGTTAAACACCTATTTGTCTTTAAAACCCATGACGGAAGAAGAAGCTATAAAATTTGCCACTCTCCACTTAGAAGGAATTGCTCACGAATGGTGGTTCCATGGATTGGTAACTCAAGGCCACAGTGAGATACACACTTATAACGAGTTTTGCCAAAGACTCATTGATAGATTCGATCGTGTGGATCCAGAAGTTCACTTTCGTGAACTTGCTCAACTCAAACAAGAGGGCACAGTTGAAGACTATGTCGCTGATTTTCAAAGACTATCGGTGATGATTGAAGATGTGTCCGAAAGAAGATTAATTGTCCTTTTTGTTGAAGGACTAAAGGAACCCTTAAGGGGTTTGTTCGAGCCTTTGATCCTATGTCCTTGCAGGAAGCTATCAAGAAGGCTTTGAACTTAGAAGGAGCTGCTCCAAAAACAGCAGCAATCAACATCATGCCCAAGACTAGAGGGAAGGGGAACAAGCCCCTAAACAACCTAAAGGCACAACTACGGAGCAGCCAAAGAAGACCTTGTCTCAAGTACCTCAGGACTTGCAAAAAACCAGCATTGAGAAGGAATCAAGGAACGAGTTAAGAAGGAAGAACCTTTGCTTTTCATGCAAAGATCCATGGACCCCAGGACACCAATGCTTGGGAAAAGGCAAGGTACATTACATTGAGGTGGTGTCTGATTCTGAAGAAGATAACATTGATGAAAGGAAGGAAGAAATGAAAGAAGATACAGAAGGCACCTTCGCTACACTTTCTGGAGCACCAAGATATCATCCATTCCGGGTGAAGGGGAATCTTCAAGGTCAGAAAGTAGCGGTTCTCATAGATAGCGGAGCCACTCATAACTTCATAGACGAAAATTTGGCAAAGAAGATGAAGTTGAAGATTGAAGAATTCAAGGGTTTCAATGTAAC